>CM048751.1:285169146-285704146 GCA_026315105.1 Locusta migratoria
CGCGGATGCGTGTTTTGTCCCTGGCGCCGCTTTCAAATACTTACGGCGAAGCGGACTTTACTTTTGAAATAACCCCTCGTATATCGTAAGATCGTCTTACGATGACCATTTTTATTAATACATATGGGATCAAAAGCTTATGAAGTTCGAGTAATTAACGTATTTTTGTTGACATTCTGTAGCTTGGGTACTTGTAAACATGAGTGACTTTTCGACAGACGTCGCCGGTCGAGCGGTCGAGGGTTTGCACCGGTAAACCGTGGATCCGGTTCCCAACCTCCATAATGACTTTTGGCCCACTTTAGGTTACGGTAGTAACACTAAAAGTGGGCCTATTCATCTGACACGAAAATTGAATAACCTAATTGGTAGAGGAGAAAATTCTATACAACTTAGCTCCCTTATGTCTTTTACATATCTCGTATCGTTTGAGACATGTTTGCAAAAATAACGGAGATTTGGCACCCTCCATAGAATTAACGAAAACCAGCCGTTCACACATGTCACGTGAAATTCCTCTCCCAGAACTCTCTCAGGCACACGCCATCTTGCGTTGCGTATTTGATGATTTTCTTATTGTAACTTACACGTTGTCATTTCAAAGCAATGGCGCACTGAACAATTAACAAAAACTCATCGTTCTTCGTACGATAAATGTGTCTACAAGTACCATATTAGTATCAGTTAACAACGGCCATCAATAGTATGAGATTAAAGTACTCGTCTTGTGGTTGATAGCCGTAGCGTAGTGGACAAGGTGTTGGAATATGAGGTCGGTGGTTCAGAACCCGCCGCTACAATTTTTTTTCCTAAAAGGGTTTGAGACATTCTTATTAATTTTTTTTATTTAGATTATTATTTTGGTCCAAAATGTTTGCAAAAAACTTATAAATCTACAAATCTGAAATGGACCGTAAAACACGTCAGTGCGATTTTTCTTTTTTTTTTCTTTTTTTATAATATTTTTCGATGTATCTGATAATATTTTGTTTTCAAAACCTGTACTTGCCTCATTTTGAAGTAGAGCATTGGGAAGTGCGATTAATAATCAATGAAGTGTATTATCTGTTTACTGCAATCGGTAAACTGCTACCCACAGTGATTTTGTACCTCGCAAGGAACTGGGCATCTGCATAGAGAAATTGGAAATGTTTTCATCCCGTGCTCAAACTGACCTCCAAAGAGAATCAATTATAATTGTTATGTTCTGTTATATGTTCTGTGTTAAATATGCTCTAAAACCTTAAGTGAAGAAAAATAATTTTTTTGTCCATACTGCATTCATGGAGTGGCCAAACCTACATGACGCGCTACGACAGGACTATTGTCGATAATGACGGTCAACCGACCTGCACTGTTAAAGTGATACCACCGATATGCACCTTTTTTTGTCAACCTTGCGACGTTTACTTGTTTCTACATGTTAAGAATTATATCGCAAGACTTCAAAATCGTGCCACATTACACGAGGACAGAGGAAATCGTGATAGAGCAGATATTAAAATTCATGCCTCGGTCCATAATCAGTCGTCCGTGCCTGTACATGTTTTTGTACTCTTGGTACGCATCGAACTTAACAGATGATATCCCTGTCTTCGGCAATATAAATCAGATATGTTTTCCACGAAGGATAACTCGGACATCACATGAATGGGGTAATATGTCGTTCGTGTGTTGTGCATGGTGTGAGCAACATTCGTCTTTCGTTTGTTTTTATGATAAGTTCAAATGTTTGTAAATCTAACGGAGCAAACTGCGTGGTCATCAGTCCGTAGCTTACAAACTACTTAAACTAAGGTAAACTAACATAAGTTCAAACACACACACACCCATGCCCCAGGGAGGACTCGAACCTCCGACGGCGAGCAACCGCGCGCTCTGCAGCGAGGTGCCTTAGACCGCTCGGCTACTCCACCGCGGCTTATGATACGTTTCACTCTGCTAGCTGTGAGGACGCTGACGAATAGACGACCAGTAACTGGAATTACGTAATAATATACTTGTTATTTTATTTATTGTATTGTTTTGCATTGTGTACTATAAATAAAACATCTGTAAACAAATAATGCATAGTAAGGAAAAGGCCTCGCGCATCGTAGCAAAGCGCCTCAATGCGCTCGGCCGCTCCGCCGCGGCCTCCCTAATAATAGTTACCACAACCCAGTACGCACATTCAACACATCGATAATACAAACTTACACAGTTCATGTGTGGAACACTAAAGTTCGAAGTGTACATTTATCGTGGCACGCAAGTGATGAGTTAATTCGTAATAACTGTAAATACGCTTTCTACACGCCCAACACTGAAGAACTTTTACATAATTGTTCTTAATCGGAATTCAAAGTGACGTGCATTGTGCCTCAGATACATCACGAAACAGGACTCAACACAATACTCCTTACTGGCGTGAATTGCGTATCCTAACAAATATGACACAAGACTCACTTACATAGCGCGAAAGCTTCCTATTTATATCATCCAAAGAATGACACCGAAAATTACCTATTGTTTATTAGGTATTTTAAACTCATAACAATGGAAAAGTAAACAATTACCTGCAACTGGATAGTAAAAGCGTAAATAATACTGTGTAAATTTATATACTTGTCTTCGTTATATTAATAGTACCTATTTCATAATCAAATATAATTTACTAGGGTTGTCAAAAACGAACTTCAATATTATGGGAAAACAATTTAATTACTTTTATCAGAATTAGCCTAATATATGACCTTCAACAATACGCCTCATGCATGAACTACTTAACATTTGATAATTGAACAAGCTTCTGCGACATGAAGTAAAGAAAATAACTGCGGCTAGTCACGTTAGAAAAAAGGATAACTAAAGTTTTAGGAAAAAATGATAGGCTAATTATATTTGTACCTATTATTATTATGCAATACTGGTATCGGGAGGTTCAGTAATGAAAGCAGATGTGAAAGATGTGAATACATCCCACCATGCTTCGTTACAAGTCTAAATGCTATTACACTGCCGATGCACCAGAAAATGGTTCCAGAACGCGAACGTGTGTTATAGAAACATCTATTAGGTTAAATATTGTAATTCTTAAAGTTGTTGTTGTTGTTGTTGTTGTGGTCTTCAGTCCGGAGACTGGTTTGATGCAGTTCCCCACATTACCCTATCCTGAGCAAGCCTCTTCATCTCCACATAAGAACGGCAACCTACATCTGCTTACTGTATCCATCTCTTGGTCTTCCTCTGCGATATTTAGCCCACACACTTCCCTCCAACGCTAAATTCACAATTTCTTGATGTCTAAGTATGTGCCCTATCAAGCGATCCCGTCATTTAGTCAAGGTATGCCAGAAATTTCTTTGCTCCCCAATTCTGTTCAGTACCTCTTCATTAGTAATACGATCCACCCACCTAATCTTCAGCATTCTTCTGTAACACCACATTTCAAAATCCTCAATCCTCTTCCTGTCCGCACTGTTTATCGTCCATGTTTCACTCCCATACAAGGTAACACTCCATACAAATGCCTTCAGAAAGGACTTCCTTAGGCTTAAATCAATATTCGATGTTAACAAATTTCTCTTTTTCAAAAACGCTTTTCTACCCATTGCCATTCTGCATTTTATATCCTCTGTACTGCGACCATCATTTGTTATTTTACTGCCCAAGTAACAAAACTCATCTACCTCATCTACCTCCTTTATTATCTAATCTAATTCCTTCAGCATCACCTGATTTTCTTAGACTGCACTCCATTCTTAAAGTATAAGAGATATTTCAATATCATTCATTGTTGGTACAAAATCGCAACTTCTTCCGCATTGTAGATGAAGAAAGCAAGCATCTTTACTATGGATAATACAATATTTCCGGTTTTTTTTCTTGGATTTTATGGCTTTTGTTCCACGTGATTGCAGATCTTTTACAGAACTTTTTGAGTTGATTGTTGCAATATTCATAGAATTTATAGATTATAAACTGTATCTTTCTTAAGTATTTTTAGTTGATAAAGCTTAATTCAGTTGTTATTCAGAACTACAACTTGAAAACAAAACCAGAAGTAGTGTTGTATTACAACTCAACAAAATCAGTTGTGATATACTTGATCAAGTGAGCTCTTACTATAATATGAAAAACGGTACAAAACATTGATCATTACCAGTATTTTATTATCTTGTCGATCTAGCTGCACTCAATGCCAACAGACTCTTTTGTGTTGCTGTTGAGAAAACAGAGTGACGTCTGTATCTAATGACGTTGGCAAAAGAAAAGGCAGAGTCGCAAGTTGACCTCGTTTCAGTTTACGACAAACAAGGGACAAGGAAATTATTAATAGTATCTGACAGTGTGGATTTAATGATCTGTTATGCAATGGACATCTAGACCAAACACCCTACAAGCAGAAGAGAAAGCGAGGCACACACACCATTTGTCCTCGATCAAGGGACACAAAATACATTTCAATGTGCAAAAAACGTAACAAATTTGTTTGCAAGGAACAAACACTCTGAACTACATGAAAAATTTCTGTAGACGGCCCCGGTACATATTCCGATTAAAGTTTTTGAATTATGTTTCTCGTTGAGTCAGTAGCGGTCGCAAGGGAGGGGGGTGGGAATAATGGGGATTTGTTCCCCCCACCCCCGAAATCCGAAATATTTATGACAATATAAAATTTCTAATTTACAGAAGAATAGTACAGTAAGGGATGAAAACCTTTTGCACACAATGTCGCACTTCTTGATTCTCCACCCTCCCCTCGTGATGCGTGACATAATTTATAGATGGCCCATTAGTTCTGATTATTTCACTAATTCCACAAATCCATTCCCCCCAAAAAAGAAAAAAAAAATAATAATAATAAGTAATATAAAATAAACAATAAAAATAAATCCTTCATAATAATAATAATAATAATAAATAATATAAAATAAACAATAAAAATAAATCCTACATCCGTCACTGCGTTGAATGTTTCATCACATTTTCTGTAAATCTAAAGCCATTGTAAAACATTTCCGAGTGAAACAAATGATGACTTAGAGTAATATTTTAAGTTGAGTTATATAATTACTCTCCCGCATTGAATTTCATTGTCCTCCTAAAATGGCTGCGAAATGTCTCTAAAAAATAAACAAACAGTATTAAACCACAGTACGTTGATTACTGAGGGTTTTCCAACTTTTTCGATTTGGCGTCCCCCTTGCAACTAAAAATATATCGGCCACCCCCTTCCAACAGTAAATACTATGGAAAACCCTACCCCCCCCCCCCCTTGTAAGTGCGTACTCAAAAAAGAAAAAAAAAATGTGTCTCAGAGGCAAAGATTTTAATTATCTTTCTGTTGATATAACTTTCTTGTAAATTCTTAGACGTTGTATTTGTCTATGTTTCGGAATAGAAAAATATGTCTATTTTCATTTGATTACCGACAGAAATGTAACGGGTGTTTCGCATTACAGGCAAGAGTCAGTAGCGAATTATACACATTAATGATTTTCCCACTGTATAGATACTTTGTGAGGAAGTAGATTCTTTTCATAATTTCTTAGATTTAATTATTGCATATTGACCATTGATCTATCGATTAGTTCCTGAAAAGAATGAAACTTTTTGCCGGGCGCGGTGGCCGAGGAGACTGAGGCGCTCCAGTCACGGTCTGCACGGCCACTACGGTCGGGGGTTCGAATCGCCCCTCGGGCATGGATATTTGTGCCGTCCTAGTTCGTAAGTAGTTCATTAGTAGTTTGTAAGTTTAGGGACTGATGACCCCGTAGTTAAGTCCCATAAGCTGTACAAACATTTGAACATTTTTTTAATGAAACTTTCACTCTGCAGCGGAGTGTGCGCTGATGTGAAACTTCCTGGATGATTAAAAATTGTGTTCCGGAACCGGGACTCGAACCTGGGACCTTTGCCTTTTACGGGCAAGCGCTCTACCGACTGAGCTATCCCGACACGATTCACGATGCCGCCTCACAACTTTACTTCCGCCAGTACCTCGCCTCCTACTTTCCAAACTTCACAGACGCTCTCCTGCGAAACATGCAAGACTAGCACTTCTGGAAGAAAGGATATGGTGGAGACGTGGCTTAGCCACAGCCTAAAGGATGTTTCCAGAGTGAAACTTTCACTCTGCAGTCGGTAGAGCGCTTGCCTGGGAAAGGCAAAGGTCCCAGCTTCGAGACCCGGTTCCGGCACACAATTTTAATCTGCCAGGAAGTTTCGGTTCCCGAAAAGTTTTAAGGCTTTGAGCTTAAATATCTTTAACTCGCTATATTTACTATAAAATAATACGTTATATTCAATTCAGAATTAATATTAAACAATGAATTACATAAACATAAAATTACATTAACATAAAATAAAAATTCACTTAGGCCTATATTGCTGTATTATGGATCCCGTAGTATTCAGACAAGCACTGGTCTGGTTGTGTTAAGGTGCAACTACTGTACTTCCTCCTGTGAAGGCGACACCCCGTCCCCCCCCCTCCCCCCGCCGGTTGAAAAAAACTAGTATACACACATAATTGTACTAGTATTGCCTGTGGTCGGAATTAGACCAGTTGTGTTTACAAACTCAAGAAAATAAAATAAGTTAACGTAATTGGAATTTATTTCGTGTAAATGCTATGAGAACTCCAAGCACTAACTAACTGAGCTAATTTTGCCTGTACCAATATGCCACATAAAACTTATGTTGGCAAAACTTATGTAGGATTTGGAGTATCATCATAAAATTTCTTAACGGCTACGTGCACACATAATTTTCATATTCGCAACATCTATGACAAACAACCTTTCGAATTATGCATGTTTCATTGACCATCTTTTACGATTAAATATTAAAAATCTGTACCCTCAGTTTCGTGTTTACTTATTTAATGATGATATTAATTGGGGGCATGGTATGAGCCCTGATATAGTACTAGGGACATTTTAGCAGATGGAGTCCTAGGGTTAATTGTACATCCCCTGTAATGTCAGGACGGAAAACTACTACAAACTAAAACAGTAACCCTGTGTGGTTGTTGGAAAACGAAATATTATGAACCTTGACGGTTTATTCCTCATCACTACTCTCAATTGTCTCATTCTTGTCTTATTCACTTTTGAACCAACTATATTTGGTGAATGACGAAATCTCTCTCAAGAGCTTTTTGTTTTTTTTAACAAGTACTGAAAAAAGCTCAGGCATTTCAAATGTTTGAAATTATACTGTACACACAGAGTATAATTACAGTATATTTTAAATCTATTACTGTATTTTGTCCACTGTGTGCTCACAAGAGAAAACGCACGTTATGTGTCGGCATTATGACTAGTTATAGAAAAAAAGAAGTCAACAATTTTCAGCAGTTCAGAATAACTAACAACACTAGATGACTGATTTAAATATGCACACCACACTTCAGGTGCTGGTATGTTCTGTTTCCTTTGATAATCTTTCAAATATTTTATAAAATTACAAAGCTGATCGTAGCACAGTGTATCATTAATGTTTTGTATTTCTCCAGGAGCACATATTTAACACTGACTTTATCTTCGGCATTATGTTATATTTAAGTTCGTAATTTATTATGAAGCAAAAGGCTACTTACGATCTCGAATACACAATACAGCTTTAACCTAAACCACAAAGTATATGAGAGCAACGCCATAGAACGTAATGCAGAAGACAGAATACACTGGTTAAATATAGAATAAACAACCGGGTTTCTTCGCAGAGAAGATCCGAATCGTTTGCAATTGTCAGACCCATGCAGAGAACGAAATTGTGAACGGCAATTTCACTCTGTATATGTGCGTAATAGTTGCGAACAGTCTGGCACTGCAGTGCGAATGAACATGTTGTCGCCAATAAAAAAAAAATTCTTTCTCGGAACCCAAAAAAAGAGGAAATTTTGTAGAATTTTATAAATTCCGGTCGGACACATTTTCTTGCCTCAAAAAGAGGACATATCCGGGAAAAAGAGGACGTATGGTAACCCAAGGTGTAACAGCTCAGTATAACGTTGCCCTTGCTTCGTATGATGCCATAAATGTTAAAGTAGATTCCGCGATTATATTTTGGACAAAGAATTGATGGCACTGAGTTTTTGAATTTGAAATAAGTTAGTTAAAGTACAGCATAAAATGAACATTAAAGCAAATAAACCACGGGTTGCACATTAAAATCAGGCACCATACAAGCAACAGCGCGTTATAAGACTTACGGAAAGCATCTAGCTGGATCCTACGCTTCGTATTGTAGAAGCTGGAAATGATAATCTGTACTTATTTAATATTTGAATGTTGGAGATACTTTCCGCAGGAGATCAATGTTCAGTTGTTCACTTCGCTTTTCATTGTTGTGTGACTGTGGATGGAACATGAAGTTACTGGTAATGATAGAATAATTTTTTAAAAAATGATCGGACTTCGTGAAATTACAAAAGAAATGACTGCAGGTTCTAAAATCAAGCAAAGTATTGTATAAGGATGATTGATTGATTGAAATTTTGCAGACAATGCGAAGCGATTGTAATGGCGTCTGAACATTAAACTATTATGGATGATGAGGAGCTGAAAAACATTAAGAAAATAAATATTTGACGTGGAGGAGTTTGATTTAAATGAAAACCAAGGAGAGGGAATGCTTTTAAATTTAAATAATATATTTTCAGCGACAGCTTGCATTATTCTTACTTACATGAGTGGATACAGGTATGAAAAAAGACGTCTTCACGCTTCAGATACAGACCAGAGAGTGAGTAAAACTACTATCACGGTTCCGTCTTCTCGCTTGTTCGGAAGTAAAAAATGACGAACGAAATTAAATTAGTTGCATTGCGAGTCAGAGGGAACCGGAGGCGATAAGCATCACTAATCAAAGAGAAACAAAAGAAACAAAACAAAAAAATTTGTGTATCGTTACAACAGTCTAACATGTAGAGTCACGAGACTCCCACAAATTTTTGTTATATCCAGAACAATCCAGAACAGCAACGCTCCAAGCGGCTGGCAAGGTACATTTCTGAATACGTTATCGGACGAGTGTGAATAGTGACATTTAAACTGACTTTAACCTTTTTTTTACGACAGGGAAGCTACGTTGTTGTTGTGGTCTTCAGTCCGGAGACTGGTTTGATGCAGCTCTCCACAATACCCTATCCTGAGCAAGCATCTTCATCTCCACGTAAGAACGGCAACCTACATCTGACTGAATCTGCTTACTGTATCCATCTCTTGGTCTTCCTCTCCGGTTTTTACCCCACACACTTCCCTCCAACGCTAAACTCACAATTCCTTGATGTCTAAGAATGTGTCCTACCAATCTATCCCTTCTCTTAGTCAATGTATGCCAGAAATTTCTTTTCTCCCCAATTCTGATCAGTACCTCCTCATTAGTTACGCGATCCACGCACCTAATCTTCAGCATTCTTCTGTAACACCACATTTCAAAAGCCTCAATCCTCTTCCTGTCCGCACTGTTTATCGTCCATGTTTCACTCCCATACAAGGCAACACTCCATACAAATGCCTTCATAAAGGACTTCCTTAGGCTTAAATCAATATTCTATGTTAACAAATTTCTCTTTTTCAAAAACGCTTTTCTACCCATTGCCATTCTGCATTTTATATCCTCTGTACTGCGACCATCATTTGTTATTTTACTGCCCAAGTAACAAAACTCATCTACCTCCTTTATTGCTTCGTTACCTAATCTAATTCCTTCAGCATCACCTGATTTTCTTACACTGCACTACATTACCCTAGTTTTACTCTTGTTAATCTTCATCTTTATGCACCTTTCAGCACACTGTCCATTCCGTTCAATTGCTCTTCCAAGTCCTTTGCTGTATCTCATAGGATTACTATGTCGTCGGCAAAACGCAATGTTTTGAAGTCTTCCCCCTGAACTTTACTTCCTTCTACAAATTTCTCCTTGATTTCCTTTATAGCTTGTTGAATGTACAAATTGAATAACATTGAAGAAAGGCTACAACCCTGTCTTACTCCTTTTCCAACCACCACTGCATCCCTTTCATGCCCTTCAACCCTGACAAACGCTGTCTGGTTTTTGTACAAGTTGCAAATAACCTTACGCCCCCTATATTTTACTCCTGCTTGCTTCAGAACTTGAAAGAGTTTATTCCAATCAACATTGTCAAAAGCCTTCTCCAAATCTACAAAAGCAAGAAATGTAGGTTTGCCTTTTCTTAATCTATCTTCTAGGATAAGCCGTAAAGTGAGTATTGCCTCCCGTGTTCCTACATTTCTCCTGAACCCAAACTGATCTTCCCCGAGGTCGGCTTCTACCAGCTTTTCCATCCTCCTGTAAATAATCCGTGTTAGTATTTTGCAACCATGACTTATTAAACTGATGGTTCTGTAGTTTTCACACCTGTCTGCACCTGCTTTCTTTGGAATTGGAATTATAACATTTTTCTTAATGTTTGAGGGTACTTCACCTGTCTCATACATCTTACACACCAGGTGAAACAATTTTGTCATGGCTGGTTCTCCCAGAGACAATAACTAGAAAATAACTCCACATTTGTCTCTACTACGTTTCCTACGAACGACTGAAAGGTATAAAACGGTACGTTTCAGGGCAGTTTATTTAAGATTATCTTGAAATCTACGACTTTTTAACGACGAATTTCATTTTCTATTAAGAACAAAAAATGGCTAATAAACAACAGAAAACCCAACCTAGTGCAGAAACACGTCCGTTTCCTACTGGGAAACGGCAACTTTTTGTTCACAATTCAAGTCAAATCAGTGAGTGTTGCACGTATGAAACTTATATGGAATGCAATACCTAAATTATTTAATGTACCAGATCTGCCATTACCGGTGTAGCAGAATGAAAATCACAACCGAAACAGTAAAACATGGAAAGCGAAAAAAACAGTTTCCCAACAAAGCAGAAACCATTACCACAATTGTTGCTACATCTGAACCACAAATGACAAAAATCTTCGAGACATTCGTTTTGTAAGGAAAATTAATTACACTCAATAGTATGTACGTTTATGAGAAATATGAGTGAATTGGAGCAAGGACGTAGCCGATGGCGAGGGGGGGGGTCTTGGTGTTGCGGACCCCCCATCACCTAAACGATAAAATACTACTCAAACTTATGCTAAGGACAACACACACACCCACACACACATGGTTGATGGTGGACTCTAGCCTCCGAAGGGACTAAATGAAATAAGACACGACCTAGCTACCGTGTAGTGAAACTGAATGATATTGTTATAATCAGTCAAGGTATATGGTACCGACAGTCAACAAAGCCATCTATAGATTTTAATTATCGATACATCTATAACACCGTCGGCTATTACCCAGTCTTCCTTTAGCCATTGTCCATTGCTGGCCTTACTCCATTATTGCTATGTTAACCACTCTAGTTCTTACTTGCAGTGGAATGTAATGTAAAGGTGGGTTGTCCAAGGCGCGATTGCTCCCTGCAATTGCGATGGTACGGCTCGTGACGTCAGAGGCTGGCTGCTCGCGCATGCGCACTTTGAGTTTGGAGTCGGGCGCGCGGCTGATGCGGCGACAATCGCAGGACTGCACCAGTGAGCAGTGTTGCGATGGGAGTCGCGACGACTCAAGGCAGCGGCAGAAAGATGTCGAGCCAAGCGGGCCGAAGAAAAACGGATATGAACCAATCATAAGATATGAGCTCGTCTCGCCATTAAGCTACTGCCTTTGTACATTGAACAGATTTAGATTCCATAGCGAGCTAGTGACATATATAAGAGTATACTGAAAATATTCGGAGAAATGAAAGAGAAATGAAGGTTGGAAAAGGAGCTATATTGGCCTCTATGGTTTTGGAAATAAAAAATGTGACCGGTGGTAACTAGTTTTTTTTTTTTTTTTTTTTTTTTTTTTTTTTTTTTTTTTTTTTTTTTTTTTGTAGGTGATCCCACGGGTGTAAGGAAATGCATGACAATGTGAATGTAATATTTTCATTAATTTCATTCACTGTTGTTGATACATTTAACAAGCTACAGAAAAATCTTTTGTTTAGTATGTGTTTGCTGTTTTTGATCTCCTATGGAAAAAAATTTCAACTGTACTTTTTCGAACATTGGGACGTATTTCAAAGGCAATACAGAAGGTGAATCCAATCAGTTAAAATGAAAAACAGGCTGAGACGAGAGAGATGCTAGCTGCATCAGGAGTTTCAGATAAACACACTCCTGGTCTTATAAACAGCGCCGCAATCGTAAATAAGAAAATAAAAGAACAATTACCTCGCCGTCACTGCGTTTTATTTTTATTTATTTATTTTTTCAGCTGCACTGATATATTTGTTGAATCGGTTATTATGATTTTCCCTGTATGTCACTCTCTGCAAGTTTCAATTCATGTGCAAACTGGCTGACATTTAATCTAAACTCAAGTATGAATTCCGTGTCGTCATTTAAGAGGTGCCTGTTAATAAAAATGTTTTAACAGCTTTCATGCTCATGTGTCACAAAAATAGAATCAGTATATAGAAAACCCTAACAGTTAAAATCTGCAATGATACAGTGAAGTACACGGCAAAGTGATGAAATAAAGAACCACAACTTCCATCCCTCTGGAGAATACATACACAGCTCCATGAAGTCGCACATAGAATTAACACTAAAAGAACTGTCATTGATGATGGTTCACAAATAAGGAAGCGAAACACCTTTCATTTAGTTGCAATAGGCGGAAATAAACCTCCATAAATATTAAATACGGTTTAATTAATACCTCGTTTCATCGTAAAAAACTATAGTTATTTCTGTATACCTGTAGATAAAAAAAGCTTTGAGTATTAATGATTGGGTAAAACATGAATTCCTTCCCAGGCTATCATTTTAAAAAAAAGGGTTCAATATCTTCAACAGTTTATAAGATGTGATGATTGTTACCTCCGCACAAATCACGATGCACGTGTTGAGAACTGGCGCGCTAGTCGCGACGCTCACGTACCGAAGATATACGAGCCAAAATCTCGAAAACGGAGACAGGTATCGTCCTGCTCTCAACTTTAAAAATAGTTTCGAATTATTGGCTACATTTCATCCGCAACAATGTATGACCTAAAATGAACCATACGCAAAGTAGCCAGCGACTACATTTTTCGATGTAAACACTTCAAGTTTAATGCAATAGGTTGCTTAAAAACCAAGTATCTGAGTAACTATGAAGAATTTTGAGAAAATAGACACTTCGTTATCAAGCTGGGGTATGAAACTACAAAATATGCAAAAACCAAATTTTTTTGCATGTACGTTTCCTCAAACTCGACAGAGATGTCATAAAAAAAAAAAAAAAATAAACAAATAAATAAACCGAAAGTAGTGCTTTTTAATTTTTTAAAGGAAAAGGAGAAGGTGTAACGAAAAACTAAATGTGGGAACAGATGTAGCTTTGCTCCCTTAACATGCAGTATTTTTTACAGCAAAAAAATCTGAAATTTTATTTTCGTCATGAATTTCCGGAGTCGGCGACCAGGAGCCGCGCCTTGGTAAACGGCAGCGGCTCGCGTCGTGCTCCCGACTCGCCGCCGGCCGGAAAAGGGAGGGGGGCCCAGCCGCAATCGCAGGTAACTGCCGCGTCTTGGACAACCCACCTTAAATGCTGCCGTTTATTTCTTCTGTGCTGTTTAAATTAGTTTCCAAGTATGGATAACTTCATAACAAGAGAAAAGAGAAAAACCGACTTTCATTCGTCCACTAGCTAACGCTAGTTAAAATACGTACTACTGTTGTTGTTGTTGTGGTCCTCAGTCCGGAGACTGGTTTGATTCAGCTCTCCACAATACCCTATCCTGAACAAGCCTGTCGTGGTGGAGTAGCCGAGCGGTCTAAAGCGTCTCGCTGCGGAGCGCGCGGTTGCTCGCCGTGGAGGTTCGAGTCCTCCCTGGGGCATGGGTGGGTGTGTTTGTCCGTAGGTTAGTTTACCTAGGCTTAAGTAGTTTGTAAGCTACGAACTGATGACCACGCAGTTTGGTCCGATAGATTTACAAACATTTGAACAGTTTCTTTTGAGCAAGCCTCTTCATCTCCACATAAGAACGGCAACCTACATCTGTCTGAATCTGCTTACTGTATCCATCTCTTGGTCTTCTTCTGCGGTTTTTACCCCACACACTTCCCTCTAACGCTAAATTCACAATTCCTTGATGTCTAAGAATGTGTCCTACCAATCTATCCCTTCTTTTAGTCAAGGTACGCCAGAAATTTCTTTTCTCCCCAATTCTGTTCAGTACTTCCTCATTAGTTACGCGATCCACCCACCTAATCTTCAGCATTCTTTTATAGCACCATATTTGAAAAGCCTCCGTCCTCTTCCTGTCCGCACTGTTTATCGTCCATGTCTCACTCACTGTAATACCTTATATACAGCAGTTTAATGTTAATGTTAGCAGTGGAGTGGCAATATTCCAATATATCATAAGGCACCGCACTCAGTACATGTGACACTTTTTAAAGTTAGGTTTGAGAGTAATATTTTATCTATAGTATGGATACGTTGCAATGACAACAGGAGTAAAAGAACCAATAATCTTGGAAATGAAATAAATGGGCATTAACCGATTATAGACTTACGCTCGCTAAATCAATATGCAAGGTATTTATGCTTAAGGAAAAATTAATGCAAATTTTGCGAAAAACCAAGCTTTAGTCGTGTCTGGCAGGCAGCAAGCTTGGTGACATGCAACCGGGTAGTTGCCAGTGTTCAAGTACAAAGAAACATTTCTCATTTTGATAATCTGAGTTCTTTTGGAATAACAACTGAAGGTTCTGCTGACTTACATTGAAACAATTTTTAAGAAATGTTTTCCTCAATTTTGTATATAAAATACTGTAGTATTTGTAAGGTCTAACAAACGCAAACCATGTACATTAAATATAAAGATGTTAAATTTGTTTCTAGAATTTAGAATAAATGAAAACATGAGCCTTTGTAAATTTCTCTTTAAACAAGTCGGACACGCTCCCCCCACCCCCACCCCTTTGACAATATCCTGGCTACGTCACTGATTGGAGAAATGTTCGATTCATTAGACCGCACATAGAATTGTTACGCGTCAATGAAAGAACAGAGCACAGCAGTAATTCATGCTTCTTGTCTGTTTATGTTCTCTTACTTTCAGCGGAGTTGGCTGCAAAATATAGACATATTCGTAAGTATTTCCTCATGAATAAGTTATTTATTTTAAAGAATCAGGGAAATTCGGTTATTGTTACGTTTACTTCGCGATTATTTATGTCTTACGATATTTTACTAACGCTCGGAACTACGCTCGAATTACAGAAACTATTTTGTTAATTACAGAGAAAAGTAACTGTAAACAAATGTTATTCTTAGATTAGATTAGATTAATTATTGTTCCATAAATCATATATACGACATATGTGGAACCTGTCAGTCTAGTAAATGTTGTCTACACTTGACAATCAATATTTTAAGGATTTCTATTACATTTTTGTTGTTTTTTATTTTTTTACATTAATTTTTTCAAAGTTTTATCTAAAAATTCATCTACATTGTAGGAGGAGTTGCCATTCAGAAATTCCTTTAATTTCATTTAAATACTAGTTGCCTATGTGTCAGATGCTACTTGGTAAGTGACCTAAGACTTTTGTGGCAGCATAATTAACCCCTTTCTGAGCCAAAGTTAGATTTAAACTTGAATAGTGAGTATCATCCTTTCTCCTAGTGCTGTAGCTATGCACACTGCTATTACTATTGAATTGGGTCAGATTGTTAATAACAAATTTCATGAGTGAATATATGTGTTGTGAGGCTACAGTGAAGATCCCTAGATCCCTAAATAAATGTCTGCAGGATGCTCTTGGATGGGCTCCAGCAATTATTCAGATTACACGCTTTTGTGCAATGAATACTTTTTTACTCAATGTTGAACTGCCCCAGAATATGATCCCACATGAAAGTAATGAATGAAAATAGACGTGGTAAGCTAATTTACTGAGATGTATAACAGAAAATTTTGCAAAGACTCTGATAGCATAAGTAGCTGAACTCAAAAGTTTCAGGAGATCTTCAAAAGATTGAAATGTTGCACAGGTCACACATATATTCAAGAAAGGCAGTAGGAGTAACCCACTAAACTTCGACGTCAATTTGCAGCAGGGTTTTGGAACATATCCTGTATTTAAATATTATGAATTATCTCGAACAGAACGATCGATTGGCCCAAGGTCAACACGGATTTAGAAAATATCGATCATGCGAAACACAACTAGCACTTTATTCACACGAAGTGATGGGTGCTATCGACAAGGGTTCGCAAATCGATTCGGTATTTCTTGATTTCCAGAAGTCTTTTGACACCGTACCTCACAAACGGCTTTTAATCAAATTGCATGGTTATGGTATATCGCCCCAAATTTGCGATTGGATAGGGGATTTCCTGTCAGAGAGGACACAGTTCGTCGTAATCGATGGTAAGGCATCGACTAAAACAGTGTTATTGGTCCTGTGCTGTTCCTTATTTACAAAAACTATTTAGGAAAAAATATAAGTAGCTCTCTTAGCTTGTTTGCAGATGACGCCATCATTTACCGTCTAGAAAAATAATCTGAAGATCAAAACCAACTGCAGAACGATCTGAATAAGATATCAGTATGGTGTAAAACTTGGCAATTAACTCTAAATAATGAGAAGTGTGAAGTCGTCCACATGAGTACGAAAAGAAATCCGTTAAACTTTGTTTACAAGATGAATAAGTCAAAAGTGAAAGCTGTAAACTCCACAAAATACCTAGAAATTACTATTATTTCGGACTTAAATTGGAAAGAACACGTAGATAATTTCGTGGGGAAGGCGAATCAGAGACTGCGTTTTGTTGGCAGAACCCTTAAAACATGCAACAGAACTACTAAAGAAACTGCATAAACTGCGCTTGTCCGTCCATTTTTGGAGTATTGCAGCCTAGTGTGGGATCCTTATCAGGTGGGTTTGACGGAGGACATCGAAAGAGTCCATGAAGGGCAGCTCGTTTCGTATTGTCACGATACAGGAAGACAGCGTTACGGAAATGATACAGGTTCTGGGATGGGAATCATTACAACGACGCTTATCGCTGCGGCGGGAGCTACTTACGAAACTCCAATCGCCAACATTCCGAATGCGAAAATATATTGTTGACTCGCACTTACATAGGTAGAAATGATCATCAGAATAAAATACAAGAAATCAGAGCTCGAACGGAGAGATTCAGGTGTTCTTTCTTCCCGCGCGCTATTCGAGAATGGAATGGGAGATAAATAGTATAATGTTGGTGCGATGAACCCTCTGCCAGGCACTTAAATGTGATTTGCAGAGTATCCCGTGTAGATGTAGATGTATCGTCTAAGCGGTTCGATAAACCGTGTGCCATGCTCTTCTGTGCGAATTGCAGAGTGTCCCTATCCTGGTATACAGCCGATGATGGATGACGTTGGGTGCGATCACTACAGTGAGATGGAACAGGCAGCGCTGGAGAGGAACTCGTGTCGGGGCGTATCACAGTAATTAGGCGATTAACCACCACCACAGAAAAGGGCGACACTTTTGTTAGTCGCACTTTGAAAACGTATTTATGTGGTGAGGCATTACAGGAATCAGCTCGAGGGGAACATTTCCAATAATTACGTTTATTAATCAAAAAAAGTATGAAAGTGTGTCAGTTTCAAACAATAGAAATAAATTTATCAGATTCGGGTAATTAACACGTAACATATTTGCTTTTAATTTTGACGCTGTTTATCTGTTTTCGGCTACTGTTAAATTGATAGCAATTGTGCATCCCAAAGTTATTTAATTGAAGAGTGGAATTGCTAAAGGTGCTAAGTGCCGAAATTGAAATTGTTGAGGAAACGAAGAAATTTATTAATGCTGTCATGCCATTTACTGTATGAAACTGTATATACTGGATTTTATCAAAGTTTAATGAGAGTCCATTTGTAGAGAAGCACTTAATAACCGCCACTAGGAGCGCTAGTGTCGTTGCAACTGTCAGTTGGTAACACGTTTTACAGCAGTGAGTGTCGGGACCGTGGTAACCGTGCGGGGAGGTACTCAGCGTTGCCAACTTGACGGATTCCCCGTCAAATTTGACGGAATTTCAAGTTGTATGAAAGATAAAATTTAGCTTCAACGGTTGGCGGATTTTTTAACGGATATTGTTACAAATTTACATTTTTTACTGATATTGCTGGTTTAATATAATTTTGAAGACAAAAATAACTTTTATTTTGTAAAAGATATTACAGATGCAAATCTTTCTGTGCCTGTGAGACACTAGCTTAGTATATTAACGAATTTTTTCGCTAAAAATCAATGATAAACAACTCCGGTTACTGGAAAACTAAGTAAAATAAATATTACGGTGGCATATGGCTCTAATTAATCTGGATGCAAAGCGACGACACGCGTCTCAGCAGCAGCAGCACAGTAACAATGATGTACTTTGCTTTACGAGTTAGTTCGGGGAATTCTGAATACCGAGATCAGTACATTGGCTGTATTTCACAGATTTTTAAATGCTTGTCCCACTCGTAAACGAAGTAAAGAGTATTATGTGTAGTATAAATTTTAATTTTATCTTATTTCTTCAAGGGATTACCTAATTTTGACGGATTTTTAAATATTCTGATGACGCATAAACAAAGTAAATATTTTAAAATGCATTTCTCTTTTATTTTGAAAGAAAATACAGAGATGTCTAAATCTGACGGATTTTGACGGAATTTTGGGTGTTGGTGTGACGGAAAACATTACCGTGAGTTGGCAACACTGGAGGTACTCACGCAGGTGCTCGGCGCTCGCCGCTGCAGCCATCAGGGTGGCGACGCAGAGCAGAGCGGCTGTAGCTGTAGCTGTGGATGCGGCCATGACGTCGCGCTGCTCGTCTGCTGATCCCCGGTTGCGGCGCTGCTCGCAGCCGCCGCTATATAAGAACACCGGCCGCCGCCCCCTCCACCAAGCGATGACGTGCCCGCACCAATCGCTATCGGTGGTACCCCTTGTCACGCTGCCACACCCATAGGCAGTAGGGTTGCCAGGTTGAACTCAAGCGCAGAGTACAGAGGAGAAGCCCCCCCCCCCCCTAAACCACTGTCCTACGCTCCCCTCGTAGTTCTGTAAGGTGCTAGTAGGTGTCAGGCGGCTCGCTGGCTTAGGGTGCCTCTCGCACGTCAGAGGGTAGCGTGGAGGGGAGGCTGAGGGAAGAGCTCGTGCCGCCTGCCACGAGGCCACGGCTGTGTCCGGCTTGCTGGCGTTTGAGGGGATGTGGTGGTGGGGACAGCCGCTACCTGCCGCCTGCTGTGGCCAGTTTGCTTCTGACCGCAGCGCCATCATGAGACATCTTACGGAACTGCTGGAAACCCTCCCTCCCTGCATCCATGGGCATAGGACCGGACGCTTATGGAGGTTTCCCACTCGAGGCAGGCCCAGAGACCAGACGTGCGCCCCTCCCCCTTGGCCAATGACTCACCCCTTCCTCCAACTGCGACCAACTCCCCACCCCACAACCAGGACTACACGTTAATTCTAAAAGAAAAAAAAAAGAAAAAAACTAATCATTTCCTCCCTCCCAGCAAGTATCCCCCCCCCCCCCCGGTGGAACATTGCTAGGGGTGGTCTTCACATGCAGCAGCTGACAGGCCAGGCCGCCAGTTGCTGTGGATCAACAATCGGCACACTTCAGTCGGCGCGGCAGCAGAGGTGGCGACAGCATCAAAGCTGCTCACATCAACAGCTGCGCCTTAGAAGAGTTGCCGCTTGCGGCTCCGCGCACTCATCCCGTTTACATGGGCTCCCAAAACCGGATTTCGTAAAACGATTTCCCAAATCCGCTTTTGGTTGGTCATGCACTAGGTTTACATGCAGCATAAAATATAGGGCAAGTTACATTATATACATTTTGGTAACTCAAGCTGTAAAAAACATCTAATCTTATCCAATTGACTCAAATACCTAATAAAAATTAAGACACGGTGGCTGAGGAGACTGAGGCGCTCCAGTCACGTTCTGCACGGCCGCTACGGTCGGGGATTCGAATCCCCTCTCGGGCATCGATATTTGTGCCGTCCTTAGTTGTAGGTAGTTCATAAGTAGTTTGTCAGTTTAAGGACTGATGACCCCGTAGTTAAGTCCCATAGACTCTACAAACATCTAACATTTTAACACCGTTAAAACTCACTGCACTGCACTAAGCTAGAAATTAGATGATTTGTGCAGCTGGAGCTACGAAAATGTATATAATGTAACTTGCCCTATATTTTACGCTTTGAAAATAGTGTTATCGCCGAAACTAGTTAGCGGAACAAATTTGGTCAGCAAAGTGTACAAATATGCATTTTTCAAAATTTATTGCTGCCGAGGATCGCCTCACCAAAATGTATGAAGTATTTTTTAGTTACACATTGGACACGGTAGGTGGATGCGTGAACGTAAATGGATCAGTTTGTATTGTAAAAAGTAATGACAGGTTCTTAAGATATCATGTCATTGTCCAAATCTCCCGCAGTGCACTGTTATTTACTTATGTCGCGACAGACAAGTAATTTTCGCGCAAGTACAACATAAGGACCGTGTTATACATCACAAGACCAAGCGCCCTTAATTTATATTTCTGATGTGAGCGCAATTAGTGATGTTTAGTAGTTATGTACAGTGAGATTTCACTTAATAATATGTAAAATTTAGGTTCCATTACGTCAGTTATGAAATATGGCGCTTGGACTAGTGATGCATAACACCGTCCATAATGGAGAACGAAGCACCAGTCACTGGCCACTGCACTTCCCTCTCGAACCTGGCAACTGACCTGCTAGCTGTCAGAGCTCAACTCTCGCCGTACGTAGTATCGCACTGTCGATCAATTCACTATACAATTCGCGATCGTTGTTCATATCCTGTACTTCGATGTATAATGTTTAATTGATATTACATTAGAACGTCGATTATCCGAACTAAATGGGGGACCTTGGGTGTTCGGAAAACTGGTTTATTCGAATAATCGAACAGTACAGTTTCATTTGCCAATAAGTACTTTACAGTAAATTTATTTACAACAACAGGCATCTCTTTTAGTACAGTAATAATTTTGTATTTATCTCTCATAGAAAGGACAGCACTATTACGTTTAATCATATTATGCCCTCAAGTTTACTTCTTTACGCGGCAGCAAGTGGTCGTAACACGGAGCAGACGGTAAACCGATTTCCCAAATCCGCTTTTGGTTGGTCATGCACTACCTTTACATGCAGCACATCTTCCGGAAGCCGAAAACCGATTTTCGTAAACCGTTTTTCGCTGTCGTGTTTACATGGCATAGCCAGAACCGGATTTCCTAGCCCACTTAATATGGCGGCTGAAAAACAGCTGATTCATTTCCTGATTTAGTCGGCACAATCGCTATTTTTCTTTATTTAAATACACAGATTCATGTTCACTCTAATATTTATACTTCTATTTCACAGTGGAAAATATCACTCTTTCCATATGTGCAGAAAACTCTTAAAAAGAAAACACAATCTGACAAGCCAAGAACGCTTCAAAAACGGTTGCGTTCACATGGGCACGAAAATCGATTGTGGAACTGGAAAACCGCTTTAGAGAAGCGGATTTCCAGAATCGATTTTTGAGTGTTTACATGACCAACCAAAAGCGGAATTGGGTTTACGAAATCCGGTTTTGGGAGCCCATGTAAATGGGGTGATGTAAACACTCCAAAATCGATTATGGAAATCCGCTTCTCTAAAGCGGTTTTCCAGTTCCACAATCGATTTTCGTGCCCACGTAAACATAACCGTTTTTTGAAGCGTTCTTGGCGTGTCAGATTGTGTTTTCTTGTTAACAATTTTCGACACATATTGAAAGAGTGATATTTTCTAATGTGAAATAAAAATATAAATATTATAATGAACATGAAGCTATGTATTTAAATAAAGAAAAATAGCGATTGTGCGCACTAAATCAGGAACTGAATCAGCTGTTTTTCAGCCACCATATTAAGTGGGCTAGGAAATCCGATTCAGGCTATGCCATGTAAACACGACAGCCAAAATCGGTTTACGAAAATCGGTTTTCGTCTTCCGGAAGATGTGCTGCATGTAAACGTAGTGCATGACCAACCAAAAGCGGATTTGGGAAATCGGTTTACCGTCTGCTCCCTGTTACGACCACTTGCTGCCGCGTAAAGAAGTAAACTTGAGGGCATAGAATGATTAAACGTAATAGTGCTGTCCTTTGTATGAGAGATAAATACGAGAGTATTACTGTACTAAAAAAGACGCCTGTTGTTATAAATACATTTACTGTAAAGTACTTATTGGCAAATGATACTGTACAGTTCGATTATTCGAATAAACCAGTTTTCCGAACACCCAAGTTCCCCAATTAGTTCGGATAATCGACGTTCTAATGTAATATCAATTAAACATTATACACCGAAGTACAGGATATGAACAACGATCGCGAATTGTATAGTGAATTGATCGACAGTGCTATACTACGTTCGGCAAGAGTTGAGCTCTGACAGCTAGCAGCGCAGTTGCCAGGTTCGAGAGGGAAGTGCAGTGGCCAGTGACTGGTGCTTCGTTCTCCATTATGTTGTACTTACTTCTCTGTCGTGACATAAGTAAATAACAGTGCATTGCGGGAGATTTGGACAATGACATGATATCTGAAGAACCTGTCATTACTTTTTACAATACAAACTGATCCATTTACGTTCACGCAGCCACCTACCGTGTCCAATGTTTAATTAAAACAGTGTAAGTAAATAACAGTGCACTGCGGGAGATTTGGACAATGACATGATATCTGAAGAACCTTCATTACTTTTTACAATACAAACTGATCCATTTACGTTCACGCAGCCACCTACCGTGTCCAATGTGTAATTAAAAAATACTTCATACATTTTGGTGAGGCGATCCTCGGCAGCAATCAATTTTCAAAATGTTCAAATGTTTGTAGAACTTATGGGACTTAACTACGGGGTCATCAGTCCCTAAGCTTACAAACTACTTATGAACTAGCTAAGACTAACCACGGCACAAATATCCATGCCCGAGGTGGGTTGCGAACCCCCGACCGTAGTGGCCGTGCAGACCGTGATTGGAGCGCCTTAGTCCCCTCGGCCATCGCGGCCGGCCAATCAATTTTGAAAAATGAACATTTGTACACTTTGCTGACCAAATTTTGTCCGCTTACTAGTTTCGGTGATTACACCATTTTCAAAGCGTAAAATATGGGGCAAGTTACATTATATACATTTTCGTAGCTCCAGCTGCACAAAACATCTAATTTCTAGCTTAGTGCAGTGCAGTGTGTTGTAACGGTGCCTTAATTTTTATTAGGTATTTGAATCAATTGGATAAGATTAGATGTTTTTACAGCTTGAGATACCAAAATGTATATAATGTAACTTGCCCCATATTTTATGCTTTGAAAATGATGTAATCACCAAAACTAGTTAGCGGAACAAATTTGGTCAGCAAAGACGTGCCTGAACACGGCCATCCACAAGACACTCAAACAGTTGATGTTTTTTCTTATTGTACATTTGACTAATTGGGGCAGACTTCGTGAAACAGATCGTTGTGTATCATTACGGTCTCAAGTTTTACAAACACAACAAAATTAACTTCTATTACTATATATGATCACCAATCACTTACTAATGCCGCCATTACTAGTTTACCACTAATCGAACCTACACCGAAGCAAATAAAAATAACAGTTGTAAAATATTGCAGTTATAGGCACATACCTTATTATTCATATTTTGCTGATGATCTCGCTGCATTCAGAAGAGTCTTGTTTTTAAGAGCCATGTTGTAGAAATCTTCACATCTCATTTTCAAATTCATCTGAACACATATCTCGGCTTTCACAAGTTCAACGGGCATTCTGTTTCTAGCATCAGACCATAATGCACTCATTACACTAAACACTCGTTCAACGTGCACGTTACTGACGGGAATTGCGAGAACGTGCTGCATTATATTGAACAAGTTTGGTGCATCTGCTTTTTCAAAAAACTCGGTCCACACTTTACAACAATTAGTTTCCTTCCTATGAAGATTTGATACTACAGACTTCAAAACAGAAAACTCCTGATACAGTTCGTTTCCATCAAAACTAATTTTCAAATTCTTTCCCACTTTGGCCAAATCTTTAAATGAAAATAGTTTTGGTTGACATAAGTCTAGCACTGATACAACTTCATACACATTGTCATTCCCACTAAAGCTGTACCATTTACCAAGATAGTATAATAACCTGTCGTAAACAAGTGTGCATTCTTTTAGTACAATATTCTTTTCTTCTTCTGTAAGGTGTTCTAAAGACATATTAACTTCAAATCCATGAAACGTATCCTCCTTACGACCCTCTATTTGTTTTTTCACTTCCAACACAATCTCGTGAACATCTGTGGAAAGTGTGTCCTCTTTTTCCAAAAGTGTGATTGCTTTACAAAAAACAGGCAAAATTGCTTTTAAAAAATACAGAAAGCACTCTCGTAGTGTTAGCGAATACTCGTTTATTTCGTCTTGTTGTGAACTAATAAACTTCCAAATTAGGGGATGTGTTTTCTCCTCACCCCGTCCTACATAATACATCTTTAAAACTCGCCACATCGTAACAAGACGGTCCACAGCTGACTCCAAAGAAAACCATCGTACTGCTGTGTGTCGCAGTATTTCGCTGTAATCATGCTGAGCAAACTCGCAAAATGTTTTTAGTTCCTCCGAATTTTTTGATGATGAAGAAAAGTATGAATTTATTTTAAGAACTAGATTTTCTACATCATATTTTAGAAGCTTGAATCCAAACTTAACACAGTTATGTAAAATATGACAACAACAATTGGCTTTCATTAAGTTTTCAGTTTCTTCTTTCAATTTAGTGAATACAGAATTGTGTTTCCCGAAATTAAGTGATGCATTGTCAGCTGAATACGAAACTACATTATTTAGCGTCAAACCATTTTACAATAAAATGGATTTTAGTTTGTTTGAGATGGCTTCTGCAGATTCGTTAACATCTTCGTAGAAATCAAGAACTTCATTACATTTTCCCTTATCTTTGGAGAAGTATGTTACAACTATCGGATAATTTTTCTTATTGCCCTTGTTTGAAGCGTCTGAACCTAATGAAAACGGAACATTTTGCTTTAATTCACTTAGTAGCTTCTCTTTAGCATAAGACAGAAGCACATTTTTTACTAATGCCTCGCTTTTTGTTCGGCCGCATCTTACTTTCGTAAAAACATAAGGATATAGCTTATTACCACAATCTTGAGAATTGTAAGAATGGTGGTGTTTCACACCATGGTAAGTCAAAGTTAATTCCGTTGCAGTGACTTTGTCGTCTTCTGCAGGAAATTGTTTCGGCAAGAATTCTTTTGTGTGGTAATATTCGCTTTGTGTCTTGCTGATTGTAAATGTTTATTCACAGCTTTCACTCCGCCGTACTTAACAGTTAATGAGATATTGCATATTCTGCACTTACACATACACTCATCAGTATCGACTTTTTGTAGTCACTCTTTATAATTTTCTTCCTGCAACTATTCTTCACGGGACGAACTTAGATATCGTCTCTTCATTTCACTGTTATTACTCACTAATCTGAGTTAATGTAAGCTTGTCTGTTCACACACGATCCGAGTATTCCAAAAATTGCCGGTAAACTGATAACAAACAAATGAACGAACGAACAAAAATAATAGACGTCGCCAGTTGACACGTTGCCACAACAGTGCTTAATAATGCGCTAGCCGATTACTACCGACGCAACAATGAAAAGTTTCCAGAGGAAGAATAGAAAAGTAGCGTTTTGTTGCAATTAGAAATTGATATTTATAAAATGGTATTCATAATTACTAGAGAGGAGCCGGCCGGGAATGGCCGAGCGCAGTGAGGCGTCTTGCCACAGTGCGCGAGGCTGCTCCCGCCAGAGGTTCGAATCCCCCCCCTAGGGCATGGATGTTGTGCTCGTCCGTAGTTTAAGTTACGTTAAGTTTGATGTAGATCGTCGCTACATGAGCATAGAAATTAATAAAGCGTCGTGAAAAAAAAAAAGAAGAAGTTAAGATGGCGGTTACATTGAAGTCCGGAGATGAGAGTCATTGGCCCGTAGACCCGGAGAATTCATTCCAAACCCGGGCGGCGCCCGGAGACCTGGAAACCCTAAAGGCTAGTTTACATGACGACACTACGTTTAATGAAACTGCGGGCTGGCCAGTGCGCATGCGCGGAAGGCGTACGCGCAACTCGTTGGCGAAACTAAACAGTTTCGGCACTTCCCAACTTTGTCAAGACTGATTGCGCGTGTTTTTAGGTTAGGTGATAACCAAAACAGAACAAAATACAACAAAAAGAGGGGAACGGACGAAATAGTTTGGTTTTTGGACATATATGTGATGCTTAGGTATTAGGGGAATTCTATTTACACTTCGGTAAAATCAGACGTGACGTCATTATGACGTATCCTCACTATCGACGTCCAGAAGAGCGGCGCATCGACTTTTGCGATCGTTCGAGACGCTGGTTTTGGGTGGGACAACATGCTTAGTTCGACATTCTTTCTGAACTGCATACTTTTTTCCTTCGTAGTTTAGTGACAAAACTAGGCCTTACTTAATATTGGTATCATGTTTTGGAAAGCACTGACGGAAATTTCAGTAAATGTAAATTGAAAACTGTGTCAGAAATAACGCAGACCGAGCCTTAGAGTACGACAACTTCACACATTTTCAAAGAAAAGAACTAGCATGTTGCAGCAACTTGGCCGTAGATGAGTACCCAGTTTTACGAAATGTTCTACCTGCTGTTCGCAGAGCTTCTGTAACAAATGACTGTATTAATATCCAGCTCATTTGATTTACAGTTTCGGCGAAAACATACATATACCTACGGCGACTATATGTTGTTTTTGTATGTCGCATATTTTGACATGTCCAAGTACACATTATCGCTTCATAGCATGGTAACCGTATTTTTTCCTCTTAGTTTAACGTAGACTCCGTACTACAATGCAAGTCGGTAGCATTTTTCGCTTAGAGAAAAAGTTTCCATTAGTTTTAAACACAACCTTCACAAATGGGCCACGATGAGAACATCAGATTTGATTGCATAACGTTTCAGAGCTCACAGTGTAGGCCCTTTTTCGGAAAGTTTATAGCTTCTTACTTTCAAAAAAAGAAAGCAAAGTTATAGCTTCCGAAACTGTAATGAATTACCATTACCAACTGAAGATATTATCAGTTACTCCCTTAATTCGTCTGCTAGAATTGCAACCGCAGTTTTGCGTCTAGAGCGACCACACAAGTCGATCATGGCTCCAGTCGTCTTCGATAGTGTGGATACGTCATAATGACGTCACGTCTGATATTACCGAAGTGTAAATAGAATCACCCTAGGTGTTGTGCGATTTTAACGATGAAAATTTCAGGTATAAGCAGCGGCGTGTTAGTGCTCTTGAAGCAATTATTCGTGAACTGAATATTGATGGGTTAACGATTAGTGACTTTCAGACTAAAATATATTCAATGCTTAATAACTATACAAACGAACTATGGCAATCGTGGATTTTGGGACACGGTACAGGTACTGTAGAGACGAATATCTACGTGACAAGAAAAGTAATGCAATTTGTAATTTCAGTTCTGGTAACAATGCTATACGCATAACAGTATCTTCTTTCTTTATTGCATTACTAACTCTATTTAAAAGAACGTAAACTGCTCTGGTGACATTCTGAGTTGATTAAAATAGCTTCTACTGTCTTCGATCACAATTTCTATCAGCAAGGTCGCTAAGCTATTTAGCTGACGTCTGTTTTTAATCCAGTCACAAAGCCAAACACGTTTCTTATTCTTTTTATGTAAGGTCTTATGCAGCGACGTCATACAGAGAAGCAATAGCTCCGCCACTACTTTTACAGCTACCAACACTTTCATTCTACGGCACTCACAAATCAACGAAACTGAAGTGTACAGTATTGGCGCCGTGTCTACAGACCAGTGTTGCCAGGTCTCCGGAAATTTCCGGAGATCTCCGGAATTTTTTAACTTCCAGGAAAAATAGGTAAAATGTTGAAATCTCCGGATTTTTTAATGCAGGATTTTTTATTTATTTTAGAGAAACCAGTTTCGTAGTTGAAAATTACATAGTTTATTTCACTACTAATGCTTCCCTAAATATAAAATGTAACCCATAATAACGAACACATCTGGTCTGGAGAAACGTTTCGGTACCGATATGTTCACTGTTTACTTACGGTAGCGGTGTATTTTGCTAATGTTGGCAATGAAACGTTTGCTTTATGAGGATAATTAATTTACTGACCGTCAAGTGTACATGCCTCAACATGTCAACCATAGAACAGCAACAGCTTTAATTATTTCATGGACAACACAAAAGGTTGATCTCACTCTACATGATTGGTTTTGCAAAGTAAATTCAGCGATCGTTACCAACATTACTACACAACGCCGCCGCTGCCGTAAGTAAAATTTTACACTGACTCCATTATTTTTACGATCTGGCTACATCGTTTGGAGACAATGTGTCTGGGTTTTGATTTTGTTTAAATGTCACTGGTAGGACTCCGAAGGACCAATAGAACTGTCTCATACTGCTATTAGTTGTATTTTTATAAAAGTACTTTTACATTAATAATATTCTTGCCGAGCCGGTGTACCAGCACTGTCACTTGAGGATGGCGGCCAGGTGGACCGCCGAAATATTGTGTCCAGTTGACGTATTGATCCGGCAGGAAACCCGAGAAGAATATTATTAATCATTACGCCGGGAAAGCCTACGCAGTTACTTTTACATTGCTTTTGAGGGTACAAACTTAAATGTTTTGAGTAGGGTTGACGTCCTCTTTTACCCGGACATGTCCTCTTTTTTGGATCCTAAAAATGGTCCGGCCGGGTTTTTAACAAAATGGGGAAATGTCCTCTTTTTTGCGTTGTGCAATGCTTAAACTTGAAAGTGCGTAAATACAACTCTCTGAACTGTCACAATCACTAACTCTAGAGAATTCAACCTTTTTTTCAACAGTGTGATTTTTTTCTCGTTTCTGTACCGTGCTGCTCTGAGGTCAAGCTACTTCGAAACAACAATGCTAGACAGTGCAATACACTAGTATAATATGAAACTCTCCCCTCGTTTCTCTGGTCGTAGTGTTGTGTGACAACCAGAAGTAAGACGTTCAGTCTGTCGTGCTGTGACTCGGCAGTTCTATGTGTGTCTGTCAACCACACTTAATGACTTTAAGATCGAAAGCTGGTGCAATGTTCGTTATGTTGTTCAAAACTTCATACAAATAAGATCAGATGCCATAGTCACCATTGCCGTTTTACCATTCGCCTCTTTAGGATCAAAGAGATGTAACTTCATATACAGTGTTTAAAAAAGATCGATTTAAAGCTTTCGTTCTAAAAACTGAGTAGTTTTTAATAATTAATTGCGAGCCTTTTTACGGTAAAGAAAGTTTTTATTTTACTCATTGTTTTTTTCGCCTAGGCCTTACATATTTCATTCACTGACTAGAACCTAGATGCTAATCATGTATATAGTCACGTCGATCCGATCCGAAATGGGAACATAACTATATCAAGGAACGCTTAGATAATTTTTACAGTTACTTTATTCGTGAAGATTTTACAGTCAACAGTACTATGGTTTCCGTAAATGATGCATCGTAAAAAGTTTCTGGTGAAAACAAGGGTGATCGGCAAAGTATGGAAAAAAATGTTCAGCACTTAAGACGATAAATTATAAGTGGTGAAGTGATGAAATATCGGGGTTTCATTGCTATGTAGTCCTGTAATTCGTTCTAAGGATCTCAAAATTTCATGCTTCTTAATTTGTAAGAAGATGAAAATAAATCGTAAGATGCGTAAGGTGTATTGCAAACAAGACTCTGATAATACAGTAGAGACATCACTACTATTTGAGTTGTCAATACGAGCGAGAGAGAGATGTTCTTTTATGAATCTAGAAATGTCCTCTTTTCTGCAGACGGACATCTGGTAACCCTAGTCTTGAGAGTGTGGGCAAAATCTTGCTCCACCTACGAATGAATTTCAACCAATAAAATTGCAAAAATTGCGGTTGGGCTCGGATATGGCATATTTGTATTATCTAATCAGAAGTACCTTCTACAACAATGACTGTAATACAATAGATTTTCCTTTGTAGTAAGTCAGTATCTACCATCATGTTTCGCGGTTTAGACTGTTACACGTAGTGCTGTGAAACCCACTTTCTATCAAGTAATTTTTGGTTTCAGTGATTTCAGAAGTAGTAATAATGGATTCGACTTCAGATTCCGACGCTACAGTGGTGTCAGAAAGAAAAAGTGAAAAACTAAAATGCACATACAGCACAGAATGTAATGCCGATGGGAGAAGGATCCAGTGTTTTGTGGGTGGTTACATAAGAGCAAGAAAAGACCTTACTAAAAAAAAAAAAAAAAAAAAAAAAGTGTGAGATGCCGAGAACTTACGTTAAAACAAAACTTACTGAAACGGTTAAGATGAGTGAAATACGTTTTGCGAGTTTTGTGGCTGAACATGATATACCTATTAGAGTCATAGAGCATTTACCCAAACTCATTCAATCTGAGTGCCCAGATTCAGAAGTTGCTAAGCATTCACAATGTGGCAGAACAAAAGTGACAGGGATCGTAAACCACGTCACAGAGAAAGGAAGTTTAAATCAGCTGACTGAATTGATCAAGAAAAATCCATTTTCTCTCATTGTCGATGAATCCACCGATTAGGGCTGCGTTACACATTTATGCATGTGTAATGGGCAAGGATAATAAAATAATGGACGCCTTTCTTGGGCTTATTTCGCTTACTGGTGCCACTAGCGACGTATTATACCGGGGAATCGTTAAATTTTTCAATGGCAATGAAATTCCCTACAAACAAATTATGATAGGATTTGCAGTAGATGGAGCTAACGCAATGTTAGGGGCGCGCCATTGATTATCCACTTTATTAAAGCAGGATATCCCTGATGTCTTTATAATGAAATGTATTTGTCATACCTATGCTCTGTGTGCTTCTTATGCTTGTATGAAACTCACTAGGGGCATTGAAGATCTTGCAAGGGACATTTATAATTACTTTCAGAGCAGTCCAAAACGCAACGGCGACCTGAAAAAGTTTCAAAATTTTGTAAATGTGAAACCCCATAAAATATTACAACCTATCCAAACACGTTGGCATTCTTTGCATAAGGTGGTTTCTCGACTTTTGGAACAATATTATGCACTAAAGTTGTTTTTTTACTGATGCTTCGGTCTATTATAGGCTTTTGACAAGTAACATGATTTTGCAAAAATTGAATGACCCCACAACCAAATTGTATCTTCAGTTCCTTCCTCTCTTCAATAGCTTAAACATTAAATTCCAGTCAGAAACTCCACAAATTCATACAATATATCATGACGTTGAGGGAATTTTGAAAACAATTTTCGACTGCTTTATGAAGGACTACCTTGAAAAAACTCCATTGAAGGCTGTAGAATACCGAAATCCTTCCTATTTTAAGTCACTTGATGACATGTATTTCGGTGCAAAAGTGGCTTTGACTATACAGAGCAACACAAATATCCGTGCAGAACAAGTGAAGGACTTTAAAGTTAGATGTTTAGATGTTTTCATCGAGGCTGCCAATCAGTTATTCAAAAGATTTTATTTTAAGGATACTGTAATCAAAGATCTTTGAGGCTCCTGACTCAAACTGTGTAAGAAACAAGAAAATCTCATCAATTGATAATCTTGCGTCAAATTTTCCCAAATTAGTTAAATACGACGACCTACAAGAGCTTGATACTGAGTGGAGGCTACTAAGAAATATAATTATAGTTCAAGCAGAAGTAAAAAGTGTGACACCAACCGAATTTTGGGTGGCTGTAAGCAGTGAAAAAAAAGGGGGAATGGGATACTCGTGTTTCCAAAATTATCGTCCTTAATGTTGTCACTCCTGTGTTTACCACATTCTTCCGCAAGTGCTGAGAGGGTGTTTTCAAGCATAAATAGAATGGAAACAAAAATCAGAAACCGATTATCAACGAAGACAATTAGCGGACTCCTGCACACTAAAAGGTTGACAAACTCAGCTTCGTGCTACGATTTTTAAGTTAGCGCTGACTTAACTCGACTCATGAACAGTGACATCTACACGAAAGCAGATGAAGAAGAAGAAGAAGAAGAAGAAGAAGGGGAAAGAGAGTGCTAAGTGGACAAATAAGTGCCATCCATGAAGAAAGGAAGGTGGTGACTACTAAGCAAACTGGTGAGTAGAAACATTAAAGCAGATATCTTTTTATTTTAAGTTCATGTATTCTGATAGAAGGTTATAACTGTGGTGTCGCACAAGTATGAAGTGCGCGCCACGTACTTTCGCCGCGCGCCGCCATGCACGCACGGCGCGGCGTTCTTACGTCAGCCACGAGCGCCCTCAGCTGCAACTCCGCTCATGGCCACGACTGCTGCATCGACCACTTGGGATTCAGATAGGCACCAGTTAAGACTTGGCTATCGGATAGGCACTAGGAATCATTAGTAGGCAGGACTCTATGTAAACTATGTATCAGCATTCTGCAGTCAAGAACTATGTTAAAGTTAAGTATTACCATGACTCCACGAAATATATATATATATATATATATATATATATATATATATATATATATATCTTGTTCTAATTTAGCCTAGTGTTCTAGTTTCTGCTGTCCCACTGGCCGGCCACCTCCGTACCTGCACAAGCGTGCATCCTTCATTCCTGTGTCGGTCTCTTTCTACTCGGCCACAGGCACCAAAGACAACCGGCGAAAACGAGACACAAAAATAACATTTTATGTTGTTACTATCTGTAAAACCCGGCATTGCTCGGTACGGTATATATTTTCCCTGTCTTATGGGATAAATTCTATAAACCTTTTCTACGCATTTCCTCTTCACCATCTCTTCATCCAATTCATTCTCTCTTAATATATGACCATCTCATCCTCACCCCCTGTCAATCTCTCTCTCTCTCTCTCTCTCTCTCTCTCTCATCTCCTCACCCCCTCTCTCTATGCCCATCTACTACATCCAAATCTACGTATGTGGATCATCTTTTTGTATCCAGATCTCCCTATCCTTTCATTCCATCTCCTTTTGTTTGTCCATCTTCTTGTCGTCCCTCTCTCGGTCCATCCCTTCCTCCCCCCCCTCTCTCTCTCTGTCTATATAAATTTCGTTTTCATGCAGGTCAATACTTATGACATCATATATCCTTGACTGTGTCCTACAATAATATAATTTTCCAGTTTTGTAGAGTGTAATATTAGGGAACTGTCTGCGATGAATAAATAGTGGATGAATAAAGTCTTGTAAATCACGCGTCGCGTGATGGAAACGTTTTTGTGACTCATTGTTTACGACGTCATATCTCCTGAAGTACATGCCGTATGTAGCATTTAACCCCACAGCGATTGTTATCTGATAGTAAGCAACGCGTGTACCACGTTTACTTGAAGTCGGTCCATTATTTTAGGAGGAGATGTGAAAAATAGTGCATGATGTAGCAGTTATTGAGAAATTTCATTGTTTATGACGTCAAATCTCCTGAAATATATGTCGTACTATGATGTAATTTTGAAGGTACATTCAGTGGTATATGTGCCTAAGGTCTACAAATGTCGTGAATGGTGTTAGAGTAAAGACGTAGTACTGTAATTGATTTTTTAATTTTCGTGATTACTGTATCTTTGGCGATAAACTGTGTTGCGCGACTAGTGAAAGTTTGTTATGGCTTCTCAAAAACATAAGCGTGTGTGCGTTTCCCTCCAACAAAAACTTGAAGTGCTTCAACGTAGGGACCGTGGTGAGTCACTAGTCAAATTAGCCGCAGAGCTAGGGGTAAGTGTGACAACTGTAAAAGACTGGAGAAAAAACCGTGGAGACCTTGAAAGTTATTCTATGACAGTTGAACCGGTAGACGCTTAAAAAAATCGGGAAATGTTAAAAGAAACCTAACCTAGAACTTGTAGACGAAGCTCTTTGGGTTTGGTTTTGTCAAGTACAGTGCAAAGGGACTCCTTTGTCGGGGCCTCTTGTGAAAGGAAAAGCCGTAAAGCTGTTTCAAAAATTGGGAGGAGATGAGACTTTCGAAGCAAGCGAAGGTTGGTTTCGCCGCTGGAAGCTTCACCACGGTATTAGACATGTTGTTATTGCGGGTGAAAAGTTGTCTGCTGATGAGGATGCTGCAAAAGATTTTGTAGAAAAGTTTCAAAAGTTGGTGTCGGAGAGTAATTTTGTAGCTGAACAAGTGTATAACGTAGACGATACCGGACGGAACTATAAAATGTGGTCGAAATCTACTCGTGCTGCTAAAAATGAGCTTGTTTTGGGTACACAGCTAGGTAAGGATAGACTTATAATTTCTACGTGTAGCAACGCCAGTTTATAAAAAAACTGTTATTTTTTATTATTTTTATTCAATACAGTAATTACGATTAAGCAGCACTGTGTGTATTGAGTGTCCATTTTGTACAATACTTATAATTTAGTGCAGTATACCGCTGTTTTGACCCGAAAAAACGTGTTTTATTGCTCCTCGGTATATACGACCTGGTCCCGTGAAGGTCGGATTTCGGAAGTTCCACTGTATCGAAACCTCATGAGTGATGATGCGGTATTTCATAACACAAATTGTTTATAACTTCGTATCTCATGAACTGTATGTCAAACTTTGATATAATATCGAAGGAACATTCAGTAGTATGTATGTGTACTGTCTGTGAAAAGTCTCGCGAATACAATTTACAGTGTAGAAGAAATAACTTCTAGCGTCATGCCAAATGCCGTTGATATACATCACGAACATCGGAAAAGTAGCAAGCGATAACCTTTTTTCCTTTCATCATTTTGTTGGGGTTGACAGCGAGAAAAAATCTCGTGATGATCTTAAATTATGTTTAAAGTTTATTGCAAGCCGCTAAGTGCAATCGTTCTCAAATAGTTGACGAATAAAGTCACGCGATCACGCGCCGCAAGATAAGGCAGTTTTCATTGTTTATGACGTGATATCGTATTAACTATGTATCGTGGTTGGTTTTTGCCACCATAGCAAATTATTCCTGTCCTTCAAGAATATTTGTACCAAATTTGGTTGAAATCGTTCCATTAGTTTTGGAGCAGACATATAATATTGTCCCATAATGCGGCCATTTTTCACGAATGTCATTGTTTACGACGTCATATCTCCTGACGTATGTGTCGTAGGTGGTTCCTACCCCGACAGCGATTGTTGTTGATAGTAGGGAACATGTGCACCAAATTTGGTTGCATCGGTCCAGTAGTTTAGGAGATGTGGAACATACATACAAACATACAGTCTATTATATATACAGTAAAACTTCTGAATAACGGACACCAATGGGGAAAATAAAAATGTCCGCTTTTAAGAAGTGTCCGCTGTTAAGAAAAGGATAAAATACAAAACAGTAAACTGACGTTTATGCGAAATGATCGGTATGGCGGCCGGTTTGGATAACGAAAATCTCGGAGAAAACCAAAGTCTCCTGTTTACACGCGTAAAACACGCCGAATTGCGTCAGTACCGCTAAGTATGATCGTAAAACGTGCGAACGCCACGCCGCTTCTTTAACCGATCAAGCCAGCCATAATTTCCGAGGAATTCTTACTCCATTCCATCAATAAGCTCATAAAATGTCATCGCTTTTTGACGAAGTAGAGGACCTTAACTGGCACACCTTTGGCCTTATTTGTTCGTGCTACAAAAATAAAACCTCTTCTAACTGATGATGTGAACATTTTCTAAGTCTTTTTCGAGATTTCATTGCGCGGCTTGACGCTTGGATGGAACAAAATATTTAAATTTCTCATAAATTTGTTTTTCAAACAGTAATTGCACTCTTACCGACGTTCAAATCCGCTGCAACTTTCGCGGGTGGCTCACCAGCATCAATTTTCTGTAAATTGTTTTTATTACAACGAGATCACATTCATTTTTCGTTTCGCGTCCGTAGTCAGCTGTGCAGTCATCTAATGAAAACATTCGATACACCTATCGCCTCTCCGCTGTCCTACCCAAGCCCACGCTGCAACACAACAGTGCGTTAACTATTTTTTGAAACATTTTTTGAAAATACGTTGCTACTAAGCCAATTTTGAACCCAGAATTACAAAAAATGATATTTACGTACTTGGTTGGAAATTCCGATGTGTACTCTTGGTCAGGATTTGAAATGCGTGTTTCAGTGTTTGTAAAAATTCAACAACTAAGAGGGCCAAACAGAGGATCAAAGTTCTTTTTGAAAATACGTTACCATTGGGACGATTTTCAGGCTAGAGCTACGGAAATTAATATTTGGACTGTTGGCCAACTGAAAAAACGAAATTATATAGGTATTTTTGGAAATTAACACATCAAGGGGGTGAAAGAGGGGATGTATAGTTATTTGAAAAAATGTTGCTATTAAGGCAATTTTGTAGCTACAGCTACATAAATTGGTGTATGGATTCTTGGTTACAGTTCTTGGTTACGTGAGCGAACCAAATATAGTTGTGCATAAGTATTACAGATTTCCTTTCATATATGACATGCGTCCATTAAAGATGCGGGTAGACTATTGCAAAAATAGGTTTCCGAAAACACGCCTGTATTAGAATGTAATTTTGTGTCAAAAATTCCAATCGGTCAAGAACTTTCAAAACTTTGATATTTAGAACAATCAAATGGAAAATGTAAATGTTCGTAAACTCTATCTCTTATCTCAAACGACTGAATTGAAATTTTTTACAAGATGTTCCTTTGAAATATGCCCAAGGTTTTAGATCCTTTTTTAATACGTTTGCACAACCTGTTGCGAATAGATATATCTTCCTAAATGTGTTGTAGCTTACGTCATTGAGACAGCGATATTTGCCGCTTTTTACACTTAATTCATGGTGTTTCATATCTCCTAACGATTTACTACTGCTTGGAAACATAAGTGTCATAAGAATTTCTTTAATTAAGCAGAAATGTTATTAAAATCATTCGGTAAAAGTTTAATCAGCTGTAGCGACGAACTGTACTTAACGTGAAGGGGCGTGGCAATGTTGGCAGAGTTCGCTGTGCGTACAGGGATTAAGTTACGCGAGTCCTGTATTTGTTTATGAGTATCAACTGAGAGTGTCGTGTTACGCCGAAAGAATATGACATTATTAAATGTATGTTGCAGGTGAGCGCTGTTTCAGACGTTTCTCGCCTCTCATTCATTACGTCAAAGTGAAACGCTATTGGCCGCGCGAAATAATATTGCGCTGCCAAACAAAACGGCAGAGTCGCCGACGCTTCCCATGTCACTGATGTTCGCCGTGGAGGTTACCTCGATATAGACGTTACACGAAAGATCATATTCTTACGTTTGGTTCTCTCTCAGCTCTTTTTGAAAACACGTTGCTATTGAGACAATTTTGAATCTAGGGCTGCAAAAATTGATATTTTTAAAGTTCGTTGTTGTTGTTGTGGTCTTCAGTCCGGTGACTGGTTTGATGCAGCTCTCCAAAATACCCTATCTTGATCAAGCCTCTTCATCTCCACATAAGAACGGCAACCTACATCTGTCTGAATCTGCTTACTGTATCCATCTCTTGGTCTTCCTCTGCGGTTTTTACCCCACACATTTCCCTCCAACGCTAAATTCACAATCCCTTGATGTCTAAGAATGTGCCCTATCAATCTATCCCTTCTTTTAGTCAAGGTATGCCAGAAATTTCTTTTCTCCCCAATTCTGTTCACTACCTCATTAGTTACGTGATCCACCCACCTAATCTTCAGCATTCTTCTGTAGCACCACATTTCAAAAGCCTCAATCCTCTTCCTATCCGCACTGTTTATCGTCCATGTTTCACTCCCATACGTGGCAACACTCCATACAAATGCTTCATAAGACTTCCTTAGGCTTAAATCAATATTCGATGTTCTCTTTTTCAAGAACGCTTTTCTACCCACTGTCATTCTGAATTTTATATCCTCTGTACTGCGACCATCATTTGTTATTTTACTGCCCAAGTAACAAAACTCATCTACCTCCTTTATTGCTTCGTTTCCCAACCTAATTCCTTCAGCATCACTGATTTTCTTACACTGCACTCCATTACCCTAGTTTGCTCTTGTTAATGTTCATCTTATATGCACCCTTCAGCACACTGTCCATTCCGTTCAATTGCTCTTCCAAGTCCTTTGCTGTATCTGACAGAATTACTATGTCGTCGGCAAAACGCAATGTTTTTAATTCTTCCCCCTGATCTTTAATTCATTCACCAAATTTCTCCTTGCTTTCCTTTATAGCTTGCTCAATGTACAAATTGAATAACATTGGAGAAAGGCCTCAACCCTGTCTTACTTCCTTTCCAACCACTGCATCCCTTTCATGCCCTTCAACTCTGACAACCGTTAGTTCGTTAGAATTTAAAAAATACGTTTTTCGGTATTTTTGGAAATTCAACCATCAAGGGGGTTAAATTGGAGATGGGATGTTTTGCGAAAATATTTTGCTATTTAGGCAATTTCGAAGTTAGAACTACAAATTTTCGGATTTGGATTCGGGGTTCAAATTTAAAAGACACGTGTTTCGGTATTTTTGGAAATTCGACCAATAAGGGGGTGAAATACGAGATGCAAAAAATTGATTTTCAAAAATATGGTGCTGTTAACTCAAATTTCAAGCTATAACTACGAAACTTAAGATATGGATTCTTCATCAGGATTAAAAAGAAGCAACTGGTGCAGACCAACCAGCCTACGCATGCGAAGCAGCGGGGGTTCAGCTACTATTATATTACGCTTCATAGCGCGAGAATTCAGACTGGAAAAGCAGTAACATGACAAGAGAAGCACCTTTGGGGAATCAGAGTTTTCCGATAAACATATCCCAAACTACTTCCGTTTATAGCAGAGACAATTCCACAGGGTTCACGAGCTGATGAGAAAATATATATTTTCCGAAGAATGTAATGCCCAATGTCAGTGTGTTATAGACAGCAAATTGTTGCATCACAGCTATATACAAAAATTTAAACTTTATGTAATCTCAATGCCCTCACCTTTCCCAGACTTTATTAGTATTCTTTCTGTAGTCTGTGTACTTATTAGGTAAACTTAATACTGTGCGTATAATGATGGCAGAACATCTACAGCGCATTTTCCTTAAATACATGTTTTCCCACAGGTATTTAACCACATGCGAGAGAAAAGTATTGCCTACAGCTACAGAATGGGCGATCGAATTGTGTCAGATTCTGTTAATGCAGTCTGACATGCGATGTGGAACACCATGCAACCACTATATTTACCACAACCCACTGCACAGACACAGAAAACAAACGGATAATCTTTCGAACAGCGATGACAGTTTCCACACTGTATCGGAGCTCTCGACAGAAAACATATTATGGTTAAGAAGCCATTAACCAGTGGTTCATCATTTTTCAACTACTGACTGCTAACTGCTAACTGCTAATGGCTACCCCAGATGCAAACTACAAGTTTATGACTATTGATGTGGGGTCAATGGGCAGGTTTAGCGATGGGAATATTTTTTTTTTTTTCAAGTATTACGTTGGCAAAGAAGTTACGGAGACATAATTTACATGTACCTCCACATTCTGTCCAAAAGCTTCCTTTGATACCTAGCAATAGTAGAAGTGCTCTAAGTACTTTCGTTGTGAGAGAGAAGTTTACTGGGTATCTTAACACAGTTGTAAGAGCATCTCGGCAAACAGACAGCGTTACAAAAGGAAAATACTAGAGAAAACAATTGATATTTTTTCGACTCTAATTTGAATAGACAAATTAGTCACGGACATAACACACACACACACACACACACACACACACACACACACACACATATATATATATATATATATATATATATATAATTACAGTTACTTAATGTTGCCTGAGGTAAATTTTAGTTGCAGGCAAAATAAGAAAAACGCATTCATTGTATAGGTAACTTTGCCCCAATGTGGGAATTTCTTGTACATATACGGAGGCTAAAGGTAACCCTTTACCTTTTAGCCTCCATATATGTACAAGAAATTCCCACATTGTGACAAAGTTCAACAAGGTGCTTTAATCCAAATTTTCTATACAAATAGGTTCCAAGGCTTATTTGAATTGAGGATAGGAAAGATTTGGGTCTTGTTGCAGCCATGACTGCATGAGCAAATCCTACGCACTTCTATTTCCACTATTCAAGAGAAGGACGTTTGTTATTCAGGACAATCTGTTCAAGCGACAGTTCCAGAGATTCAGGAACTGATGCCTCTGCGTCTGGCTATGTGTTTTCAAAGTTCCGCTATCCTCCGTGGAGAAGTGGCCAAAATAGTTGACAAAGGAGCTTTTATGCAGTTTGTGTTCGACAATGCAGATGTAAACATTAACACAATTGAAGGAGAAAATACGTTCCATGAAATGGGTGGTACAATAATCATGAGCCCTCACTCATCCGTTCACCCAGACAAACATACCACGTTTGAAGTCTGTTTCTGCAGAGTCTGTCAGGTTCACACACTGTCACACGTATTAAACATTCTTCTATGAGAAAGAAAGCTGGCTTGTCAGCCATTTCAATTAACGAAGTGAAAATCGCTGAAGACATTTTGCCAAAATCCCCATACCTGCTGTGGTTGTTTGGAAAAGCAACTAACAAGCCAGGCATCCCAGGATTGTTCAAATGTTCAAATGTTTGTATAGCTTATGGGCCTTAACTATGGGGTCATCAGTCCCTAAACTTACAAACTACTTATGAACTAGCTAATACTAAGGACGGGACAAATATCCATCCCCGAGGAGGGATTCGAACCCCCGACCGTAGTGGCCGTGCAGACCGTGACTGGAGCGCCTCAGTCCCCTCGGCGACCGCGGCCGGCTCCCAGGATTGAATGGATTCATGGATCAAATGACAGAAGATCTTCCTTACAAACGTTCGAAGATTGTATATCTCCCTTTTATACCATGCTCCCCCAACTGATTACGACACTGTTTTAACATCACTTTGGGAAGCCAGTTAAAGAACAAGCATTTGCGGTCAGGAAACACGTTTTGTGACCTACGACCAACCACTGTACTTGAAAGCCCGAGACACTGTAGAGAGCCACCAGCATCCTCATCTCATAAAAAAAGTGGTGAAGCTTGGAGGTTCTCACCACCTCATATCATTCATGGCGGCCGTCGGTGCCATAATGGCAGGAAGTGGACTCAAGGAACTTCTCTGATCAATATTTGCTGGAAACATTGTTGAAAAAAATCATTTATATGCAATGCGTTAATAATCTTCGTCAATGAGTAATTCTTCCTTTTTATTTGACAGATACAGGATAAGAGGACTGCAATTCGTCTGGGTCAATTTATTGAATACTGCGATCTTTTCCAACTTTTTGTTTTTTTACGATAACTAAAAATCTATTGGGCCTATGGACTTCGTTCTGTACTTAGTTTAAATCTAGATAACTGCTCCATAACTTTTTTGTGTGAGTTTCCCCGTGAGATGATCATTAGAGCCAATATTCTAGCCGAAAGATGATTAAAATCTAAAATTTTAACTTTTTGGAGAAATAAGTCAATTTTTGAAGTCAAATATCTCGGGAACTATTGGACTTACATAGCGGCGGTTGGGCTTCAATTTTAGAATATTTTATCTGCATTAATAGAGGTGTGAGTGACTTTTCGTCAAAAAAAAAAAAAAAAAAAAAAAAAAAAAAAAAAAAATACTACCCATCACGAGTTATAAGCCAAAACGAGAAAAAAGTCCGAAAATTTTGAGGTTTTTTGGCTCTTAAAAGTTAAGCTAAAGGATCTCGAAGCTGCAAACTTGGTTTAATATGTGCTAACAACATACGAAAAATTCAGCTTCCTGCATTTTTTTTGGACCTAAACATACCTGGCGCTAGCCTATTAAGGCCAGGCGCGTACTGACGATTTTCCGACTCGCGATTTATTTGTCGCAAGAATGGAACACGGTGGCTCGAATATGAGCGCGCAAACGTGCGACAAAAAAGTAGCGGCAGTTTAAAAAAAAAACGCAATCGAGCCTATGTCACGCGCGACGCGATTGTCGCAGGTGTGGAATTGAATCGCAGGCAACAGCATTGATCCGCGCACACCAGCGACGCGATTTCTCAGTCGCTCTCGCTCTGTGTTGCTTACAAGAAGAGTTCATTGTGCCAGCAGCGTGTCTGATAACGGGAGTTGTACTACGGATGACATTGTAGGTTGCATTGTCGATTCAGAAATGCGAAGTAGAAATGCGACCGGCTCTCTACAACAGGAAATTTAAAAAAAATACAGTGATCGCAATTTGAAAGACTGAACTGTCTGGACAAGAAAAGAATAACCAAGGTGTGTCATGTTTCACTTATTTTATTCATTCATGTAGACATCACAATTTTAACATTTTAAATTTTTTCATATGCCCAGGTACTGATCCTTGTGGAGTCACAAAGTAGATTGCAAAATAGTCCTTTATCTGCATATCACACGCATCAGCCCTTATTCCTACAGGCTCACAGCCTTGCAGAAGGCATTCGTACGACTCGTCCTCGGTTCGTACACCGTCATTTCTTCTTACGTAATTATGCAGAATACAACACGCTTTTATGATTATATCTAAAAATCCAACATCAACATCAATATATCGATGAAAATTCTCCATTTGTTAGCCAAAATCCCGAAAGTACATTCCACCATTCTAACGAGCACGACAATGTCTATAATTAAAAACATGCTGCTGCATTGTCAGGTTTCTTTTAGAGTGCGGCCGCAGTATATGTCTACACAGCGCAAATGCTTAATCTCCTACAAAATTAAAAGGTTGAGATTCTGCTTCCTCGGCGTGTGGTAATTTTTAGGATGTTTTTGGGAATGTTTAACTGATTAGATTTCAGTCTTTGATAAAGATGGATTTCTTGAACACATCAGAGTCCACTACGGCCAAAGGTATTGTAGAAAAATGATTTTTGTAATTATAAAACTCTGAACCACTGTCAGCAGGCTTCTTCAGTCTTACATATTTCCCGTCAACAGCACCAATGCAATTTGGAAAGTCAGTTCTGTCTAAAAACCGTTTAGCGATAATCATCCAATCATCTTCTGTTTTTTTTTCTGCCATATGAAGAGGTTGTAGACATTTCCACAACTGCTCGCATGCATTCTTCACAATTTCTCTGATTGTAGTGGCTCCCAGTAGATATTCGTAGTGCAATGAGCGTAAGCTATTTCCAGTTGCAAGGTACCTGGAAGAAATATTATTCAGTAACAGCATTAATATTTATTCATATAAATATTAGAATAAATATTTACAATGAAGTATGCAACGTGATAATTTCATTTATGACCGGTGGAGAAATTCGAAGGAAGTGGAAGAATCTTAAGGATTGCTTCGCGAGAGAACAGGCATCAAAGAAAATAGCGCCGCCAAACAAGCTGTGTCGATGAAATCCATGCTGGTACTGAGAGTAGCTGCGATTTTCCTGTCGCTGTGTGCGCACCACAACGTACTGTCGCGACAGCGATTGTTTTGTCGTCCCCACTGTGCCCGCCTAGCCTAAGTATATATATATTTTAATTCTTTATTATGGCTTTCGGTTACAGTGACTATACAGCCAGCGGTTATTACAGGTAACAACATTACCATAGAACTGATATTCTTACAATGTATATCACAATATTAATAGGTATTTCACATCATACAGCCTTAGAATGAAATCATAAAACAATACATATTTAACAGTACGAGTGACAGATGTAATACAACGAAAGTGTAAACAGCATAAGACCAAATGAGAGGTCCAAAGACATAAAAGTCAAAATATAATATAAAATTACGTATGCAGTTTCAAGCTGTGCACGTTCAAGTTAAACACACCAAATCTTAAATTAGAGATGTATGCCGGTGACTTCGAAAAAATAAATGTTCAAATGTTTGTAGAACTTATGGGACTTCCCTACGAGGTCATCAGTCCCTAAGCTTACAAACTACTTATGAACTAGCTACCACTAAGGACGACACAAATATCCATGCCCGAGGGGGGATTCGAAACCCCGACCGTAGTGGCCGTGCAGACCGTGACTGGAGCGCCTCAGTCCCCTCGGCCATCACGGCCGGCGGTGACTTTGAGGTAGTCCTTCAGTAAACTGTAGTTAAACTTGTCGAAGCTATAAAGGAGGATAGTGACATTTGTTGGGAGGGGGTAATCCCAGGCAACCAGCTTTCTGTAGAATACACTTTGTGCGGCCGTGTACTTGGTGCATGCCAGTATAATGTGGGTGAGATCCGCCATTGCCGTTGGATCTTTGTCGCAATGCCGAGAAGCGATGATTTTCAAACGGTGTAGGTGGGCAGGGTAACATCCATGTTCCAGTCTCATCCGAATGATAGACGCTGCATGACGTCTACTAAGCGTCATCGACGAAACCCATGGTCGAGAGGAGACAGTTGGTTGTATAGCTGCCAGGTGTCCTCCGTTATACGCTTGAGAGAGATGCCATTCATGGTCCAAAGTGCGATAGGCAGCTTTCCGAATCGTTGATCGGAAGTCTGTATATGGAATCGGCGTGGGGCAGTGTTGTCCTTCCGCAATACTTCTCTTGGCGAGGCGGTCTACTGTTTCGTTATGGAGTATGCCTTGATGTTCTTTAATCCAAAGTAAGTGGATGTCGATGCCCACTGTCTGTGCATTTCTTATGGCCTCCAAGATATCCAATATATATCTGTTCGTTTGTTTGTCAAACGTCGGATGTTGTAATTTTTGCAGCACGCTTTGAGAGTCCGTGAGGATCAATATAGAGTCAAATGTTCGTGTGCCGTAATAAATGGTCTCCCTGATGGCCAGTAACTCTGCCCTGTAAATAGATGACACAGGCGGAAGCGCAAACATTCGGTAGGTGTCGTTGGAGGGGCAAAAGAAGGCGTATCCCACCCCTGCTTCAGTTTTAGAGCCGTCAGTATAGATGTGAGCATGCTGTGGCCAGTTGCAGTGAAGAAACTGTTCCACGCCGAGAGTGATGTTGGTCCCCGTTGTGTAGTCGGACGACAAGTATGTCACCGGGGCTAGGTTGAAAAACAGATGATACGAATTACGGAAGCAAGGAAGTTTGGTGTCCTGTATGACGAGAGGGAAGAGGTGTCTCCATTTCTCATAGCTGCGAACCAGTAAAGGAATTCGGGTCATGCATCTTATGTGATGCATTTCTGTAAGTCTCCAAAATTGGTGCACCGTTTTCAGAGAGGCACAATCAAATATTGACGCTCGGCTGAGGAGCAAAATATCGGACAGCATCGGTCGACGAATTGTTAACGGCATTTCAGACGCTTCCACTAGCAAGGCGTTGGTGGGTGTTGACTTGAAGCCTAAGTACTACAGGTCTGCACCAGTGAGAACAGAATAACATATAGAGGCCTAACAATAACAGTGAAATGAAGCCGGCTGAGAGCGTGACACCCAACCAACATGGCGGCCGAGCGCCAGTCGTCGGCAGCTGCGAGTTCGCTGTCTGTTAATTCCTTTTTCATATATTTTAAGGCATTCCTTTTTTGACAATATATTTTTGCCATAAATAATTACAAATTTATGCTGGAGATAGCAAATCATAATCTATATCTGTTGCTGTTGTTATGGTCTTCAGTCCGGAGACTGGTTTGATGCAGCTCTCCACCCTACTCTATCCTGAGCAAGCCTTTTCATCTCCTCATAAGAACGGCAACCCACATCCACTTGAATCTGCTTACTATACGCGTCTCTTGGTCTCCCTCTGCGATTTTTCCCCCACACACTTCCCTCTAATGCTAAATTTACGATTCCCCGATGTCTAATAATGTGTCCTACCAAGCGATCCCTTCTTTTAGTCAGGGTATGCCAAAAATTCCTTTTCTCACCAATTCTGTTCAGTACTTCTCCATTGGTTATGCGATCTACCCACCTAATCTTCAGCATTCTTCTGTAACACCACATTTCAAAAGCCTCTATTCTCTTCCTGTCCGCACTGCTTATCCTCCATGTTTCACTCCCGTACAAGGCAACACTCCACACAAATGCCTTCAGAAAAGACTTCCTTACACTTAAATTAATATTCGATGTTAGCAAATTTCTCTTTTTCAAAAATGCTTTTCTTCCCATTACCATTCTGCATTTTATATCCTCTGTACTGCGACCATCACATGTTATTTTACTACCCAAGTACAAAACTCATCTACCACCTTCATTGTTTCGTTACCTAATCTAATTCCTTCAGCATCGCCCGATTTTCTAAGACCGCATTCCATTACTTTTGTTTTGCTCTTGTTAATTTTCATTTTATATGCTCTCTTCAACATACTGTCCATTCCATTCAACTGCTCTTCCAGGTCCTTTGCTGTCTCTGACAGAATTACAATGTCATCAGCAAAACGCAATGTTTTTATTTCTTCCCCCTGTACTTTAATACCTATTCCAAATTTTTCCTTGCTTTCCTTCACCGCCTGCTCGATGTACAAATTGAATAACATCGGAGATAGGCTACAACCCTGTCTTACTCCCTTCCCAACTGATGCTTCCCTTTCATGCCCTTCGAGTCTAATAACTGCGGTCTGGCTTTGGTACAAGTTATAAATAACTCTCCTTTCCCTATATTTTACCCCTGCTGACTTCAAAATTTGAAAGAGTGTATTCCAGTCAACATTGTCAAATGCTTTCTCCAAATCTACAAAGGCTAAAAATGTAGGTTTGCCTTTCCTTAATCTATCTTCTAAGATAAGACGTAAGGTAAGTATTGCCTCCCGGGTTCCTTCGTTCCTCCTGAATCCAAACTGATCTTCCCCGAGGTCAGCTTCTACCAGCTTTTCCATTCTCCTGTAGATAATTCGTGTTAAAATTTTGCAACCATGACTTATCAAACTGATGGTTCTGTAATTTTCACACCTGTCTGCGCCCGATTTCTTTGGAATGGGGATTATCACATTTTTCTTAAAGTCTGAGGGTATTTCGCCTGTCTCATAAATCCTACACACCAGTTCAAATAGTCTTGTCATGGCTGGCTCTCCCAGAGACTTTAATAGCTCTGCGGGTACGTCATCTACTCCTGGGGCCTTGTTCCGACCTAGGTCTTTCAAGGCTCTGTCAAATTCATCTCTCAGTATAGCATCTCCTATTTCATCTTGATCTACGTCCTCTTCCCTTCCTACAACAATGTCTGTAAGTTCATTTCCTTTGTAGAGCTGTTCTATGTACTCTTTCCACCTTTCAGCTTTCCCTTCTTTGCTGAGAACCGGCTTCCCATCTGAGTTCTTGATATTCGTAGAGATGCTTTTCTTGTCCCCAAATGTCTCTTTTATTTTCCTGTAGGCGGTATCTACTTTTCCCCTTCTTATACATTCTTCTACAGATCTGCATTTGGCTTCTAGCCACTCCTGCTTAGCCATTTTGCATTTCTTGTCAATCTCATTTTTTAATCGTCTGAACTCCATTTTGCCTGTTTCATTTACTGCATTTTTATATTTTCTCCTTTCATCAATTAAATCTAGTATTTCGTGTGATATCCAAGGATTTTTTGTAGGTCTTGCCTTTCTACCTATTTTGTCCTCTGCTGCCTTCACTATTACATCTCTCAATGCTACCCATTCCTCTTCTACTGTTTTATTTCCTCCTGTTTCTGTCAATTGTTGCCTAAATCTCCCTCTGAAATTCTCCACAACTTCACTTTCCTTCAATTTATCTAAGTCCCATCTCCTTGTTTTCCTACCTTTCTGCAATTTTTTCAGTTTCAGCCTACAGTTCATGACTAACAAGTTATGGTCAGAGTCTATATCTGCCCCTGGGTACGTCTTGCAGTTTATAACCTGGTTCCGGAATCTATGTCTTACCATTATAAAATCTATCTGATACCTTCCGGTGTCTCCTGGTCTCTTCCATGTATACAACCTTCTTTTGTGATTCTTAAACCAGGTGTTTGTTACGATTAAATCATGTTCCGTGCAAAATTCTACCAGGCGACTTCCTCTTTCATTCCTCCTGCCCAGACCATATTCACCTACTATCCTCCCTTCCCTTCCTTTTCCTACTACCGAATTCCAGTCTCCCATCACAATTAGGTTTTCCTCTCCCTTAACTGTCTGAATAATTTCCTTTAGCTCCGCATATATTTCTTCGATCTCCTCATCGTCGGCAGAGCTAGTTGGCATATAAACCTGTACTACTGTTGTCGGTGTTGGCTTCGTATCTATCTTGACAATGATAATGCGATCACTGTGCTGCTCATAGTAGTTTACCCGCATTCCTATTTTCTTATTCATTATCAGTCCTACTCCTGTGATACCCCCAACTGATTTTGTATTTATAATCCTGTACTCGCCTGACCAGAAATCCTGTTCATCCTGCCACCGAACTTCACTAATACCCACTATATCTAACTTCAACCTATCCATTGCCCTTTTTAAATTTTCTAATTTTCCTACCCGATTAAGGGATCTAACATTCCACGCTCCGATCCGTAGAATGCCAGTATTGTCTTTCCTGATAACAACATCCTCCTGAGTAGTCCCCGCCCGGAGATCCGAATGGGGGACTATTTTACCTCCGGAATATTTTACCCGAGAGGATGCCATCATCATATGTTCATACAGTAGAGCTGCATGTCCTCGGGAAAATTAACGGCTGTAGTTTCCCCTTGCTTTCAGCCGTTCGCAGTAGCTGTGTAGCAGAGCCACATTAGCTGATGTTACAAGGCCAGCTCAGTCAATCATCCAGACTGTTGCCCCTGTAACTACTGAAAAGGCTGCTGCCCCTCTTCAGGAACCACACGTTTGTCTGGCCTCTCCACAGATACCCCTCCGCTGTGGTTGCACCTACGGTACGGCTATCTGCATCGTTGAGGCACGCAAGCCACCCCACCTCGGCAATGTCTGTGGTTCATGGGGGTAGAATCTATATCTATATCTATCTATCTATATCTATATCTATCTATATCTATATCTATATCCCCTCGGCCACCGCGGCCGGCGAACAGACATTCACATTTATAGATATAGATTCACATTTATAGAATCTATATCTATAAATGTGAATGTCTGTTCGCCGGCCGCGGTGGCCGAGGGGATTGAGGCGCTCCAGTCACGGTCTGCACGGCCACTACGGTCGGGGGTTCGAATCCCCCCTTGGGCATGGATATTTGTGCCGTCCTTAGGATTAGCTAGTTCATAAGTAGTTCGTAAGTTTAGGGACTGATGACCCCGTAGTTAAGTCCCATAAGCTTAACAAACATTTCAACATTTCAATGTCTGTTCGGTGTACGTTTATCACGTCTGAACCACAAGACATAAAGAGCTAAAAATTTGTACAGTTAGTAATGTCTACCCGGGGAAGGCTTTAGGCACGGTTTTATGGCGATCGGATAGCTATTTATCTATATATATATATATATATATATATATATATATATATATATATATATATATATATTAATGTGAATGTCTGTTCGGTGTACGCTTATCACGTCCGAACGACAAGATCCAGAGACTTGAATATTTGTACAGTTACTAATTTATACTTGAGGAAGCTTTTAGGCACGGTTTTATAGCGATCTGATAGATATTTAATAATTTGAGGAATATAAAGCGAAATGCGAAACAATAATTACTCTTTGAAAATTATACTTTTTGAAAATGGTTTTATTGGTTGCATTGTTCTTGAGGCTTGATAATGACAAAAGGGTGGAGTATATTGGGATGGAAAGTTATCGGTGTGTGTGTGTGTGTGTGTGTGTGTGTGTGTGTGTGTGTGTGTTAGTATTTCCCTCTGAAGCGAAAACTACAGAACGCAAACGAATGGTCTGTGTGTAATTGTTGTCCGAAGTCTCCCGTTGTACACCACAGCAGTTCCAAGCCGATAGCTATAAGGAAGTGGAAGATATGGAGGTTGAAAGTCGTCAAATTATAAAAAAAAAATCGGAGTAAAGGCCAGCGATGACGTTTGCGACTCTGTAGCAAGGATATTACATACAGCGAAACGTGATGTCACAGACCATATCTTTGGTCTATGCCTACTACAATGTCTTCACATCTTTCTCTGTAAGGATAAGCATACGAAGAAGGAAATTTAAGAATAAATAAATAAAGCAATAAAAAAGAAATTTCTTTTAATACATCTCTTTAAAAAATCTATTTGACAAAACCAGTCTCATAGCACACTACTGAAAGGTAGCTTATCTATCATAATCAACCAACACGCGAGCGGACCGCGGGTTTAAGCTAGTATTATATAAAATAGAAGCACATTCTTCCTCTGTCTGTTCCTTCAACCATCTATAACTCGAGGAGTACTGAACGTATCATGATGCGGTTTCTTTTAATTTCTTCTTTAGATAATCTAAGGCTATATTTAATGTCAATACGAATATGTTAAAAAAAACTAAAATAAGAATCATAACGTAGACTCGTGTATCTCTTCTGCACTTTAGTCAGCTGTGGAGCCTAAACTATAAGAGCTAGGCCAGTGAACATAGTATAGACTTGTAGAACTCACAAACACCTAAATACAATAAAAAAATACGCGAGTGCATGTGTCTAAGTGAACCACATTTATCATTTATCTCTTCTAAAGCGCTGTCGCCAGATGGTTTCAGACTACAGATATAGTGGTTGTGGGCGATTTGTAAGAGTTAGACATATGATCTCGAAGCTTTTTTTTTTTTTTAAATCGTCCTAATTCTATACTACGTACTTCGGCATAGGTCTCATAGTTCGCGCTACAGAGGTCATGAAAGTGCGAAAGTGGTAAATCATTCTACGTTATCTCTCATTTTCGTAATAGCATTTGAAAAAAAAAAAAAATAATAATAATAAATAAATAAATAAATAAATAAAATAAAATAAAAAAAGTTCAAATGTTTGTATAGTCTATGGGACTTAACTACGGGGTCATCTGTCCCTAAACTTAGCAACTACTTATGAACTACTTACGAACTAGGACGGCACAAATATCCATGCCCGATGCCCGAGGGGAGATTCGAACCCCCGACCGTAGTGGCCGTGCAGACCGTGACTGGAGCGCCTTAGTCCCCTCGGTAATGGCATTTAATATAGCCAACGTTAAACCCACGATTATACTGAAGAAATTGAAAGAATCCGCGTCACGATATATTCTGCAGTTCTCGACGTTTGAAGATTACCCGTGCAAAGATAGGGCGCCTGAGGTAGTTAGTAATAAAATAAATAAAGTGTTAAGTCATAATTATTTAATACCGAAAATTGCATTCCAAATTAAAAATGTTTATCAAAATTGGTCACAAACTACAAGGTGAGTTGTAAGGGAAGGAAAGATGGGTCGATGTTTAGGTCATTAAAATTAATTTTTGATTTGATACGTTCAAAATGTTCAAATGTTTGTAAATCTATCGGACCAAACTTCGTGGTCATCAGTCCGTAGCTTACAAACTACTTAAACCTAGGTAAACTAACCTAAGGACAAACACACACACCCATGCCCCAGGGAGGAATCTAACCTCCAAGGCGAGCAACCGCGCACTTCGCAGCGAGACGCGTTAGACCGCTCGGCTACTCCACCGCGGCGATTTGATAAGTAAACATGTATTATGTGTAATAATGGTTGTGTAACGTACCCGACCTGATCTTAAACTGGTTGTTAGCTACGTTTAACCCCGTAAATAAAATGTCTAATGAATGTAATTAAATTATGACTAATTTACAAACCAGTTAGTGTAATTAACAAGGCTATGGCCCCGAACTGACAACTTTACAAAATATTTCACTCACCTTTACCTTCCTTACAATCTCCTTTCGGAGACGGGCACACACCAGATAACTGAAAATAAATCTACAGCGTATGTGCAATGCGTGTGTTGTAATTTGCATGCGTATGATAGCAATAATTTTGAATACTGACTTTTTTATGATAATCAAGTCGACGTGGTTCGTTGGTTGGTTTAAAAACAAAAAAGTTCATATGTTTGTAACTCTATCGTACCAAACTGCGTGGTCATCAGTCCGTAGCTTACAACCTGCTTAAACTAAGGTAAACTAACCTGGACAACACACACACCCATGCCACATGGAGTACTCGAACCTCCATGGCGAGCAACCGCGCGCTCCGCAGCGAGACGCTTTAGACCGCTCGGCTACTTCAGCGCGGCAGGTTGGTTGGTGGTAGCAAACCAACCACTAATCTTAATATTTTGTAAATAGCATTTCTTTTGGTAAAATTGTAAGTTTTACGTATGTTAAGCCTTGAGAATATCTACATTCGTAAATTGAAAAAATATTGGTTCTGGTAAGAGAGATTTTGGCGGTGGCAAGAATTGTTGAACTCAGTTTTCAGTGATCGATCAAACTTAAACATTAAGTCATCCAGTTAATAAAATTTGAATTATTATTATTATGAATTAGTGTCTGATCAACATTAATGATTATCAAAGTCTTATCCGAGTTCATTCACTGATCATCAATAGGTATCGTAATAATGGCGTCTGCAATTCTAAGTGCAAGTGCAGTTAAGTTAATCAAGTTTCACAGTAAAGTTAATCATTCATTACTGAACCTGCATTCAAGCTATCCCTCTCTCTCTCTCTCTTTGTAAGGAAAGGAAGAGTGTGCTACTATCGTCAATGTACTTTATTAATTAGCTGAATAATGTGTTTACTACTCTTTACAAAAGAGAAGTTACATAAGTTTAACTTTACATTTGAAAATATTCAATTCAGCAAGCAAAGTGACATTTAACATCAATTAGTTTGACATGCATATGCAGTTGCTACTTATCTCAGTTATTTGTCTAGTGATGTCCATTACAATCACATTGACAATGTTTCTCTCCGATACAATCATCAGCTTACATTGCAAGATTTCTCTTTCACACAGATTCTTCTTTTTGCTCCTCCTCTCGCAGCTTAACAGCAGTATGATGATTTATTTATTCGTGACCGTTAGCGTCCGTGTCGACGTCCGTACGACACGCTGGAAACCGATTTTGCACGCACGAATCCTGTCTTGAGCAGGACGAACTAATAACTTGTTTATATAATATATTTCACTTCACTTTTAACACTTCTAAATGTAATACTTTTAACTTTCAAAATTATACTGTTTCACTATCAACTTGAGCATTCGGCGAGACGCGATGTTTCACTATCAACTTGAGCATTCGGCGAGACGCGATACGTACGTCCGACAATTGTCACGGGGCGGAAGATACTGCAGTGCTGCCTGCGCTACAAATAGCAAGCACCAATGTGTAACATTGTCTTTGGTGTGAGATGAGCTGTTTTATGCAACTATTGATCTTTGAATTTCCACACAAAGCAAAACATTTTACATAATCAAACAAGCCATCATAAATAAATACAACTAGTACAAAATGCATTTAGAAAACAGTTGTAAAAAAAAATAAACATTGACAAATACGATATACATTATACTGAACAGATGACAACAAATCATTACGTTAACATAGAGTACACATATTACATTGTACCGTGTGATCAAAAAGTCAGTATAAATTTGGAAACTTAATAAATCACGGAATAATGTAGATAGAGAGGTAAAAATTGACACACATGCTTGGAATGAGATGGGGTTTTAATGGAAAAAAGTTCAAAAAATGTCCGACAGATCGCGCTTCATCTGATCAGAAAAGCAATACAGTAATTAGCATATCAAATTAAGACAAAGTAGAGATTATGTTCTTTACAGGAAATGCTCAATATGTTCACCATCATTCCTCAACAACGGCTGTAGTCGAGGTACAATGTTGTGAACAGTACTGTAAAGCATGTCCGGAGTTATGGTGAGGCATTGGCGTGGGATGTTGTCTTTCAGCATCCCTAGAGATGTCGGTCGATCACGATAGACGTGCGACTTCAGGTAACCTCAAAGCCAATAATCGTACGGACTGATGTCTGGGGACCTGGGAGGCCAAGAATGACGAAAGTGGCGGCTGAGCACACGATCATCAACAAACGACGCGCGCAAGAGATCTTTCACGCATGTAGCAATACTTTTTTTTGTTCTAATAAAACCCCATGTAATTTCAAGCATGTGTGACAATTTTTACCTCTCTGTCTACATTATTCCGTGATTTATTAAGTTTTCAAATTTATACTGACTTTTTGATCACCCGGTACATCATCAAAGAGGTGACATTTATGTACCATAAAAATTACGTGCACATTTTTAAAATCTAGTTTTCATTCGCTTAACATGTAGGAGAGGTGGGGAACAGAATCGCTGCTCGCTGGTGGGCAAGCTCGCTGACAGTAACACGTACAACTTGGAAGGTTCCACCGCTCGGTTCTATCCAAATTTGTGAGAAACCAAGGGAGCTATAAAAAAGTTGTTTAAATAAAAAGAAAACTTAAATTCATTATCTACAAATTCCTCGCTAATGCAAATTTCGCCGGCCGCAGTGGCCAAGTGGTCTGCGGCGCGCAAGTCACAGTCTGCACGGCCGCTACGGGCGTATGGGCGGGGTTTCGAATCCCCCCTCGGGCATGGATGTTTGTGTCGTCTTTAGTATAAGGTAGTTAATAAGTAGATTGTAAGTTTATGGACGGATGACCCTGCAGTTAAGTCCCTTAAGCTTAAAAACATTTGAATATTTTGATGCAAATTTCCTGACCAAAAAAAAAAAAAAAAAAAAAAAAAAAAAAAAAAAAAAAAAAAAAAGTGGGAGACGATTAACTTTTTCATGTTGCAATTTTTATTTTATATAAAAGTGATGGTTTCGATTATTATTTTATACAATAACAATACGTATTGTACTTGCTAAGAACACTCTTGCAGTCCTTCAGTATTCACATGTCTATGTGAGAAATTTGCTAGTTTTTTTTTTCCTTTCTTAAGGGGTTCAAATGACAGTGTAATTGAAGCGAACGTCATTTCAAGAACTACGCATTTATCAGCCGAGCACCGTTTCTACACCCATCCAAGATGGCTGCCATGTTTCACTGCCTGTACGTTGATGTAGGCGGTATAGCCTCTCTATGTTATTATACGTTCTCTGGTCGGCACACTGTTTTCAAAAAATGAACAAACTAGCATAAGAATGCATAGTCTCACGACGATAACATTAACCCTTTGAGGCACAGAATATAAAAACTAAAGCAGAATTGCTTAAAACAAACTTCAGAAATTCCTTCACGAAACAAGACGAAGCAAATACTCCAGAATTCGTATCAAGAACAGCTGCCACCATGTGTAATTTAGAATTTGATACCATTGGTGTGTTACAGCAACTTAAATCACTTAACATTGAAACACGTCCTCTGATTGTGTGGTCGTGTTCCATTTTGATTTAATCTTTAATCTAAAGTGCTTCTGCACTCTTAATGTTATCTATCTGTGTGTTAATTATTTTATTATTTTTATCAATGATCAATGCCCCATGTTTATATATGTTTACCGCATATTTATATATGTTTCCACCTGTTTGATTGCACTTGTGTGTTCATGTGAATGTGGAAGGTTGCTCTTAATATTGACTGACTGCCACGCAATGGCTTACAGTCGCCGCCTCCCGCTTTAGGCCTCGTTTTGCTGTATTTAAGAACGCATGGCTTCGTTTGTCTCTGCGCTAGCGTCTGTTGGGTGACCGGAGACAAGCTTACTTTGCAAGGTGGTGAGGTGGCCGTATTCTTTAGTGTCATACCAACCTAATCTTAGAGAAAAAGGTGACAGGAGACCTCTCTGGGAGCGGATGTTGAGGGAATTGTCTTCGTCGGGTAGCAAGGGTTGGCAAACACTAGTCTCTGAACGCACTTTGGGTCGCTTTTAGCGCGCTCTGCATCCGTTCTATGGCGGGGGGATGGGGGGAGATGTTTTACCGAGGCATTAGAGCTTCAGTCGTGACTCTTTATTCTGGTTCCGACGAGTGAGGAAGTAAGTACTCCGCCGAATCATGCTGAGGGGAAAGCATGCTGCTAGGACTTTTATTTATTTGTGATCAGGCAGTCTTGGTTTTTCAGTGATAGTTCTTTTGTGTAATTCTTTCGTTGAGCGAGGCGAAGTGTTTCTTAATTTACAGAACTCGAGTACATTCAGTGTAAATTTATTATTTGCATCTTCATTCCAGTGATTATTGTGTGTCCAGTTTTGCTCAATTTAGCCTTTGTGTAAAACTGGTGTGTTTGAATTTCCATTGTGTTTTTAACTAACTTTTCACGTCGCATCTGTATCCGCGAATATGCTAAATATTTCTCAGATTTTCTAGCTTGAGTCCGTCTTTACTGTCTTATATGACCGATTGCTCCACTTGCTTTCGGAACGGTCGCCACTTCAGCCTTCAGCCATGCTTTTATTAATACTAGCTTTCTTCTGTATGAAATCTCGCATGTGCTTTACTTGCTTATTCTACATTAATTTCTGCTTGTAAATGCTGTGAAATTTGGTGTGGTCGCACACCACATGGTACTTAAGAATAGTGAGCCGCTCCCTCCCCACACATAAGTTTGTTAGTGCACAGTATATTTATAAATTTGTGATAAAGACACCTACCATCTCATCAAGACGCAACCAACGCTTCGTTTCGCCGCTGCTTTCATGGGTCCAGCAGAGTAATGTACCACCTAGCTTTATGCGTGTGTCTTTGAATGAATGAATGTGCTTTCAGCTAACAATTGTGTATTTGAAAATTTCCTCCCATATTACCTCCATACTCATAAGGGGCAGCAACAACTTTAATACGGGCAGTAACTATATAATTCACTTTTGTACAAGGTGTGTGGTTAATTTGGTCTCCGCGGTGGCCGAGCTGACTGAGGCGCTCCAGTCACGGTCAGCACGGCCACTACGGTCGGGGGTTCGAATCCTCCCTCGGGCATGGATATTTGTGCCGTCCTTAGTTGTAGGTAGTTCATAAGTAGATTGTAAGTTTAGGGACTGATGACCCCGTAGTTAAGTCCCATAAGCTTAATTTAAAAATTGAAAATTGATTTAATTTGGTCTCACCACTTTTATTTGCTTGTTACTTTACAAAACCAACGTTAAAAAATAAATGAATAGATAAACATGGGACGGGGAGCATGAAATCATAAAGCAGAGGTTTGATACTTTAAAATCAAAATCTATTCAGTAAAATAACAAGCAAATAAATGTGGGGAGACCAAATTAAGCACACACCTTGTACAAAAGGGAATTAAATCATATAGTTACTGCCCATATTAAAAATTTTTCTGCCCTTTACGAGTACGGGCTTAGATGCACGATTTGCATAGTACAAGTGTGGTTAAGACATACAAGAGAAACCATTAAACATTTTTGTGGCGTTTAGATATTACGCATTCAGGCAGACTTCAGTACAAGGTTTGTTACAAAATAATAATTATATACACGCAAATACATCTAAGAGCTACAAAGAGAATTTAAATGATTTCAATATAAACATTTGTCCCAGTAAACATGGGTCCGCAAACGAACCATCTGCGAAGTGATTACGAATGTATGGTTGCAAGCCATCACGGACGTCATTGTAAACATTGTCCTAGTTAGTACACATTATTTTGAAATTTATACTTTACTACGAGGCGCTTCCAGAAAGTAAGTTTGGTAATAAAATGAAATTGTACACATGTACAGAAGAAATTTTTATTGCACAAAATTCTACAACTCTTAAACTACTTTTCCACATAACTGCCGAAATTTTGCAGGCATCTGTCAAAGTGTGGCACCAGGTTTTGTATACCTTCTTCATAGAAATCTGCCGTCTGTGACTTCAACCAGTTGGAAACAGCTCGTCGTCATTGATGAAGTTATGACCGCCAAGGAAAGACTTGAGATGTAAGAACAGATGAAAGTCGCTAGGAGCGAAGTCAGGGCTGTACGGAGGACGGTCAAACACGTCCCAGCCAAATCCCTGTAGGAGGTTTTTCGTCACATTTGCAGTGTGTGGTCGTGCGTTGCGGTGAAGCAAAACAGCACCTTTTGACAGCAGTCCCCAGCGCTTATTCGGAATTGCACGGTACTATGGTACTAAATGCCATGCAAGCCTCAAGTGAAGAGTCGAGACAGCAAAAATTGTACTGCATCACACTCAAATTACAATATTGTAGCCAATATCTGAATAGAATACTTTACCGTATGCATATTGTTTGATATCGCACCTGCTACCCTAATTGTTTGAGAAGTGTATGTGTTACTTCAAGATCACTGCTATTCTCCATTATGCTTGCAACAGTTACATAATTCATAAGACTGAGGTAATAAATATGAAAAACCGACCCATCATGCAGGAGGTTTCGCTTAATTGCATAGTTATTACTAACCCTATTTGCGAGATAATTTACAGATAAGGCATAAATTGCACATATACCCACTGAATGTACTACCACTGATATCATATCATAGTACCACACACATAGTTCAAGAGGTGTGACATCATAAACAATGAAATGTTTGACAAACCGCCCCATCACGATTCAGTTAGCAATTTACTACATATTTAATACCAGCTGTATTCGCTACACATTTTGCAGATACTTTTTTAATATTCAATTTTGAGTTCCCTACCAGATATTATTGTAGAACACTTTGTTCACGAGACAAGACATCATAAGGATTGAGCTGCATGGAAACGAAACTGAAATGGACCGAATGTTGGGTACACGGCGATGGACATACGAGGGACTGAAATAAGATCTGAATAAATTAACACCTGGGGAACTAACGTCAGAGAATATATAGAAAGCAAACAGAAAAAAGAGGCGATAACCTTGATAGTGAACAGGTCGACTGCACAGATCTGGTCGACGAGGTCGTGAGCAAAGGACGAGATGACGTCACGTGATACAGCAAGCGGCAGTTAATCGCATATTTATGCGTCCGGCATTCTTGGTGACGTCAGTGGGTAATTGGCGTCCTTCACGTAATCAGAAGCCATCGTATCAACAGAACGTTTTCCATCGAGAATAAATTTGAAAGGGTTTGATCCACCAATCATTTCCAAGTACACCTACACCACTAGCCATTAAAATTGCTACACAAAGAAGAAAAGCAGATGATAAACGGCTATTCAGTGGACAAATACATTATACTAGAATTGACATGTGATTACATTTTCACGAAATTTTGGTGGATAGATCCTGTGAAATCATAATCTGGAACTATTACCTCTGGCCGTAATAATGGCCTTGTTACGCCTGGGCATTGAGTCAAACAGAGCTTGGATGGCGTGTACAGATACAGATGCTCATGCAGATTCAACCAGATACCACTGTTCATCAAGAGTAGTGACTGGCGTATTGTGACGAGCTAGTTTCTCGGCCACCATTGACCAGGCGTTTTCAATTGGTGACAGATCTGGAGAATGTGCTGACCAGGGCAGCAGTCGAACATTTTCCGTATCCAGAAAAGCCCATACAGGACCTTCAACATGCGGTCATGCATTATCCTGCTGAAATGTAGGGTCTCGCAGGGACCTAATGAAGGGTAGAGCCACGGGTCGTAACACATCTCAAATGTATTGGCCACTGTTCAAAGTGCCGTCGTTGCGAACAAGAGGTCACCGAGACGTGTAACCAGTGGCACCCCATACCATCACGCCGGATATACGCCAGTATGGGGGATGACGAATACACGCTTCCAATGTGCGTTTACCACGATGTCGCCAAACTCAGATGCGACCCTCATGATGCTGTAAATAGAACCTGGATTCATCCGAATACATGGCGTTTTGCCATTCGTGTACCCAGGTTCGTCGTTGCGTACACCGTCGCAGACGCTCCTGTCTGTGATGCAGCTTTAAGGGTAACCGCAGCCATGGTCTCCGAGCTGATAGTCCATGCTGCTGCAAACGTCGTCGAACTTTTCGTGCACATGGTTGTTGTCTTGCAAAGATCCCCATCTGTTGACTCAGGGATCGAGACGTGGCTGCACGATCCGTTACAGACATGCGGATAAGACGCCTGTCATCACGACTGCTAGTAATACGAGGCCGTTGGGATCCAGCACGACGTTGCGTATTGCCCTCCTGAACGCACCGATTCCATATTCTGCTAACCAACCAACTAACCGCGACCAACGCGAGTAGCAATGTCGCGATACGATAAACAGCAATCGCGATAGGCTACAATCCGACCTTTATCAAAGTCGGAAACGTGATGGTACGCATTTCTCCTCCTTAAACGAGGTATCACAACAACGTTTCACCAGGCAACGCCGGTCAACTGATGTTTGTGTATGAGAAATTGGTTGGAAACTTTCCTCATGCCAGTAGGTTGTAGTTGTGGCGAATGCTCTGAAAAGCTAATCATTTGCATATTACATCTTCTTCCTGTCGGTTAATTTTCACGTCTGTAGCACGTCATCTTCGAGGTGTAGCTATTTTAATGGTCAGCAGTGTAGTCTAATAGCAGTTATTTTCTGTTTCATATTTTTGATATATGAGGAGTAAAAAATTTTTTTATACTGACCTAACATCAATGACATGCAAACGAGAATTACTGTGACTTTTATCAGTAGTATATGAGAAAACCCCGCCGTTGCCAAGGTATTTACGAGGTACGTCCAGAAAGTAAGTTCCGTTTGGTTATATAAAACAAACGTGAGCTGAAAGAACATGCTACCACATGGCTGAATACACAGGCGGCAACCTTCTATGAAGAAGGCATACAGAAACTTGTGCCACGCTATGACAAGTGCCTACAAAATTGCGGGAGCTATGTAGAAAAGTAGTTCAACAGTTGTAGATTTTTGTACAATAAATATTTTTTACTGTATCTGCACACGTTTGTTTTATCTAACCAAAAGGAACTTACTTTCTGGACGTACCTCGTATGAATCAAATATTTTGTTTGGTCATCTCGCTTCCTATATTCAAATGTTTGTAAATCCAAGGGACTTAACTACGGTGGTTATTAATCCCTAGGCTTACAAACTACTTAAACTAATTATTTAAAATGTGTTTATTTCCGTCAACAGTTGCAATATATTTGTTTAATTCTATGTTTCGATCACTTGGATCATCTTCAGATGTAAAAAAAAAAAAATAAAACAAAAATGTACAATTTCATAATCTTACTAAAGGTTAATTGAACAATAGTTAAATTATACATAAATGGAGAGATTTTTCTTTACATTATAGTTCCGTCCACAACTCGTCTGGCTGAGTAGTAATTGGTACTGAGTTTTACAATGTCATGTAAGTACTTAAAATTTGGTTACAGATGGGGGTGGGGAGAGAGAGAGTAGGTGGGGGGGGGGAATTGGAGGGCATGGCTTGAGCACTAATAAGCTAGGGTCTTATACTGAACGAGTGTTTGCTATATATGTTCCTAAAAGTGGGGTTCTTGAATATATCCAAACATAAAAATAATAAAACTGTAGGTGGTATAAGTATAAAATATGGTAAAATAATGAAAACTTGCTTACGGTATTTTAGAACACTGAAGGTGTAAAACTAACTTAAAGTGACTTACACCAAGGACAGTACAAACACACATTCCCGATGGAGGACTCCAACCTCCAACGGCGAGTAACCGCGCGCTGCGCAGCTAGCCGCCTTAGAACGCTTGGTCACTCCATCTCACTCCCTCTCTCTATCTTCTTCTCTACTCTCTGTTTACCTCCCACGCCCCTCTCACTTTGTCCATCACTTCACCTTCTCTCTTTGTATTCCCTCCCCCGGTTCCTCCACCTGTCTGAAAAATCTCTAATATCAACTAATATTTATGGTGATCACTGATAGGGCATCAGGGATTCTTCCATGGTACCCCCTTGCAGACTTCTTCATATAAACACACATTCATGTGCCACCTTTCATGCTGATCCATGAAACGGTGTCGAAGTATGTTGTAAAGTACCCTCTGTTACGCACCATAAGGATATATATATATATATATATATATATATATATATATATATATATATATATATATATATATATATAGTGTGTGTGTATGTGTAGAAAGTGGCCGTTCTGTTGTGTTGAAGGTTAAAAGCGCAACATTTCAATCTGGATCGGACTACAACTTTAGATGTCTAAGTCTGCTGTGAAGTACCAAATTTCACAAATACCTACAGTACAGACGGGTCGCAGTGCCATTAACCAACCACGTTCTCGACCTTGTTCTAGCCAATCGTATTGGCCATCGGATCCGAAAATATTACCATAGAAATAAAATAGTAAACTTGTATCGCAGTCAATTATAAAGGACTGCCGGCCGCGGTGGCCGAGGGGACTGCGGCGCTCTAGTCACGGTCAGCACGGCCACTACGGTCGGGGGGTTCGAATCCCCCCTCGGGCATAGATATTTGTGCCGTCTTTAGTCTTAGGTAGTTCATAAGTAGTTTGTAAGCTTAGGGACTGATGACCCCGTAGTTAAGTCCCATAAGTTGTACAAACATTTGAACATTTTTTTTTTATAAAGGACTCGGTGGAAGATAACATTAAACTTTTATACTGACAGTGACCTTCCTGTTTTCAAAAACCAGTGTGCAAAATTTAGTAAACACTGGATGTAAAAAGGTAGATTTGTATCAATAACTAAGTCACAAAGAAACATTGCTGGAAATGAAAATTAGTGCACTGTCTTACATTATTCCATTTCAGTCAAAATAACTTCTTATGCCCGAAGTAAGGAAGATAAAATGCAGAATGGCTATGAGAAGAAAAGCATTTCTGAATAAGCGAAATTTGATGTCAATCAAAAATTAATTTAAATGTTGGGAAGTCCTTTCTTGAGCGTAGCTTCGTACGGGAATGAAACGTGGACGATGAGTTCAACCAAAGATACGATAGAAGCTCTGAAATGTGGTGCTACAGACGAATGCTAACAATTAGAGTGGTATCTCGCATAAATAATGAAAACGTGCTGCCGCGGTGGAGTAGCCGAGCGGTCTAAAGCGCCTCGCTGCGGAGCGCGCGGTTGCTCGCCGTGGAGGTTCGAGTCCTCCCTGGAGCATGTGTGTGTGTGTGTTGTCCTTAGGTTAGTTTACCTAGGTTTAAGTAGTTTGTAAGCTACGGACTGATGACCACGCAGTTTGGTCCGATAGATTTACAAACATTTGAACATTTTGAACATTTGAAGACGTGCTGAAGAGAATTGGGGAGAAAACAAGTTTCTGGCATATATTGACTAAAAGAAGGGACCGATTGGTGGGACACATTCTAAGACATCAAGGAATCGTCAATTAAGCATTGTAATGAAGTTTGTGGGGTAAAAATCGCAGAGGGAGACCGAACGACGAATACATTAAGCATATTCAAATGGATGTGGCTTGCCGATCTTAGGAGGAGATGAAGAGACTTGCACAGGATAGAGTAGGATGGAGAGGTGCAACAAACCAGAACTGAAGACTATTCCAAGAACAACGAAGCATATGGAGTTCATGAAATGATTACAGTTACAGAGCAATAGTTCAAGCGGTATTGAGGTATTAAACGCCTACTCGACCTGTTCCCGTAGTTCTGCATGTGTCGTGGGTTGACAGGTTGCATGTGTCAGTTGTTCTCCCACCATACCCCACACATGCTCGATTGGAGACAAGTTCGGAGATTGTTTTGTCCAGGTAGGTTGCTGCATGTCTTACAGAGCACGTTGAGTTTCACACGAAGTATGTGTGCGAAAGTTATCCTGTTGGAACAACACATCACCTTAATGTTGCAATAATGGCAAAAGAACAGGTATTTCAACATTCTGCACATGCCGAGAGCAAGTCACTGTTCCCTCCGCAAATACCAAAAGTGAACGAGCATTGTTGCTTGTAACTCCCAAGACCATAACGCCTGGAGTGGTACCAGTGTGTATTGAACGAGTACAAGAGTCAGAATTCGCCAAGTCTACGTCGTATTATGACGATCCCCAATTAATCTGGTCTACCGTCATAAATATGAATTTATGATATTTAATTTGAAACTTAGACACGAGTTCACTTTGAAGAATTTTTATTTCTATCACAGATTCATGATGTACAACAACTTCATCACAATAACTCGTCAACAACAACCAACCCCAAACCATCTGTTCGTCTGACTTATATAATGACGATCAACATTGGCATAACAATGACTTGTAATTATTGTTATATAATTAAATCCCTCAAAATACAATAGTTTGATGAAATGTAAACTATAAAACCGATACTAGATCTTTAACTGGATAGAAACCGCAAGACAAAATAGTTTTATGTTACAAGATAGTGATAAATTACAGCATTATTTACGAATAGGATTGTATTAAATTATCGACCTTCTAGAACACACTATAATGTTACTTAAAATTTGTAAATATTGCTTGACAATCAATCGTGAATAATTGTTTAATTTACTAGATGTACTGAAATCTGATCAGGCCATAAATACCTCAAATTTTATTGGAATTTAATAAAGGGTATAAAAGGAAAGGGATTCTTAGAGGTAGAAACAATGTGGTTGATATAAGGTAGAAAGGAAGAAAACTGGTATCCTGAGCTTCTCTATAGGAAAAAAGGTATCCTGTACTTCAGTAGACCGTGGCTCATGTTGTTACATTACTGCATCCACAAACGACTATCACATTTGCGTGCAGGCAGTGTGCAGTCACAACGTATTGCCGACCAGCTTCGCACCGCTGGACCCAGATTTTGAAGTCGCCACAGCGCACGCCAATTGCGAGAAGACACACGTCCACGCCCTTGACCAACAGTATCAGTCGGGCAGACAGTCAGACACTGTACTAAACAACAGCAGCAAGTATAGTATAGTTGTACGTTTGTCAGATAGTAGTCTTCCTTCCACTAGAAGATTTAGCAGAGTGTTATGTTTGTCAAATATCCGTCTTCGAGTCTTAAGAATTTTCTTCTGTACGTCCAATTAATTTCTTTCATTAACGGGAGCTGAGACGCCCTATCCCGACAATGTTACTCTCCTGGCCATTAAAATTGCTACACAACTAAGATGATGTGCTACAGACTCGAAATTTAACCGATAGGAAGAAGATGCTGTGATATGCAAATGATTAGCTTTTCAGAGCATTCACACAAGGTTGGTGCGGTGGCGACACTTACAACATCCTGATATAAGGAAAGTTTCCAACCGATTTGTCATACACAAACAGCAGTTCACCGGCGTTGCCTGGTGAAACGTTGTTGTGATGTCTCGTTTAAGGAGGAGAAATGCGTACCATCACGCTTCCGACTTCGATAAAGGTCGGATTGTAGCATGTCGCGATTGCGGTTTATCGTATCGCGACATTGCTGCTCGCGTTGGTCGCGATCCAATGACTGTTAGCAGAATATGGAATCGGTGCGTTCAGAAGGGCAATAGGGGACGCCGTGCTGGATCCCAACGGCCTCGTATCACTAGCAGTAGTGATGACAGGCATCTTAGCCGCATGTCTGTAACGGATCGTGCAGCCACGTCTCGATCCCTGAGTCAACAGATGGGGATCTTTGCAAGACAACAACCATGTGCACGAAAAGTTCGCCGACGTTTGCAGCAGCATGGACTATCAGCTCGGAGACCATGGCTGCGGTTACCCTTAAAGCTGCATCACAGACAGGAGAGTCTGCGATGGTGTACGCAACGACGAACCTGGGTGCACAAATGGCAAAACATCATGTATTCGGATGAATCCAGGTTCTATTTACAGCATCATGAGGGTCGCATCTGTGTTTGGTGACATCGTAGTAAACGCACATTGGAAGCGTGTATTCGTCACCACCATTCATTTGATTTTTTCAGGGAAGCCAAAACAGTCTTGGTCCAACCCGCCACTGCCCGCACCGAAACTAAGTTTATTGTGTGGTATCCCTCCTTGTATATCTAGTAAAGCCAACCAATGCCCATGAATAGTGCAACGAGTTCCTTTACCAGTTCTTTATTAGACACAATTTCTTCGGGTCTGGCTGTCCCAAATGCTCTGTGCCTTTTACTCTCCAATGCAATGCATTCGAAGATTAGATGTGATGCAGTTTCATCACCATCATCACAGATCCTACATTAGGGTCCTCTTCTGTTATTCCCATTGTATGTAGGTGTTTTTTTGAAATTCCCATGGCCTGTCAGCAATCCAACCATGAGTCTATTCTCTCTCCTGTTCATGCCCAGGATTGCAGAGCTTCTTTCAAAACATGGCTTTGACGTCATTACCTTGCCATGTTTTTGTTGATAGACTTTGTTCCAATATTCTACGCGCTGTCTTCTGAGCCAGTTACGTAGCTCCAATTTGATCATTGCCTTGGTGATTGTCAGGACAGGTTCCGGTCCAATAAATGGAGTCTCTGCCCCCATTCTGGCTAATCTGTCGGCATGTTCGTTGCCACTGATCCCCGAGTGGCCAGGGACCCACAATAGGTTTACTCCACTGCTTTCCCCTAGCTCCACCAGAACCCTGTGACATTCTGCAACAATTTTAGACCTTGTTTCAGGAGCTGCCCGTGATCTCAGGGCTGCCTGGCTGTCTGAATAGGTATAGATGCTACGATCTTTGTAGCACCTACGCAAATTCTCCTCCAAACACGCCCTGATGGCAGTGATTACGGCCTGGAATACTGAGGCCAGTTTCCCTAGAGAGTTGACGCCCTCCAGTCTTGGCTGCACCCCGTATACCCTGGCCCCAAAGCCTTGGTCTGATTTTGAGCCATCAGTGAACCAGACAATATCCCCTGTACGGTGTCGAACTTTTGTCTCCCACTGCTCCCTGCTTCCAATTGTTATACTGAAACGCTTTTTCAAGCAGTATGGGGTTATAATATAGTCGGCTGGCATTTCCCCAACCTTTCCTATATTTACCACACTCACTATTTTAGTGTGTGATTCTGGATATCCCAAAGAGTTCCAGTTGTTGCCAGTTTTGAGTCTGTGTGCACCAGCTGCTGCCTCCATCTTGACCCAAAGGTGTAATGGGGGCATATCCAGAATGGTTTCCATCCCAGCAGTTGGTGTACTGCTAATTCCGCCTGTTATGGCTAAGCAGGCTAATCTCTGCACCCTACCAAGCTCCTTAGCAGCAACCTGCTGTTCTACCTTCTTCCACCACACGACCGCCCCATAGGTGATCCTAGGTCTAATCACTGTGGTGTATATCCAATGCATACCCTTGGGGCTCAGGCCCCAATTTTTGCCACAAGCTCTCCTGGTACTCACAAGAGTACGTTTTGCCTTGGAGCAAATATTCCTAATGTGAGAGGTCCATGTCAGTTTCTCATCTAGGGTAACCCCTTGATATTTCACAGGTAGCGCTTCATTGAAAAGCTTTAGATTCCAACTTGAGTGTTGGATGTGCTTCTTTGCGAATGGTACAACAACAGTCTTCTTAGGACTAACCCCAGATCCTGTTTTCTGCACCAGTCTTGCACAATGTCCAATGCACCTTGTGCCACATTCTTCACTGTGTCAGCAATTTTCCAAGTATTGCTATGACAAGATCATCTGCATATCCTTGGCAAAAGTACTACCTAGAGTTTAATTCTCCAATGAGATCACTCACCACTAGATTCCACAATAAAGAGAAAAGAACTCCTCCTTGCGGGCAACCCCTAGTGGTGTTGATTACCATTTTTTCATTCATCATGGTAGACTCTACCTTTCTTCCACTGAGCATGGCCCTAGTCCACCTACATATAGTGGTCCCTAGGTCATGCACCTCTGCTGCCATAACCATGGAATCGAAGGTCGTGTTGCTAAAAGCCCCCTCGATGTCCAGGGAGATACAGAGGGCTATTTCCTGAATGTGTAGTGCTTTCTCCACCTTCCCAACGAGTTGGTGGAGAGCTGTCTCACATGATTTACCTGGATGATATGCATGTTGGTTTGAATGTAGAGGAGCCCTACTTAACCTCCTTTCTCCAACATGCACATTAACCAGCTTTTCCAATGTCTTAAGAATGAAGGAGGACAGGCTGATTGGTCTCATATCCTTGGCCCTGGTATGATCAATTCTCCCTGGTTTTGGAATGAAGACAACCTTCACTGTCCTCCAAGCATTGGGATGATACCTGCTGCTTGGCTAACCCTGAATAACCTGCATAGGAACCTTATAAGATTTTCTCCCGCTTATTGCAGGAGAGCTGGAAAGATTCCATCGGGGCCAGGTGACTTGTACGGTTGAAATGTTCCAACCGCCCATCGGACCTTACTGAAATTGACACACTCATTGGCCAAATCCTTTGCGAATACCTTAGAACCGTTGTCTCTCAGGAATCGCATTCTGGTCTGAGTCATCTCCCAGAGTATATTGAGGAAAGTGAGCCTTGAGGAGCAGTTCCAGCGTTTCACGTGCTGTCTTCGTATACTCCTCACCCTCCTTCCTCAATGTTCCTCCTGGATTAGTTGGTACCCTAGTGAGGATTTTATGAATTCTCGCTGGAGTAGCTGTGCCCTCCACTTCCCAACAGAATACCTTCCAGGATGCCTCCTTTGCCGTCTGATGACAAGGTTGTAATTGACAAGGGCCTCACGATACTTTGCCCATTGTGCTTTGCGCCTCACAAGGTTAAACAATCTTCGTACCTGTTTCTTTTGCATTTCCAGGTTATTATTTCACCAAGGCACACTCGTATTTGTGCAATTCTTGGTGATTGAGAAGTTGTCCTGGTATGAGGTCACTATAGCAGAGGTTATGGCCTCTGCTACTTCCTCAAACTCTGCTAGATTCCTTATCGAAGTTTTAATTTCCGATAGGCTGACGTGAAGGTCTGTCCTATATGTCTCCCAGTCCGTTTTCCTGGGATTCCTATAGGCCATAGTCTGTCTGGTTCCCATTTCAACCTTGAATTTAATATACATGTGATCTGATGAAGATGGCTCCAGGACCACATGCCACTGTTTGACGTAACTTCCTATCATCATGGAACCAAAAGTTATGTCAATTACTTCTTCCCTTCTACTATTCCTGAATGTAGGTTCATCACCCCTATTCAGGATCTCCAAGTTGTTAGATAGGAGGTGCTCACCTCTACTGTTGGTGTCCTTGCTGTTCCACGATAGATTGTGGGCATTGGCATCAGATCCCACCAACAGTTCGTCACCTTGCCGATGGCAGCCTTCCGTCAGTCTCCTCACTTCCAAAGGAGGAGGAGAGCTGTCTTCGTAAAGAAGGTTTGCTGAGGCCAAAACAATTTCCCTCGTGATACCTTCTTCACGTTGCTGCATCCTGATGGTCACCAGGTCCTTGGAACAAAAATCCATCATTGGTATGAAAGGGATTTCATTTCTAACATAAATGCATGTTCTGGAGTTTAGATTTCTAGCATAAATCAGTTTCCCTCCAGTACCATCGAGGCCCGATACACCCCCTTTGTGTAAATAGGGTTCTTGTATCAGGGACACGTCCACCTCCTGTCTCCCCAGGCGACGGCTCAGGGCAGCAGTGGCCCCTTTACTGTGCTGCAGGTTTATCTGCAGCACTTCCAGTCCCCATCTTGCTGCCATTATTGCCTTTAAGGTCTTTAATTACCCTGACAGCGACCTGCGAGAACCCTAAAAACAGTTTCAGGCCTTCAGGAGTATGGTTGCTGTCTTGACCAGCAGCTTCACATCCTCCCACGGGAATATCATGGGCACATTGTCCTTAAGCCATTCTGCTGAGTGCTCCCCCTGTCAGACAATGAGGGCACCACGATCTAGATAGACCCTCCTGAATTTGAGTCCTGGATCAGCGTCCCCCCCCCCCAATCTCTTCAAAGAGGGCCATCTGCACGAGCTCCTCCTGCTGCGAGGTGATGCTCACCAGTGGGTATCCTTCTTGGACAACCGCCATTCTAAACACCGAGACTGCACTACTATAGGTCAGTTTCCCCATTTCCTGCCTCAGCCTTTCAGGATCACGCTTGTCCAGAGAGGAGGGAGTCTTAGATTCCTCCCTAACCTTCTTCCCACCTGTCTTTGACGTCGAGGGGATCTGTGTATCCCCTTCGACCTGAGGCAGTTTCTTTTTGGGGGTCTTGGGCTCAAGCCCTTTTGATTCCATCCATTTATGCTTAGGAAGCCATTCTTTTCCTTCCTTTTGCTTCTGTTCCTTGAGAAGTTTCCTCCTCTGAGCCCCAGACAAGGCCTTAATCGTAATCTGGTCCAACTTCTCTGTTACAGTACCCACTTCTTGCTCACGTCTAGACACTGACTGAGAAGTAGGAGTGCACTCCATCGCTCCTGATCCCGATGTCTGAGTATCTGAGGTCTCAGATTGCCCCTCGGATTCTTTTAAAATACTTTCTTTCTCTGTGTTCGTCTTAGTCCCACGAGATTTGTGGATTTATATGGGCCACACCACGATAACCCCGCGTGGTGCAAGGCTACATACTCAGGGAGGTCGCCCGGTATCCCTGAGGCTCTGTTAGAGACACATCCACCCATGTGCCACAAACCCCTCGGCACGGATCGCATCACACCTTGGGTTGGGAAAGGAATTGGGAAAGGACTGGGATAGGATAAGGAAGACGGGACGTTATGGGACACGTTTGGTTTGATCCATCAGCTGAGGCCTTTGGTATAGCCCTCAGCTTCACACGGATATGCAAGCCTCTCCACCCGCATGAACAATGCTTCGTCAAGGTGGTGTCCCCCGGAGAGGCGTCATCGCCATACTGGTGTATCACCTGGCGTGATGGTATGGGGTGCCACTGGTACACGTCTCTGTTACCTCTTGTTCGCAACAACGGCAGTTTGAACAGAGGCCATTACATTTCAGATGTGTTACGACCCGTGGCTCTACCCTTCATTCGATCCCAGCGATACCCTACATTTCAGCAGGATAATGCATGACCGCATGTTGCAGGTCGTGTACGGGTCTTTCTGGATACGGAAAATATTCATTCCACTACTGCCCTGGCAGCACATTCTCCAGATCTCTCACCAATTGAAAACGTCTTTTCAATTGTGGCCGGGCAACAGGCTCGTCCCAATACACCAGTCACTACTCTTGATGAACTTTGGTATCGTGTTGAAGCTGCATGAGCATCTGTACCTGTAAACGCTATCCAAGCTCTGTTTGACTCAATTCCCAGGCGTATCAAGGCCGTTATTACGGCTAGAGGTGGTTGTTCTGGGTACTGATTTCTCAGGATCTACGCACCCAAATTGCGTGAAAACGTAATCAGATGTCAGTTCTAGAATAATATATTTGTCCACTGAATACCCGTTTATCATCTGCATTTATTCTTGGTGTAGCAATTTTAATAGCCACCAGTGTATTTCAGGAATAACTGTTGCCAATGTCATGTAACTTTTACAGGACATTAAACTGTTTCTTTCTGAGTTTACTGAACTACAGTTATTGCATTTGATTACTCGAAGTGGTTTCTGAGATTTTTGGAAAAATGTACCAAAAATTTACATTTTCAGGAATGGCTTCTAAAGTTTCAAAAGACTGTAATTCTTTTTATAAATTTGTCAACTGCTTCTCGCGATATCATTGGGGAGGTAATTTGCTGAATGTGGTAATTAGTGCGTTTTGGTCTCTTAGGCGGGGTCGCAGGTTGCGACCAGGAACTCTGGCGTGGAGATTTATGGGGGATGCGATGGTAGGTCTGCACATTGTGCGGATCGACTTAGGTCTCACGTCGAGGACTCCCAAGTGTTCGGAGCTCTTGATCTCGTGGTATACCTGTGTTGTTGTCTGAACTTTGATTTTTGCCTCGTGGGTTCGCTTCCGGCGGCCACAGTTGACTTAGATATTTTGGAAGTCTCACTTTGAGCAATCACACTTTCCGGATCACGCATATATTAAGATTTTCTGTCGCAAGTTTGACTTGGTGATTTGCACTTGTGAACACTGTTACACAAGTACACTACGATCGACTTGTCTGCTTGCGATATAAAATTGTGCAGTCATTGTCTAACAGCTCCGACGCTAGAGAGGCTACTAGTTTAAATATCGTTTCTGCTTCACAGAACGAAGTGAGAAAACCGTCCAGTTTTATTGCAGCTGTGATCTGCAGTCATCACCTGCCGCTACCGACTCCTTGGGTGCCCGTCTTCTGCTCCGCTCCAAATATTTGGTAATGTGCCCCTGCATCATTGCTAGGGCCAGTGTACTGCTGATCTGAAGGATTGTTTTATTTTCTTTTTTTTATCAGCAGGGTTATTTGTTGAAATTGGTAAACTTCATCTGCCCTTTGCATTTGTGTATCTGCGGTAGAAGTTTGGATAATTATTCTTCAGGAATAGGTTTCCTTCTTCCTTGACTCGACCAGTTATTTGTTCATGATAATATATAGCCAACGTAGCTTCATGTTGTTAATTTTCAATTCTTTTTTTAAACGTTGCGTACATAACGTCATTTTATTTCATAGTTTGTGCAATGTACCGTTAAATTTGTCACGTGACAGGTTGAAATATTTATGGTAATAAAATTTTTTAATAATGGTAAATCTTCTTTCAGCTTCCCTAACATTCTTACTTTTGGACCGGCAAACAGATGTCAGTTAACGTGGGAATGTACCGAGTAAATTTGGTTTTCATTGACTGGATGAATCATTGTGAAATTGGTTAGGAATTTATAAAGTAAATGTGTTGCACTATATCATACGCCACCGAGCAAGTGAGGTCGGTAAAAAAATAATTTTCCATGTTTTTATAAACATTGTGGCAGCCGAAAACTAAGTATAAAAATATTATGACATCACTTTGATATCTACAAACGAAAGAATTAATTCAAACTATTTTATGAAGTGGGAACCTACATACTGAGTACTGTCGTAGTCGACAAAACTAGTAGAAATTTTCACCCGCAGTAGGCATAGAGCTTACAATATGCTTTTTTTTAGTCGTCCTCTTGATCTTTTTCCAACTTTTTTCAACTTTTTTTCTTCTTTTCTTCTTTGTGGACTCCTTAGTGGCCAGTTGTGCTGCATCAACGTGAGCCTTGTCCACCAGTTCAAGTTCACTAATGCAGTCTTCTCCAGGATTAATTCCCTATATTGTAGCAGTTTCGCCCTACCAATGTTGCTATCATTAAAAGCAAACCCGGCATCATTGACCACCCACATAAGTGTCTTCATTAAAACAAAATCTAGTATTGATACACGATTACATATAAGATTATTGGACGACGCATTGGGATTTTGAGCCTGACAATGCAGACACTTCTTAAGTAATTCAGGATTTGCCAAGTCTCTGTAAAAAGGTTTTATGATATCCATTACTGCTGATAGGGTGAAATGTATATGGCTGTATGAACTGGATGCACTTATACAACTTATGCTGACTTGCTCTTATACAATGTTCCATTTATAAGTTGGAACTCTCCATTGGTCGGTTCTCCTTTCTCCAAGGCCTCTATCGTTTTTAATAGTGCTGGATCTTCCCTCTGTTCAGCTATAACGTCATCTAATTCAGTGAGAGCTGAAATTTCATTAATGCTGTTGTGTTCCACTAATGGATACCTCGAAAGGCAGTCGGCATCCTTGTGTTTGCGCCCGTTCTTGAATACCACTGTGACATCGTACTCTTGGAGTCTTAGTGCCCATCTTGCTAGTCGACCTGATGGATCCTTCAAGCTAGTCAACCAACACAATGAATGATGGTCTGTCACGACGGTGAATGGTTTGCCGAATAAATACGGCCGGAACTTGTTGATAGCCCAGATAACCGCGAGATATTCTTTTTCAGTTGTAGAGTAGTTTATCTCGGACTTTGAAAGTACTCTTGACGCATAGGCTATCACTTTTTCAGTACCTTCCTGAACTTGTACAAGCACTGCACCAATCCCATGACCACTGGCATCTGTGTGAAGTTCCGTTTCTGCATTCTCGTAGTACAAGGCTAGCACTGGTTCGGAAGTCAGAGCCTCCTTAAGTGCCCGAAAAGCTCTTTCTTTTGTCTCATCCCAGTAAAATTTGGCGTGTCCCTGCAGAAGTTCTTGTAATGGACGTGCCTCGTTACAAAATCCTTTTATGAAACGTCGGTAGTATGAGCACAGCCGGAGAAAACTTCTCACATCACGAATGTGCTGAGGAGTTGGAAATTCTGTGACTGCCCTTACTTTATCTGCATCAGGAAGGACACCATCTCCGTTGACTAGGTGCCCCAGGATTTTTATCTCTTTGGCGACGAAAAGGCACTTCTTTGGATTGAGGCGGAGACCTGCAGTCTGAACACACTTCAACACAGTTGACAGTCGACTCAGATATTCTTCAAAAGTTTTTGAGAAAACGACAATGTCATCTAAATAGCAGAGACACGTCGTCCACTTAAGGTGTCGAAGCAAGTTGTCCATCATGCGTTCGAATGTGGCTGGAGCATTACATAATCCAAATGGCATTACTTTAAATTCATAGAGGCCGTCAGGTGTAATAAAAGCCGTCTTCTCCCTGTCAGCTTCGTCAACCTCGATTTGCCAGTAACCTGTCTGCATGTCCATAGTTGAGAAGTATGTAGCTCCTTTCAAGCAGTCTAAGGTGTCGTCAATACGCGGCAATGGGTAGACATCTTTCTTTGTGATTCTGTTCAGCCGCCGATAGTCGACACAGAATCGCCACGTGCCATCGTTCTTCTTTACGAGGACAACCGGAGACGACCAAGGACTCTCCGAAGGTTGAATAATTTCATCTCGCAACATCTTCTCCACTTCCTCCCGAATTATCCGTCTTTCAGCTGGCGACACTCTATACGAACGCTGGCTAATTGGCGGATGATCCCCAGTATTGATACGGTGCTTTATCGTGGGCCGTTTCGTCTGAATTTTTCCCTGCTGAGGTGTGAATACACCCGAAAATTGGCGTAGTATACCTAACACCCGCTGGCGTTGATCCTTGGTCAGTCCAGGCCCTATTGGCAGTTCCACGTTTGTTTCCTCCAGCGTGTTGTCTGTACTAACAGAAGGGCATGGGTCTTCATTGATGACGTTGAGCACAACGTCCTGGATTGGTTCAGCTGTCCCGATACACATTCCCTTGGGGATAAGTTGTGACTGCTCGTGACAATTTGTGATCCAAATCTCTCCTTGACCACCGGTAATGCTTATGATAGCCGCTGGTATGTAAATTTCTTTTGTGAGCCTGATAAACTTTTTACTATCAACAACTTCACAGTTTAACCAGGCATCTATGTTTGTGACTGCAACTCTTCTCATTGTCAACGGCGGTATCGTCACATTGTCAACGACGAATAACTTCCCGGAAAATTCTGTATTACGTGTATCCGGCGGAACAACTTCTTCAATTTGCAGCTGAGATCTTCCACAGTCAATGATAGCTTGGGATGCCTGAAGGAAATCCCATCCGAGGATGACATTGTGACTACATTCTGTTAACACGACAAATTCAAATGGGTGGGTCCTGTTGTTGATGGTTATTCTTGCGACACAAGTTCCTGCTGGATGGACGTACTTTCCATTCGCGACCTTCAGCACAGTTGCCCCCCGTATTACGTGCGGCGGTAATTGTCCGACAATACAGAAAAAGAGGCTCCTGAATCAACAAGTGCCCAGACAGGATGGCCGTCGATTATGACGTCGATGAGATTTCCCGACATCTTTGCGACTGTCGTACATGGAGGATTTTCATCTGCGGCGGCCTCACCTCCATAGATGGTCGCCTCGCTTAGTTTTCCTGGGCGCGGCGGCTAGGGGAGCGGCTGGTACCTCTGTACGGCGACGGAGAACGGCTGCGGCGCGTCGGGGAGCGACCTCGTCCAGGGTACGGCGATGGGCTTCTTCCCATAGGTCGACTGAATACATCAGCAGGTGACTGCTTGGGATAGAACTGCTCCGACGGCTGACGTCTTGCGGCGAAATAATCATCGAATACTCGCCTCCTCTCTCTGCAGTAGCGTACGACATGTCCAGGGCGTCCACAGTGGAAACACAGTGGTGTGTTGTCTTCTGTCCTCCAGACGTCTGTTCTTCTGCGGGGCGTCATAGTTACCGCGGGAGTTGGTTGTGGTCGCGTCGGCCGGTTCAGGGGCTGCCGTTTGGCGGCTGCAGCGTAAGTCATAGCAGGGCGACGCCATTCTTCACGTCGGGTGCGATTGACGGGGCAGACGGGAGCTAATGTTTGAAATACCTCGTCCTCAGCGGCGTCGGCTCCCTCGTGACTTACAGGGCTCACATCCATGGCCATAATCTGATGCTTGCTCGGTCTAATAGTCCCGGATGCCATGCACTGTTGTAATTCTTCTCTCACGATTTGTCGTATGAGAGAAGCGAAGTCATGCTGGTCTTCCACAACGGCCATAGGGACTACATTTGGGAGTCTGTCATACTTCTTGCGTCCATCCCTCCTTTGTTACATCTCTTCAATACACTGGCACCACTTGATGAACTCTTCTGTCATAGCGACGTCGTTTATCAGAAGAGCTTGGTACATATCTTCTGCAATTCCCTTCATCAGGTGCGTGATTTTGTCCGCCTCAGTCATGTTCGGATTGACTATGTTACACAGGGCCAAAACATTCTGTATGTACGATTGTGTCGGTTCACTATGCCGTTGGGCCCGGTTCTTCAGTTGTTCTTCCGCCGTGCGGATTTGTCGCTGGCGGTCTCCAAACGTCTTCTTAAGTTCCTCCTGGAATGTCTCCCAGTCATTCAACTTGTCTTCGTTGTTTTCGAACCATTGCTGGGCTGTTCCGTCCAGGTAGAAATAAACGTCGGGCAAGCACATCGTATGATCCCACCTGTTGTACTTGGCGACTCGGTCGAACCCTTTTAGCCATTTGTTGGGGTCCTGTCCAGCATCTCCAGAGAACACCGACGGGTGTCTGGTGTGCAGCTGGCTTATTGCTGGTTTCGTCTCCATCGTTCTTCTGAAAATACGGACTTTTGGAAGGATGTACTCGGTGTATCCCTTGTATTCCGGTTCCAGTCCGTGTAAGCGACGGCTTTTACGTTGCCTAATCGGAGCCACGGTGATGCAGCTGTTGTACAGTGTACCCGGCGCCTCCACCAAACAATGTCGCGTTGCAATGGAAGCAGGCTTGACTTCGAAGGGAACTAAACACAGCACTTATACTGAAAGCACGTTTATTACGAACTCAACATACACGCAGCACTGACTGCCTCTCAGGCAGAGTGCTCTGCTATTTATACACAGACAGAATTTACCAGAAATTAGACGAACAGTTAACATAAGAAACAAGTAGAATTTACAAGTGAACATAAGAAAGACGTAGAACCTTCTGGAATTGTTAATTACAAAGAAATAAATTTTTGCCGGTGGGCGGGATTGAACCGGCGACCTTCTGCGCCGCAGTTCGTGACGCTATCCCCCGCGCCACGCCGGCAGTCGGTGTTCGTCGTCTCTCGCGGCAATATAGACCAAACTTAGGAGGTGTTTGCTGTCCTAAGATCTGTAGGGGGATCAAGTATGTTGAGCACCCAACGTCCATGTGATCACCTAAATTATGTAATAGTTTGCATATACAATAGCTATTTCTTGTTAAGACATAGCTTTTGGTGTAGACCGTTTCGGTCTAGGAGACAATACTGGAAGACAGATTATGTATCAGAAGAGTAGTGCTTCGATTACTAGAGTATCTCCTAGTTGGTAACTTATCGGAGATGTACTTCTGTGCTGTTTTAGTCTATAGCTACGCAAGTATTTGGTTACATCGGTATTGTGCTATACGTTAGTGTATGAACTGGGGTTTGACTTTACATTCGACTGTTTGTGTGTGTGTATAAAATACGTTATCGCTAGCTATATTTTCATCATCCAAGTTTAACGATCGTTGTAGTCAACTCAATGGTAAAAACCTCGTTTGTGTCAACTGCGAGGAAATGATCCATTGAAGTGTTGCAGTATTTGTCAGTAATATTATTGTGTGTGGATGTCTCTTTATGATATGTAGATGTTAGAGATGTTTGTTGCTGGAGCATTAAGAGGCTGGTATAGCTGTGGCAAATCGTTCGGTTTTTTCTTTTTAGTTTTTTATGGCTCTTGATAGAATCAATGTAATATTCTATTGTCATAAAATTATGACTTGTGTATTCGTAATTTGATGTGTACGGTGTATCTTGGCTTATGCGAAATACCAATTTCGATCTGTTTAGTCTTACGGTTCATTGCAACATATAGGTGTTCTACATTTGTGAACTGCATATTGATACTTAGTAGTGTTAGGACTGTGGTGTTTAATTTACGAATGGGTGCCTGTCGATAGCGTAGTGGAGATGCTTGTGGTGGTAAATTATTGTTCTTCGGTCGAGAAGCATCGAATTCAATAAACCCTATGGTTAGGTGATTTAAATCTGGGTAGTTAACTGCTTTGGAAGGTGTGTTTAATTGTTTGTTTAGTTTCTAAAGAACAGCTCTTGGCGTTCGATAAAATTTTCGTGTGTTGTATTAGTTCGAAACAGTCATGACCTTTTTTTTGTCAGTTGTAAGATTAGATATATACATATACGAAAAGAGCTTGGTGTTGGTCTGGAACGTTCCATGTTAGCTGTTCTATGTGTGTCAATTATTTTTACGATGTAATTGGGTGTGTTGCATATGTTTATCGGGGGTATTGATTTGTTAGAAGGGGGAATACGACGACTGTTTGTGCTCGAGTGACTGTCAAACGTATGAGGTGTGTGGTCTAGTAACTGATAGAAAAGTTTCAGAGCCGGCCGCGGTGGCCCAAGGGCAAGTGTTGTTTACATCCTCGCTGCGTCCGGTCGCGCGCTATTCGTGTGTGGTGAGTTGGACGCTCTTGCGGCGTAGTAATAGCTATAGGTAGAAATGAATAGACCATAAAATGACGGAACCCCTTAGACGATCGTCAGTAGTACAGTTTATGTTAAAATGATTAGTACTGCATGCTGTGCTAAAGTAATTGAACAATGTGGAGGAACTCTAAAATTTAACCACTGTGACGGGAATGTCGGTGAAGTGAGAGTCGATCATGCAGGATTCGCCACTACAACAGTTCGAATCTTTGAACTTTCCTTCGAAATTACCGCGGAAGAGATAAATTCAGTCCTTAAACCTTACGGACGAATTATCTGTAATGTTGCAGAAAAATGGACGACATTTCAAACTTTCCCCGTCGTCAATGGCGTCAGACAAGTAAAGATAGAACTTCGAAAGCACATCCCCTCGTATATCTATGTATGCGGGTATAGAGCGATCGTCATATACGACGGTCAGCCACGTACATGCTCAGGCTGTGGACAGACTGGACATGTACGAACCGAATGTATACAACGAAGGGTGACGCTGCTGCCGGCGAGTGAGCCGGTTGCCCCTATGACGATGACGTCACTGCCAGTGACGTACTCCTCAGCCGTCCGCGGCACCACAACCCAGGCATTGAGCGACGCAACGAACAAACCAGATGAAACAAACGATGACAACCAATGCCTGCCAATGGAGGTCAGTGATACTAAAGAAACGTCTGTTCCTTCTTTTTGTGTCCCAACTTCATCGCCGCTTTTGTGTCCCAGCCTCGTCGTAGGTGTCGGTGGCCGAGCGGAATGAGACCGACACGCTGGTGCAGGTACGGAGGGGAGCAGCCAGAAACTATAAACACTCGAGTAAATTAGAAAGTGATATATTGCACAGAATGTAACAATACTTAACTTTTACATAGCACTGCAGAATGTTGATACATAGTTGTTAGAGGCCTGCCTAGTGCCTGTACATTAGCAAAGTCTCCACTGGTGCCTATCTGATGGCGAAGGTCCTAACTCGTTGCTATCTCAGTCCGAAATGCTTACTCGTTGCCCTCTCAGTCCGAAGTCACCGGTGTTCTTCAGTGGTGGCCACGAGCGGCGTTCCAGCAGAGGGCGCTCGTGGCTGTCGTCGTGAGATCGCCGCGCCGTGCGTGCATGGCGGCGCGCGGCGAAAGTAGGTGGCGCGCACTTTGTACTTGTGCGACACCACACCCCTCCCCCCCAAACCGCCGCGCCGTCGTGGCGTAGGGCTGAGGGCCACGGCGACGGCACTGGGAGGAGGGCCTGGGCGGGGGCGTTACTGGTGGGACGGGCGTCGTAGCTGAGGCCGGGATCGAGACGCCGTCCGCGCCCCGGCATCCGCCTTGCGATCCTCCAGGGAACCCGCCGAAACCTGGGGAAGGGCGCCCGCCCCCGCCCAGAGGGAGCAGGTCATCTTCTTCTGAGGTGCGTGGCCCAAGCTGGGAGGGCCCGCACGGTCCCGGAGTCCCTCTCGGTGACGCTGTCATCTGCGGCGGCGACAGCGGCGGCGACGACTGCATCGGAGGTGCGTCGACCTCCATGGGGACGATCTCGTAGTCCGGGGACGAACGATGTGGCTGTGCTCCCTGGCGGTGAACTGGGTCTGGAATCAAGAAACCGGAGACAGGATCGCGCGGTCTGTGCAGGCGCAATTGGTTTGCGTGGCGCCGCAGCTCCGACCCTGTGGAAGAACGTACAATAAACATATTGCGACCAAGCACGCGCTGAATGGTGCCCGGCAACCATGTCTTCTTGTTTCCAGCAAACACCCTGTACAGCACCGGCGTGGAAACCTGAAAACGCGTAGCGCCATACGAACCGACTCGGTGCGTGGGAGGCTGCAGCAGGTGAAGGAGAGTGCGGTGACGGCGGCCGTGTAGCAGCTCGGCAGGAGACGGGCCGTCACGTGGCATGCACCGATACGTAGACAGGAAAATTTGAAGAGCTTGCTGCCTGGAGTGCTGACCTTTCATCTTCTCCATGTGAGACTTGAATGTTCGAACGAAACGTTCTGCTTCACCATTGGACTGAGGGTGAAAAGGTGCGGTGGTGATATGCTGAATGCCATTCACACGACAAAACTGTTGAAATTCCGCACTAACAAACTGAGGTCCATTGTCACTGACGATAGTTTCAGGCAAGCCTTCGATGCAAAACACTGATGTTAAGGCACTGATTGTACTAGAAGCTGTCGTTGAGTTCATGGCAATCACAAAAGGAAACTTGCTGAAAGCGTCTACAACAATTAACCAGCGCGTGTTCCAGAAAGGTCCAGCAAAGTCAATGTGTAAACGTTGCCATGGTCCCTTGGGGCGTGGCCAGTCTGAGAAACGCTGTGGAGGAGCCGCCTGATGCTCCGCACAAACAGTACACTGTGATGTCATGCTCTCTATCTGAGCGTCCATACCAACCCAGGTACAATGACGTCTGGCCAGTTGCTTTGTCCTAACAATGCCCCAATGTCCTTGATGCAGGAGGCGTAACACTTCTCGTTGCAGGGAACGAGGAACAATCACTCTTGCTTGGTCGTTGTCGGTATGCAACAACAGTACACCCTGACTTAAAGATAATGCATGACGTTGTGCAAAATAACGTCGAACCAGAGGCCGATCAATGTCTTTGGCTCTGGCAGGCCAACCAAAGCGAACAAAACGTGCTACCACACTTAAGTCTGCATCCGCAGCTGTTTCCTGTGCAACCCGACGAGAGTTTAAAGGAAAGTCTGCGACAGCGGAAGCATCTCTGGAGTCTATCTGACAACATGCCACTTCTGAAGAATCAAATGATACATCCTGGCCAACCGGAAGTCGGGAAAGTGTGTCCGCGTTGGCGTGTTTAGTGGTAGGTCGGTACAAAATCTCATACTGATAATTTGACAATATCAAGGACCATCTCTGAAGCTTTTGTGCCGTACGTGGCGGAATTGGCTTTGTGGGTGAGAACAACGACGTGAGAGGCTTGTGGTCTGTCAACAAATAGAATTTTCTGCCATACAGATAATGATGAAACTTTGTGACGCCGTAAATGATTGCTAAGGCCTCCTTTTCTATCTGACTGTAATTCTGTTGCGTCGGCGTCAGTAGCTTGGATGCAAAGGCAATAGGACGATCGTGACATCCAATACGATGCGACAGAACAACACCTAGACCGTACGACGAGGCGTCAACTGCTAACACTACAGGCTTCTGTGGGTCAAAGGGAATCAAACATGCATCACTGAGTAGTGCAGACTTTAATTTGTCAAAGGCAACCTGACAATCTTTGGACCATACAAAAGGAACATTCTTCCTACGTAAGTGATGCAGTGGAGCTGCAATCTGAGAGGCATTGGGAATAAATCTGAAATAATAGTTAAGCTTTCCCATTACTGCTTGCAATTCATGCACATTCTTAGGAGGAGGCAAGTCTTTGATTGCTCGAAGATGTGACTGTAAGGGATGAATTCCTTGGGCATTAATCACATGGCCTAGGTACTCTATTTCAGTTTGAAAAAACGAACACTTTGCTTTATTACAACGTAGACCTGCTGCAGTCAAAACTTTGAAAAGGCACTCCAGGTTTGCTAAATGTTCTTCAACTGTACGTCCGGATACCACAATATCATCTAAATAGTTCGAACAACACGGTACAGAAACTGTCAGCTGCTCCAAGAAACGCTGAAAAATAGCGGGAGCGGAAGAACTGCCAAAGGGTAGGCGTTGAAATTGAAAAAGGCCCATGTGAGTATTAATGACGAAAAATTTTTTTGACTCGTCATCAAGTGGAATCTGTAAGTATGCCTCTGCTAAATCAATCTTAGAAAAGAAACGAGACTGTCCTAATTTGTCCATTAGTTCGTCAGGTCTGGGCAGGGGATAAGTGTCTACAATTGTTTGACTGTTCACTGTTGATTTGAAGTCCGCACAGAGACGAAGTTTTCCTGACGGCTTGGGTATAATTACTATAGGCGAGGCCCACTGACTCGCAGAAACAGGAGAAATCACACCACTGTCTTGCCAACGTTTAAGTTCTTCGGCAACTGTATCACGCAAGGCGATAGGCACTGGTCTAGCTTTACGAAATTTTGGAACTGCAGATTCTTTTAAAGTTACATGTGCCACGAAGTCTTTTGCACAACCTAGTTCCGGCGAAAACAAGTCACTATATTTGTCACACAATGCATTGATTTTATCCTGAGGCACTATTGACGAAATTTGAAGCACATCTCTTTGAATTGATAAACCAAACAAGTCAAAAGCATCTAGTCCAAAAATGTTCTGTGTCGATTTGGCCTGAAGAACAACAAAAGCAACCGTTTTTGTTACACCTTGGAAAGAGGCAGGCAGGCTACATGTTCCTAGCACGGGAATATTTTCACCTGTGTACGCTGTTAACACTTGCTGTGACGGCGACAATTTTGGCGAACCCAGAAGTCCATAAGTATCTTTATTGATTAATGTAACAGCGGAACCAGTATCAAGCTGAAATTGCACAGTCTTATTTTCTATGGAGAGATTCACAAACAGTTTTTGCTTGCGGCGCTCGACAGGCGCGCGAATGTGGGCAACGTCAGCTACGGTTTGTTTGCTGCACTTGCGCGGGCCGCGTATTGAAGGAAGCGGCTCAGACTCGGCACGCAGGGGATTAACAACACTGTCACTAGATGACACTACCGCCGGATCGGCGTCCGCGCAATGCGAGGCTACTGCACTAAAATTACTTTCAGTATCTACAACAAGTCTACTGGCACTATCTACACAGTACTGGGCACTTTTACAATAAGAAGTTGCAGAAGGCACTAGGTTCACTACAGGAATGCACTGTTCATAGTCATTTTGCGTGTCCCGAACCCGTTTCCGTTGCACTGTTTTACGCGCTCGTCGGCGCTTGCTACGTGGCGCACTATATAGTTTTGCCATAGGCGCAGAACTACTTTCTTGCAATGGAGAACCAACTAAAGCACTGTTAAACTCCACAGCGTCTATGACATTGACTGTATGCACTGCTCTCGCACTATGCGAAGCACTGTTTCTAACGTTACTGTTCTTTGAGTTTTTAATTTGCATACACACAGACTGCACATGTCCCGATTTGCCACATTGATAACAGGTTGCGTTGCGACTTGGGCACTGTGCACGTTTGTGGCGAGACACACACTGGGGGCAAGATTTACGTACATTTTTCTGAAATGAGCGTCGGCGCCCGTTATTCAAATCACAGTTTCTAACACGACGGGGCGACCTTTGCGTCGCACTTTTACTCTGGCTACTGTTCACTGTCTGTTCAGCACGGCCGGTAGAAAAATAAGAATCACTAGTGCTATACTGAGAACTACGGCTAGGAAAGCGTCCGTTGTGGCGCACTGAATTTACACTGTGGCTTTGCATTTCTACATCTGCTAAGTCAAAAGTATCATGCGCTTCTATAAGCTGCAGTACACTGTCTAATGAGGGGTCAGACTGTTTCAGAATTGCTGCTCTAATTCTGGGGTCCTGAATATTCTGCGTAATTGCATCCCTCAACATCACGTCACTATACGAAAGTCCACAAGAGCAAGTAAATTTACATTGGCGGGTTAAGCCCTTCAATTCCGTAATCCACTCTTGGTGTGACTGCTGCGGTAACTTTTTAAGTCTGAAAAATCGGTATCGTGCAGCGGCTACAAGAACTTTTCTCTCATAATGAGCATTCAGTGCATCTACAATTTGTTCAAAGTCTACATCACGAGGAGATGCGTGCGGGAATAGTTTTTGCAGTAACACGAAAGTTTTGGGGCCCACCACAGACAATAAAAGATGCTTAACAGTCTGACCTGTAAGTTGATGAGCCGCGACGAGTTCTTGAAACTGTGCCAGATAATCACTCCATTCTTCCTCACGTTCGTTGTATTGGCGGAACGTCGGAAGCGGTGCGGCGGCAGGTGTGGGCTGCTGATGTGACGACTGTTGTTGTTGGTGAGCAGCCTGTGTCGTCAACTTCGCCACTGCGTTGAGAAGCTGGGTAATTTGCGCCGTCTGTAACTGAATAATTTCCATTAAGTTTGGGTTCGGGGTAGTGGCCATGCTGACCGATTAGGCGCCGCGTATACTAGTAAATTATAACAAAACACAAATGCAATATGAAAGAGGACGCTCTGCAACAAAAAAGTCCACAAATCACGTAACAAAATATCTTTCCCCAAAATTGTTATAATAAGGGTGGGTGGGCGGGAGCAATTTTTGCGTGCTCCGACTGCTACTGTCTGGCTGCTGCAAGCGGGCTGGTCCAAGGTTCGTCTATCACTCCTCGTCGCCACTTTTGTGTCCCAACTTCATCGCCGCTTTTGTGTCCCAGCCTCGTCGTAGGTGTCGGTGGCCGAGCGGAATGAGACCGACACGCTGGTGCAGGTACGGAGGGGAGCAGCCAGAAACTATAAACACTCGAGTAAATTAGAAAGTGATATATTGCACAGAATGTAACAATACTTAACTTTTACATAGCACTGCAGAATGTTGATACATAGTTGTTAGAGGCCTGCCTAGTGCCTGTACATTAGCAAAGTCTCCACTGGTGCCTATCTGATGGCGAAGGTCCTAACTCGTTGCTATCTCAGTCCGAAATGCTTACTCGTTGCCCTCTCAGTCCGAAGTCACCGGTGTTCTTCAGTGGTGGCCACGAGCGGCGTTCCAGCAGAGGGCGCTCGTGGCTGTCGTCGTGAGATCGCCGCGCCGTGCGTGCATGGCGGCGCGCGGCGAAAGTAGGTGGCGCGCACTTTGTACTTGTGCGACACCACACTTCTAACACAACGGGAACAGTCATTGACGAAGATTTTGGAAAAAAGCCTGAAGGGGACACAGAACAAAATGTGCGGAGAGAAGAGAAGAGCAGTGCCACTCAAGATCCGAGTACCAATTCTGAAGATGAAGAGCGTCCGAAATCTGGATCCTCCCCTAAAAAACACAAGAAACGGCGGTTAGCACCTCCTGACGCAGAACACAAAGCACAGACGCTACGCGAAAAAGCGCAGGAAATTGGTAAAAAATTAAGCGGAAAAAATCAGTAACATCTCAACGGAACCAGCCAACGAAAAACAAAGAAGACTCACGTGATACCGAAATTCATCACCCACAGGGCGATGAAATAGACAATAGTACACGGAAAGTGTACCAAAACAAAACTACGACTCAGCAATGCCCTGAGAACAAGTCGCCCCGCCAAACTGATGGATGTACCTGGGCGGATGAAATTTTAGAATTTCCTCAAGACGAGGAAATGAAAGAAGTTACAAATACAATAACTGCCTCGTCTTCCGGACGGAGAGACGACAAATCAAAAGACAAGTCATCGTCACGTTCGATGCAATAAGAGTAGGAGGTATCGACTAATATGAGCGGCAAAATTCAGCACATATAGGAAGTCCATATTGCTATGCAAGCCTACAGGGTCGGGACAGTATATATAAACAAAATCCGCAGCCATCTGAAACTTAAGGCCCTGCAAGACATGCTGTACGCCGCCGATCTCGACATCGTCTTGCTGCAAGAGGTGACAGACGTTAATTTAGACCACATAACAGGTTTTAACGCAATCGTGAATCCAGGAAACGACCAAGAACTTGGAACAGCGATACTCACAAAAGAAGGCATAATCGAGAAAGACGTTAAAAAATTACCAAACTCCAGAGGTATCGCAGCTACCATCCATAACACGAGACTGATCAATGTGTATGCACCATCTGGCAACAGCAACAGAAGAAAACGCGCAGAATTCTTCAAAGACGAAATAGTGTCTCTCTTCCGGGGGAGATATGAATACATAATTTTAGGAGGTGACTATAATTGTGTCTTATCTGCTAAAGATCAGATACCAAATTTCAATAATTGTGCAGAACTCAGCGCTATAGTCACAGACTTCAAGCTGATCAACACCTGGGAGCAAAAGAACGGAGAACGGCCTGGCTTCACGCACTTCACCAGCGACTCAGCAAGCCGCATTGACAGGATCTATGTGTCCGAGAACCTGAAGACGCGCATTCTGCAAACCGAATTATGGCCCACAATCTTCTCGGACCACACAGCTTACAGCTGTACCATAAATTTACAAAAGCAAGAAACCTACAGGGGACGTGGTCTGTGAAAACTGAATGTAACCAATCTAAAAGATCCGGCATGTCATGAGACATTTAATGAAGTATGGACAGAGTGCGAGTAAAGATTCCCTTCATACCCCTCGGCACTCACATGGTGGATGAAATGCGCGAAACCCATGATCAAAAGAGCGATGATAAATTACTCTCGTGAGAAAACAGCCTGGCACAAACAGACAGTTGAATTTTTCTTCAAAGTTCTCCGAGATTTATACGCGTCCCATGCGTCTGTAATTGACAAACAAGCAGAGATAAAAAGAGTTGAAGCCAAACTCCTTGCATTAAAACGCAAACAGCTCGAAGGTTATAAAATAAGAGCAAGGCTTCAAAATGAAGTGCAGAGCGAACACACATCAATTTATCATGTCATAAAAGAAAGAAAAGCACAGCACAGAAAAATAATAACCAAACTACGATCGACAGATGGTAGCTCACTGACCCTGCAACATGAAATCAAGACGGAAATTCACAATTATTTCACCGACTTATTAAGAAAATACACCGACGGACATAACCGCTCAAAATGACCTTACAACAGGAATGACACGACAACTTGACCAGGAAGAAGCAGACAGCCTTTTATTGAAATAATGGAAGAGGAAGTTGAAGACGCGATAATGCGGAGCCCGAAAAATAAATCTCCTGGGACCGATGGAATTCCGGCAGAGCTTTATCAGACATTCAAACTACAGATGTTACCCAAGCTCACGTGCATATGCAAAGAACTAATGAACCCCAACACCAACATCCCGAATGATTTCAGAGAAGCGAATAGCGATTACAAAATATTTGCACGCATCATGAATGAAACACTGAAATCAGTAATGAACGCCGTCATCGGTTCATATCAGTCGAGCGTAGGAAAAAACAGGTCCATCCACCATACACTCTGCGATTACAGGGAGATAATTTCAATCGCAGCCACTTGTAAACTAAAGCGCGCTCTGGTCTCATTAGATTTCGAAAAAGCATTCGATAGAGTCAACCATGAGTACCTCTTCCACATAATGTGTATAATGAACTTCCCGCAACGCTACATCAGAATCATGAAGAACTTAATAAATAATGCAACATCTATAATAATGGTAAATGGTCAACCCAACAGACCTATAACGGTAAAAAGTTCAATGAGACAAGGCTGTCCCCTGTCCATGTCGCTTTTTGCCATATCCATTGAACCCTTGCTTTTTCGAATCAGTGAAAATTTGGAAGGCATATTAATACGCGGGCAAAATATTGTCTGTAAAGCTTATGCCGACGACGTCACGGTCCTGGTCAAAGACAATAATGAGATCGCCCAATTATTGGATATCATACATATGTACGAACTCGCGTCTGGCGCCAAACTGAACAGACGAAAATCCGCAATAATGGATATCGGACGAGGATTAAGTGATCCAATCCCAGGGGAAATAAAAGTCTGCCACTTTGAAGTGCCTTGCAATTGAATACACGCCCCATATCCAGCAAACAATTGCACGAAATTACAGAAGAATACTTAATACCATGCGTGCCAGTACATACCAAAATCTACTCAGGACACTCGATGAAATACAAAGAGTGGAACTGGTGAATACCTACCTAACACCTAAAATAAATTATGTGGCGCAAGTCTTGCCAATTCCGAGGACTGTGGCAGACAGGATCTTAGCTGCCTTTGGCCACTTCGTCAGCCGCGGCCATATTTTTAAAGTCAAATACGAAACTTTAACACTATCGGTCGACAACGGTGGCCTTAACCTAATAGATGTATATAATAAAGCACAAGCTTTGTACCTTAGCAAAACGTACAATCTGTGGACCAAAATGCCGAACTCCATAGCGGCATTTCTATTAAATGAAATAGCGCCGGCCAACTGTGCTGCTCCAATCGATGTTAGCCACATTCACACTGAATTGGATCATTTGAAACACTTTTTAATAGAATATAGCTATATCAGTATGAGAATATCAGAGAAGGACATGTATAAAGTCAAAGCAATCTACAGAAACTTTCTGCAGTTTCATAGTAAGAACGTCATTGAAAAGAAGTATAAAGACTTCAATTGGAAAATAATCTGGAGAAACATTCACAATCCCCACTTACCAACCAACGTGAGGGCGCTGTGGTATTATCAACCGCAAAGTCCCAACAAACCATAGACTCCACGAAATACAGCTAGCAAATTCTCCCCTGTGCCCAACCTGTAATCTGAATGACACAGACGAACATCAGTTTGTCTGCAAAAACGTCCACAATATTTGGCAGTCCCTCAGGTACAAACTTGCAATTATGCAACGTACTTCGCCCCACACCATAACACCTGCGAGCGTCCTACACCCAAACGAAGAACTTTACCCTCAAACGGAGCAAAATGCAGTGAACTGGTTAAAGGGACACGCGGTGTTTTACAGACTTACAAACATGGAGAAGAGCGAAGGAGATTTCTGGACGTACATTAAAATACAGCACCACAAACTAATGCAAATAAAGGATTATCGAAAACAATACCCAAACTTTTTCAATAGAACCATCATGTGAATTACAACTACAGCGTTATACCTGATTGTGCATACAAAACAAAAAGGTGAAAATATATAAACAAAATTAGGAACATAAGAGAAAACAAATATAACGGTCAACTATGGAACGATTATTGCCGAACAGAATCATTTTTTTAAAAGACAGATTTCATCTGATCACGTTTTGGCTCTAGAAGATAGACGTTTTCATTTTACCTTATTTTAGTTTATTCCTCATATTATACATAAATATCATTCCTTACGGATAATTCGTTACATCACCAAGATTTTGTTTTCTGTTGTATCACTAAAGAAAGCGGCATTCTATCCCGCTGACGCATTTCGGAGTTAGAGAAGATAAACAAAGTGAGAAAATAAAGAAGAACCTGATAAAGTACACGGAAACCTGTGGAAACTAAATCATTTAACCTCGCGAAGACCAACTTTGAAATCGTCAGTAAGGAGAAAGGAACCTAAAAAATAGTACTTTATTCTACATTTCAGAAGTTGTCAGTAGTTATGTTTCAGATCGCAGAAGGGAATCATACCTCAGAGGAGAAATATTAAAAATCATTAAAATCATTATTTCCTTTTTTCCCCAGTTGCATTCTTAAATTTTAAAACGCTTAAAGGACTGTTTTGTCTTCACCTTCAAAGAAACGAATGAGGAAATTTCATTTCATTCAACAAATGAAGACAAGAATTTAATTTACGAAGGAAGAAGAGAGAACCAATAAATATGTATCAAAATCGCCGAAGAAGGCGACAATTGGAGAGCGAAAGAAGGGGCTGTGAGGGGAGGTAGGAGGCCCTAAAAAAAGGGGGGGGGACTGAGGCGCTTCAGTCACGGTCTGCACGGCCACTACGGTCGGGGGTTCGAATCCCCCCTCGGGCATGGATATTTGTGCCGTCCTAGTTCGTAAGTAGTTCATAAGTAGTTTGTAAGTTTAGGGACTGATGACCCCGTAGTTAAGTCCCATAAGCTTTACAAACATTTGAACATTTGAAAAGTTTCAGAAACACTGCCTGGTGCAATATCCAATGCAAAAGATGCATGATCTAACTGTTAGATGTTCGAGAGGGAGCCACCAACGACGCAGTTACCGAGATTGTCGTTTGCTAGTTAGTTTAGAACTTTGGTAGAAAAGAGCTGGGATGGTTAGATCCTTTTTCTGTAGTTTGGTCGATGGGTTGGAGATTGTTGTTGTTACATATTGTCACCGGCTAGTTGGGATAGAAAGTAAGTAAAAAGTGTTTAAAATATGTGAAGCAATGTGTATCCAGTTGTGAATGATGCTGTATTGTGACAGACCTCTAAAAGAAGTCGAATTAGGAATCTTTGAACTTACACATGCGTAGTAAATACGGCAAGTTTGATTGGAGACAAGACGGAGTTACCATTTCTCCTACCCGGTGACAGCGTTGTGAGGGCACTCGGAATACTGGAGAAACTCGGCAAGAAACCTCGGGAGAACATCCAGCAAATAATTTGGCTCTACCTTATAAGAAAATTACAATAAAATTACAGGTAGTCACCTTATCGATTTCATAACAAGCGTTTGCGGGATACTTTTACCTCTTCGTTCGGCATTAACAGACTGGAGGCTACAGTACACCCTTACGGATTGGATTGGAAACGAGGATAGGCAATATTTATAAAGTGCAGCCCTGTACTGTGTGTCAATCCCATCTCCGTGGCCTCGGCTAACAAATTCCTTAGAGAGCAGTCGTGTTGTTGTCTTTTACTAATTGTTTGCTTGGTTAATAAGAACACTGAAAATTGACAGGTGTTTCCGTAAATCTAGCGAACTCATCTGCTCAATCGGATGTTTACGGTCTTTGACTCTCTTCTCGCACTGTGTGCTGTTCGTTTTGGAGACCAAAGGTGCACTACTTTCATCTTTAAGTTGTTGGTTTAAACGTTTTTGTTTTCGTCGATGAATGTTTTTACCTCTAGAGGGTCTACTAAATTTCGTTGTGTTTAAGCATTGTCTACAAGTATTATTAGGATAGAACATCTGTCATCGTCTGTACTCTGACATAGGACTTCAAAATATGTGAGGTTTGTTGGTGTTTTGCGGTGATGGCTATAAATTTTGCTGGTGTTCCAGTGTGTGGTTCAGCATTCTAGGCATCCTTCGTTTGCGGTGCACCTGTTGAGGGGTGGGGGGGGGGGGGGTTGGCATACAGGTAGTTGTTTGTGTTTACATGCAACAAGGTGGTGTAAAGGTAGTTGAAAGGTAGTGGAAAGGTAGATCCCAGTTCGGTTTAGTGGACTGAAATAAGAAATCGCAGGAAATGAGCTTGTTTTGTGTTTGGAATAAAATTTGTCTATATTTTGGGTAAAGGGCAGGTCGAACTAACTATCGGGTGGGTAAAGTACTACCTCGGTTCCGTGGTTGCCGTATTGTCAGGTGTTAGGTCAATGCTTTCGAGACAAAAAAAAAAGTTTAGGTGTATAAGATCCGAAATCGGTAAATTATTTCACGCATTTTACTGCGACTCTCCATTGTACAATAGGGTTTAAATGTCTTCTGGGACCCTCGGTTATCGGTATTTGACTGGTCGAAATACTGGATGGATGACGGCTATAACTCGATCTAAGGAAACGTAACAGGGTAAGATCGTTAAAAAGTGAGAGTATTAAATTTCGAATCCTTCGGCCTGGCTCAGCTCAATCGTATTGCGTTTAAATAAATGCAATGCGCGCTATCCTTGTCAAAGTGGTGCGTCTGCAGAGATCTTGCGTAGAAGGTTTTGATCATTTGGAGATGTAACTTAGGTGTTTTTGAGAGAGAATGCTTACAACGTTATGATATTTTGTTTAAACATTTAGCATATGATTGTTTTATGTAGCCTGTCGAGAGAGCACTGTGTGTGTGTGTGTGTGTGTGTGTGTGTGTGTGTGTGTGTTACTCCTTGGTCTGCGTTCGGGACGAGTGTAACGATGCTCGCAGATGTATATTTAGACGCATTCCTAACAGTTTGGTGCTGATGTAATGGTGGCTCACTCACAGAGTGGCTTTCGCTATGTTCGGTAAAATGCAATGTGTGTAAGCTGCAGTGTTGGAAATCTTTCTACGCAGATGTTGTGCTAGCTGTCTTTGCCGATTTTCGTGATTTCCATCAGTAAATTCGAATTTTTTATAAACAATATGTCTCCTGCTGCTGCTGCTGTTGTTGTTCTGTTAACGAAAGAGTGTTTGACATACAGGTTTGTGGCGTTCTTTACCGTTACGTTCCGATTATTATCCAACGCGCGCTATTTTTAACACGACAGTCGGCTGTTGCAGACATGGTCTAATTGAAGATAAACATTTATTTTGCTTATATATCTAAGGCTGCGGTCGAATTCCGAAACGGAACATTTCTTTTCTTTAGGGTATTCCCAAATGTTTGACTCTGCTTAGAATTGTTTTTAAATAAACTGGACATCGAAGGAGTATTTGTTAAGATGGATACGTAAGTTTGTGGCCTTCGTTACCGTTACATCCCGTTTATTAGTTAACATGCGCTATTATTAATCACGTTTGTCAGCTGTTGTATATGTAGTCTATGTGTAGAGCTTGGAGTGAGAAACTAATTTAAAAAATTCTGTTTGTGTAAGCTGCAGTGTTGGAAATCTTTAGTTTCTAGCAGACGTTGTGCTAGATATCTTTGCCAATTTTCGTTATTTCCACCAGTAAATTCCTATTTTTTTTTATATAAACAATGTATCTTCTGCTGCTTCTATTGTTGTTGCGCTATGGAAAGAGTGTTTGACATACAAGTTTGTAGCGTTTGTTACCGTTACATCCCGCTTATTATCTAACACTGTATTTTTGACACTTTCATCTGCAGAACGATTTACGAAAGACGGAACATTAGTTCTAAATGTTTGTACAACACCTACCTGTAGCAATACACCTAATTTCTTTATTTACCTGCAAAATTGCGGTTTGTACTTAAGGTTCTATGTATTAAATGAACTGCTCTTATTAAAACAATGGATGTTATAAGCAATAATAGGGGTCATTGGTGAATGGTGGGTCCCCAAGGTTGGAGATCAAGTGTGCGGGCCTGGGGGTTGGTGTGTACCCAGGTAGCGAAATGGTATCCTGTGCTGATACCCCCATTGCCGCACTACCGTGCTCTGCGGTAGTGTCTCAGTTTTGACATCAGAGCTGAAGCAATACTAAGTAACGAATACTTTACTTGACTCGAAGCACTGAATAGATACTCGTGAATACATTACGTTACTCGCATCAACCATAGCGAAACAAGCTTACTTATGAATATACAGCGTTTTCACTAAGTGTGTTTGCCTCTGTAACTTATAAAATAATAGGTGACGGGAAATTTTAATGCGGTAGGTCAACACAAGAAATGTTACACATTCTGCGGAGCTATAAACATAGTTTATTGTATCATTTTCCAAAGAGTTACAGCACAAAGATATAATTTTTTTAATGGAACAATAGTTTTTTCTATCGTGCATTGGAATCATTGAAACCATCTGCGTCCAAATCAATTTAAACTACATTCCTATCACTGTTCGTTTGGGAGCTACAACCCATCAAAGTATCAGGGGCAGATACCACACGCTGTACATAATACATGGCTGTGTGATGGGTTATAGATGTTATGGCGGTGGGAAGTTGATTTACATGAGATGTTCAAATGTGTGTCCATGTTCCTCAATGCATAATGCAATGCGCCGTCGAGAGGATCTGTGGACGACATGTAACATCGCCAGTGTGACGGAGCGACATGCGTCCTCGATGCGCCGTTTTAGATCATCTGAGGATGTGGGCTCAGTGTCATAAACACGATCCTTTAGATATCCCCACAAAAAGAAATCTACTGGTGTTAAATCGGGCGACCTTTCGTGTTTATGTCACTGAGCTAAGTCAAACACCTCTGTCTCCTCACTTCTTGCAGGTCTTCGTCCGTTACTGCGGCGCATTACCAAGCTGCCTGTCTCCTGAAGTCGTTGTTTGGCGCGTAAGAACGTAATGGCTGCCGGGGCTCTTCGCCTAGGATATCTCAAGGCAAACGCCGTGGCTGCTTCAGTGGCATCGTGTCGGCCGCGGTGGAGTAGCCGAGCGGTCTAAAGCGTCTCGCTGCGGAGCACGCGGTTGCTCGCCGTGGAGGTTCGAGTCCTCCCTGGGGCATGGATGTGTGTGTGTGTCCGTAGGTTAGTTTACCTAGGTTTAAGTAATTTGTAAGCTACGGACTGATGACCACGCAGTTTGGTCCGATAGATTTACAAACAGCATCGTGTCGGCACTCGCCGAGCATCAGCAACATGTCAACGGACTCGTTGTTCGTGTATACCATCGTCATCCGATGTCAGTAACTGTGGAATATTGAGCCCAGGTTGTTTGTGTGGTTCCAACTGTCAGGCCGTGTGCGGCGACAGTCGGCAGTCTAACAGCGCATCGAGGAAGCTTCCCGTTCCGTGACACAGGCGACGTTTACAACTCGGCCGCACCACATTTAGAAGGCGCATTGCATTATGCGCAGTGTTTGTGGTATCTGGCCCTGAAACTTTGAACGGTTGTAGCTCCCAAACTAACAGTGATAGGAATGTAGTTTAAATTTATTTGGACGCAGCTGGTTTCAACGACTCCAATGCACGATAGAAAAAACTATTGTTCCATTTAAAAAATGATATCTTTGTGCTGTAACTCTTTGGAAAATGATGCAATAAACTATGTTCATAGCTCCGCAGAAAGTGTAACATTTCTTGTGTTGACCTACCGCATCAAAATTTCCAGTCACCTATTATTTTATAAGTTACAGAGGCAGACACACTTAGTGAAAACGCTGTATGTCGGTACTTGCATCTACTGGAACGATACGAACTTCGTGGCGAAAACCAGTACGGAGAATCCTTATATTCCATAATAATATTTATTCTTATGTGAGTACCTTTATAGACATCTGTGACGATTTTGAAGCGCTTAATACGTTGCTCTACAGCTTTAGACGGTTATTTCTGTAATTAGACGTCTTATATATTAAAAGAAGCTACGAAAACTGAAGTCAGTGGGCCAAATGAAACTACCCGGCCGATTTCCTTCATTCTTATTTTAAACGAAAGGTATTCATTCATAGATTTGTCATCAAGTATCAGAATTAACTTCAGTCTCTCCATCATTTACTTTTATTCAAACGCGGTATCCTTCTGTCATTGCACTGAATATTTTAATAGGTTTGTTTTACGATATCTTCGGTTCTAATTAAGGTACGCAGGTCTTTTTCACTTAACAACACTTAGTGGATCAAGCTCTTTCATTTGCGCTTTTCAACACTTGCAGTGATTGATTCTAAAGAAAGTTATGCGTGTACATTCAATTTTACTTGCGATTTTCCCAATTTTTTTATTCTACTAACGGTGGGAAGTATTCGCACGCGTCCTCTAGTTTTAGATTACACGTCTTGGCCCTTGTTTGCAGGTTAATCTTTGATATGACGTCCGCTTTTAATGCATACACACATTTTATTATTTTTTTCCTGTTAATGTTTATGTTTAATTGATAATTAGCTGCTTTTTGTCTGGTCTAATGTAAAAAAGTTTTTTAAAAAGTACTGAAAATTTAGCATCCACAAAGGTAGTACATTTTCGTTCATGACGGTGTTGCCTTCTAAATAATACATTCCTTGTTTCTTTGAAGAATGCAAATGAGGTAAAATTCTGTTGAAATGAAAATGTGGTCTTAAAATAGCCAAGCAATAATTTTGAATGAATGTTGTTGTTGTGGTCTTCAGTCCGCAGACTGGTTTGATGCAGCTCTCCACGCTACCCTGTCATGTCTATTCATCTGGCTATACCTTCGGCAACCTACATGCTTTTGAATCTGCTTACTGTATTCGTCCCTCGGTCTGTCTCTACTATTTTTACCCCACACGCTTCCTTGATGTCTCAGAATGTGTCCAACCAATCTATCCCTTCGCTTAGTCATGATATGCCAGAAACTCCTTTTCTCCCCGATTCGGTTAAGCACCTCCTCAGTAGTTACTTGATCTACCCATCTAATTTTCATCATTCATCTGTAGCACCACATTTCAAAAGCTTCTATCATCTTTTCGTCTGAACTCCTTATCGTCCAGGTTTCACTCCCATAGAATGAATGCTACACTCCAGACAAATGTTTTCAGAAAGGACTTCCTAACATTTAGATTAATATTGGATGTTAACAAGTTTCGCTTCTTTAGAAACGCTTCTCTTCCCATAGCCATTCTGCATTTCACATCTTCTTTACTTCGGCCATCATAATTTATCTTGCTTCTACTTTTGTCTCATTACCTAATCTAATTCCTTCAGCATCGCCTGATTTTCTGACATTGCATTCCATTACCTTCGTTTTACTTTTGTTAATTGTGGTGTCACACAAGTCTAAAGTGCACGCCACCTACTTTCGCCGCGCGCCGCCATGCATGCACGGCGCGGCGTTATGACGACGTCAGCCACGAGCGCCCTCTGCTATAACTCCGCTCGTGGCCACCACTGAACGACATCGTTCACTTGGGACTGAGATAGGAACCAGTTAACACTTCGGAATCAGATAAGCACCAGTGAAGATTTGGCTATCGGATAGCCACTAGGCAGGCCTCTAGCTCAACTATGTATCAGCCTTCTGCAGTACTGAACTATGTAAAAGTTAAGTATTGTATAAATTCTGTGCAATATATATCTCGTTCTAATTTACTCTAGTGTTTCTAGTTTCTGCTGTCCCACTGGCTGGTCACCTCCTAACTGCACAAGCGTGCAACCTTTATTCCTGTGTCAGACTCTTTCATATTGCATTTGTGTTTTGTTATAAGTTACTTGTATGCGCGGCGCCTACTCCGTCAGCATGGCCACTACCCGGAACCCAAACTTAATGGAAATTATTCAGTTACAAACGGCGCAAATCACGCAGCTACTCCAAGCGGTGTCCCAGCTAACAGCGCAAGCAGCTAACCAACAACAACAGCAGCCACTTCAGCAGCCCACACCTGCCGCCACAACGCTTCCTACGTTTCGCCAGCACAACAAACGTGAGGAAGAATGGAGCGACTATTTTGCGCAGTTTCAAGAACTCGTCGCGGCTCATCAACTAACAGGTCTGACAGTCAAACATTTCTTTCTCGCCATAGTTGGCACGAAGACTTTAGTGTTACTGCAGAAACTTTTCCCCCACACATCTCCTCGTGATCTAGACTTTGAACAAATTGTAGATGCACTGAATACTCATTATGAGAGAAAAGTCCTCGTAGCTGCGGCGCGGTACCGATTTTTCAGACTGAAAAAATCACCGGAACAGACCCACACGCAATGGATTACGGAATTGAAGGGCTTAACCCGCCAATGTAAATTTACTTGCTCTTGTGGACTTTCTTATAGTGACGTTATGTTAAGAGATGCGATTACACAGAACATTCAGGACCCCAGAATTAGGGCATCAATTCTAAAACAGTTTGACCCCTCATTAGACAGTGTACTGCAGCTTATAGAAGCGCATGATACCTTTGACTTAGCAGACATAGAAATGCAAAGCCACATTGTTAATTCAGTGTGCCGCAACGGACGCTTTCCTAGCCGTAGTTCTCAGTATAGCACTAGTGATTCTTTAAATTCTACCGGTTGTGCTGAACAGACAGTGAACAGTAGCCAGTGTAGAAGTGCGACACAAAGGTCGCATCGTCGTGTTAGAAACAGCAATGTGTATAACGGGCACCAACGCTCATTTCAGAAAAACGTTCGTAAGTCTTGCCCCCAGTGTGTATCACGCCACAAACGTGCACAGTGCCCTAGTCGCAACGCAACCTGTTATCAATGTGGCAAAACAGGACATGTCCAGACAGTGTGTATGCAGAGTGTAAATTCAAAGAACAGTAACATTAGAAAGAGTGCTTCGCCGAGTGCACGAACAGTTCATGCTGTCAATGTCATAGACGCTGTGGAAATAGTTTTTGTTTTGATTCTCAAAGGCAAGAAAGTGCTTCTGCGCCTACTGCAAAAATGTTCAAATGTTTGTATAGCTTATGGGACTTAACTACGGGGTCATCAGTCCCTAAACTTACAAACTACTTATGAACTAGCTAATACCACAGTCTAATATATACAGTCGCGACACTACCACTGATTTTTGTTATACTAGGCGACTGTAGCGCTCCTTGCGGACGTAAAGCCACGTTGCTCTGTATCGTATACGAGATGTGTGTTTGTTGTGTGTTTTGGTGTACGAAATGGTTTTTACGAAGGGAAGCGTGTGGTGCAATAAATTGCAGCAAAGCAACAACAACAACACGAATACGTCTCATTTATCATTCTTTAGGTTTCCTACAGAGCCTGAGAGGTATGTGACATCAAGATTCGGTAATGCTTATTTACAATTATCTTGTGAGCAACAGACACATATTGAAGATTATTTCTTTTTAAGATCAAGAAATGGCTTATAAATAGCAGACAAGATCTTTTGGATAAAGTTGCCGCGGATTTACATGATAATGTGAAGTTCTGCTCGCTACACTTCTATGCAAACCAGTTCATGAATGATGAACGGAAGAAGCTGGTGCCTACATTGTTCGATGTTCCAAACAAACCGCCGAAACTGAGAATAAAGAGGAAACTACCGCAAAGACGCGATAATATAAAGGCGGAAGAAATTAAACTGTGTTATGAAAAAAGTATTACGACTGCGGTTGCTGCTACATCACAGCTAGAAACATTTTTGTCTGGCCATTCGAAAGTAATTCACTATTGAGGCAAATTTATAAGAAATGTATGGAAAAGAAGTGTTCATTGTTACCGTTATTAATGTTTGAAAGGTTAAATGTTTTCTGTTATGGAAAGCAAGGTCTAACATTTAAACCTATTCATCTGAAACCACAGGGTCATCTTATTTTACAGACGTTTGTCGCCCCGCCCCCTCCCACTCCTCCCTCATCAACGAACTATATAATGACAGACTGTGATAATGACTTAGGACCATTCATATAATATGACATTTCGACTGTCGTGTAATCGACGTAATATTATCTTAAAATATCATATAAATGAAATAACCTCGTAGCAAAATTATATTAGATGAAAGTTTCATTGCCAGTGGGTGTTCTCATAACCAAAAAGCAGGGAGAAAACATTGTTTCGCACCTTTTAACACCGGGAAGGCAAATTAAATGCTTCGCATGTGCGAAATACTGTGTTTCCCAGCAAAGTAAGGTGCAATGTCTGAAGAATTTCGTCATAAATATGTTGCAGTTAGCGTCAGTTTATTCACGAGTTTTTACTAAATTTACATTTGTTGATATTCAACTGACCCTTAGAAGTTGTATTATAGGCTTGTCTGCACAAAATACTATGTTTATCTATCACTACCGGCAAGGTAAGCTGCAAGCAATTTCTAAAGAATTATTTCGTAACATATTGCACAATTGCAGTTTGTGTCCCGTTTCTTTTACACTCAGTCATGTGTCAAGATATTTAAATAAAGCTTGGAATGCAAGAATATATACAATATTTAGCAAACAGCACATAAAAGTAATTACAAGCGGGCATTATTAATGTGTCGTATACGGCGTTAAAGGACAGCCGGCTTTACGACCGCTTTAAGCGCTAGTGTCGCTCCAAGTGTCCGACGGTAACAGCTTTCACAGCAGTGAGTGTCGCGACTGTATTTATTAGACTGTGCTAATACTAAGGACGGCACAAATATCCATGCCCGAGGGGGGGATTCGAACCCCCGACCGTAGTAGCCGTGCAGACCGTGACTGGAGCGCCTCAGTCCCCTCGGCCACCGCGGCCGGCGAGCCTACTGCAAAACTATGTAGTGAGCCACGTTGCATGCGCCGACGAGCGCGTAAAACAGTGCAACGGAAAAGGGGTTTGGGACAAGCAAAATTACTATGTACAGTGCAATCCTGTAGTGAACCTAGTGCCTTCTGCAACGTCTAATTGTAATAGTGCCCAGTACTGTGTAGCTAGTGACAGTAGAATTGGTGTAGCTACTCAAAAGTTTAGTGCAGTAGTTAGTGAATCTGTAGTAACCTCGCAATGCGCGGACGCCGATCCGGCGGTAGTGCCATCTAGTGACAGTGTTGTTAATCCGTTGCGTGCCGAGTCTGCGCCGCTTACTTCACTACGCGGCCCGCGCATCCGCAGCAAACAAGCTGTATTAGACGTTGCCCACATACGCGCACCTGTCGTGCGCCAGAAGCACAAACTTTTTGTGACTCTTTCGATAGAAAATAAGACTGTACAATTTCAGCTCGACACTGGTCCCACTGTCACTTTAATGAATAAAGAGACGTATGAACTTCTGGGTTTGCCAAAATTGTCGCCGTGTCAACAAGTGCTAACGGCATATACAGGTCAAAATATTCCCATGCTAGGAACGTGTAGCCTGCCCGCCTCTTTTCAGGGTGTAACAAAAACAGTTTCTTTTGTAGTTCTTCAGGCCAAATCTACACAGAACATTTTTGGGCTAGATGCTTTTGACTTGTTTGGTTTATCAATTCAAAGAGATGTGCTTCAGATTTCGTCAGTAGTGCCTCAGGACCGAATCAGTGCATTGTGTGAAAAATATAGTGACTTGTTTTCGTCGGAACCAGGTTGTGCAAAGGACTTTGTGGCACATGTAACTTTGAAGGAATCTGCAGTTCCAAAATTTCGTAAAGCTAGACCAGTGCCTATCGCAATTCGTGATAATGTTGCTGCAGAACTTAAACGTTGGCAAGATAGTGGGGTGATTTCTCCTGTTTCTGTGAGTCAGTGGGCCTCGCCTATAGTAATTATACCCAAGCCGTCAGGAAAACTTCGTCTCTGTGCGGACTTCAAATCAATGGTGAACAGTCAAACAGTTGTAGATACTTACCCCCTGCCCAGACCTGAGGAACTTATGGACAAATTAGGACAGTCTCGCTTCTTTTCCAAGATTGATTTAGCAGAAGCATACTTACAGATTCCACTTGATGACGAGTCAAAAAAGTTTTTCGTCATTAATATTCACATGGGCCTTTTTCAATTTCAACGCCTACCCTTTGGCAGTTCTTCCGCCACCGCTATTTTTCAGCGTTTCTCGGAACAGCTCATAGTTTCTGTACCGTGTTGCTCGAACTACTTAGATGATATTGTGGTATCCGGACGTCCAGTTGAAGAACATTTAGCAAACCTGGAGTGCCTTTTCAAAGTTTTGACTGCAGCAGGTCTACGTTGTAATAAAGCAAAGTGTTCGTTTTTTCAAACTGAAATAGAGTACATAGGCCATGTGATTACTGCCCAAGGAATTCATCCCTTACAGTCACATCTGCGAGCAATCAAAGACTTGCCTCCTCCTAAGAATGTGCACGAATTGCAAGCAGTAATGTGAAAGCTGAACTATTATTTCAGATTTATTCCAAATGCCTCTCAGATTGCAGCTTCACTGCATCACTTACGTAGGAAGAATGTTCCTTTTGTATGGTCTAAAGATTGCCAGGTTGCCTTTGACATATTAAAGTCTGAACTACTCAGTGATGTATGTTTGATTCCCTTTGACCCACAGAAGCCTCTAGTGTTAGCAGTTGATGCCTCGTCGTACGGTCTGGGTGCAGTATTGTCGCATCGTATTGGTTCTCACGATCGTCCTATTGCCTTTGCATCTAAGCTACTGACGCCAACGCAACAGAATTACAGTCAGATAGAAAAGGAGGCCTTAGCAATAATTTACGGCGTCACAAAGTTACATCATTATCTCTATGGCAGAAAATTCTATTTGTTGACTGACCACAAGCCTCTCACGTCGTTGTTCTTACCCACAAAGCCAATTCCGCCACGAACGGCACAAAAGCTTCAGAGATGGTCCTTAATACTGTCTAATTATCAGTATGAGATTTTGTACCGACCTACCACTAAACACGCCAACGCGGACACACTTTCCCGACTTCCGGTTGGCCAGGATGTGTCGTTTGATTCTTCAGAAATGGCATGTTGTCAGATAGACTCCAGAGATGCTTCTGCTGTCGCAGACTTTCCTTTAAACTTGGGGAAAGGTTACAACCCTGTCTTACTCCCTTCCCAACCTCTGCGTTCCTTTCTTGCCCTTCGACTCTAATAACCGCTATCTGGTTTTTGTATATGTTGAATATAACTCTTCGCTCCCTATATTTTACCCCTGCTACCTTCAGAATTTGGAAGAGTGTATTCCAGTAGACATTGTCAAAAGCTTTCTCCAAATCGACAAACGCTAAAAACGTAGGTTTCCCTTTCCTTAGCTTATCTGCTAAGGTAAGTCGTAATGTGAGAATTGCCTCCCGTGTTCCTACATTTCTCCTAAATCCAAACTGATCTTCCCCGAGGTTTGAATGAATATTACAACTAAAATTAAGCAACAAGGGGCCGCTGGCGTGAAGTAATATTTCAACACTGGTGGTGGAGCTATAAGTAAAATACGTCATTCATTAAAATGTTTGTTATTAAACCCGAATTAAACCTATATTGAACATCATGCTCTGCAAGTGCCTCTTGTGCAGGCTGGGACGTAAAGCAACGTAATGATTGTTGCAATGTTTGTGACCTGACGGTATACTGTCGCATGGCTAGCAAAATTACTGATAATAAAACTTTAGAATAACGGTCACGAAATCTCAGGGCGCTTGTGCTCGGTTTTAAAGACAATGTTCAAACAGTAAAGTTTCGCCATTGCACACCCAATTAATCAGCATGTATGTTGAAATTCCAGCAAAGGCGGTAAACCCGAAAATAGTAACAGTATGATAAAAATCTGCAAATAATGAAATGGGAGGACCTAATCTTCGAAATAAGAACACAGAAAGTGAAATTTTTGTACTTCATTATGAATGAAGGTACAGTTACTGACAATGCGAGTATTTTGCCCGACTGCAAAGGCAAGAGTGAATCTCTATGCTACCGAACATCAGAACTTGGTTCTTCCAGTTGTTTTCTGAGACTTTTTTTTTCTTACAGAGTTCTTCTAATTTCTTGCGATAGGTGGTAAACAATAACTTAATTAAATTAAATCACTGACTTTTAAATAAATGTTAACACAATACGAATTGAAAGTAAATAAGTTATGTTTATTCTATTGCAAATTTCCTACATAAAAAACACTACACCTTTATTGACAATATCACAGAGTATAGCCGGCCGAGGTGGCCGAGGGGACTGAGGCGCTTCAGTCACGGTCTGCACGGCCACTACGGTCGGGGGTTCGAATCCCCCCTCGGGCATGGATATTTGTGCTGTCCTTAGTATTAGCTAGTTCATAAGTAGTTTGTAAGTATAGGGACTGATGACCCCTTAGTTAAGTCCCATAAGCTATACAAATATTTGAACATTTGATTTAAACACAGAATATAGTACAACAATCACGCTGCTATAACTCTTTTCACTCTGACATTCGTCACGAAATATTCCGATTGATTCTGACATTTAGAGATGGGAAAAATTAAACATCTGACGGTTTCCGAACAAATGCAACCGTACAGTGTGAGGTTTCGAAACACTGTGTAAATTTGGTAATAGTATTGCCCTGTATATTGTAACATCGTCAATGTGTAGTGTATAAGTATTACTATAGAACCACACAGTTCGACACCAGCAACTGTAGAAGGAAGAAATAAACTCTTATTCAGCTGCATTGACAGTTATATATTTCATACACCGGCTAAATTTTACCTACCATCCCGTCGGCCTCACGTGGTTATGTTGGCAACATCAAGAACACGATAGAGAATCTTTGCCAAGACGTTTATATTCTTCCTGCTCTGTGGTTGACAGGTTCTTGTGTGTACCCTTGTTCGCTCAGTACAACGAAGATTTCATGACAAAAACATCTGCATTGTAACGCATTTCGCCAACGCCAACTTCCACATGATTGCCAACGTTATTACGGGAGGCCGCTATATCGATAAGTAAAATTTAAATACTGCACCAAATACACTGCTTTATAAATTAAGTGACGTTCCTGCTTTCCCATTGTCGGAAAACTGACGTTTTTATGTCTAATATATTGGTTTTTATCAAAGTAGATATAATTAGTTACATTTTGCTTTCCTCTATTCAATATTCCCCTCAGGGGCTCAGCATTAATTTGCTGAGTACGGGCTTGGCGAACCCGGGGTCCTGAGCTGTGGGCTGTGTCGCGCCAACAGTCCGCTACACCGTAAGCTCTGTGCGTGCTTCAACGACCATCGTTCGGCGCGACGGTGGAACGTTGTACGTTTCAGAGCCCGGGGATCTTGGCTTAATCGCCCGGGTCGCGAGGACGGTACAAACCTCTATAAAAAAAACCTCAATCTCAAGGTGTGCTACGTGCCGAGGAGATGCATGGCTGTTGAGGTTGAACAGCCGCTAGCGAGCAACCTCTGAGGAACCTGCCGCACCTCAGTTGTATAAGGCTTACCCAGGCAAGCGGGGCTCTGTCTGGGTGGACCTTTAGATCCCTAGCTGCCCGTGGGAACGAAATGAAACGAGCAACAGAACACGTTGGTGGACGTACAACCACCGTCTCTAAGCGTGGGAAGTTTCATGCCTCTTCTTATGACCCCAAGTCGTTTCCTTCCTTGGCCACGCCCTGAGAGGAACGCAGGGCTGCTACCGGAAATGAGCAATATTCACCTCGATATTTAGTGTGTACAAGGACTGATGGGGAATCTTTTACGGCAGTGAAGCCTCAGTTCTTTGTTGACCACCTGGAGGACAGGTTTGGGGAAGTTGACTCCATTTCTAAAATGCGCAACGGGTCTGTACTCATCCACACAGCATCCCCAGCCCAGTCACGGGCGCTACTCGCTTGTGACAAGCTGGGTGACGTTGCGGTGACCATCACTCCCCATAAGTCGCTGAATATGGTTCAGGGAGTAATTTTCCACCGGGATTTGTTGCTCCAGACAGACGACGAGCTACGGACGAACCTTGAACGACGAGGCGTTCATTTTGTCTGGCGCATCCATAGGGGCCCAAAGGATAATAGGGTCGCAACTGGTGCCTTCATCTTGGCCTTTGAGGGTGATACGTTGCCCGAAAAGGTCAAGGTGATGGTTTACCGTGTTGATGTGCGGCCTTATATTCCTCCCCCTGTGCGGTGCTTCCAATGCTGGAAGTTCGGCCACATGTCTTCCCGTTGTATGTCCAGTGCTACATGTAGGGACTGCGGGCGTCCAGCACATCCGGGCGCCTCATGTACTCCTCCTCCCATCTGCGTCAACTGTGGTCAGAACCATCCTCCCTGCTCGTCGCAATGTCCCGCACTTCAACGGGAGCGGAAAATTACGGAGTATAAAACCCTGGACCGTATATCCTATAATGAGGCCAAGAAAAAGTTTGATCGTTTGCACCCGGTAACAATGACAAAAACGTTCGCAGCAGTGACGTCGTCGCCACTCTCCTTGGCGGAGACAGTAGTTTCTACTTCCTCTGTTCCTGTGGGCCCCCAGGGCCGCCAACCTAAGCCTGCCCCCACAGAGGTTGGGGGCCATCCATCCAAAGCTCCCAAGGCGAAAGCCTCGGGATTAGCTACCACCTCTCCGCCGGAGAAAGAACAACCTTCTCCGGCTTCCCTCACACGGAAGGGGTCCCTTGGGACGCTCCCTTCCGCCAGTGTCGGTAGCGACACTAACCAGCAGCGGGCGCGCTCGCAGACTGCTGGTCGTAGGGCTTCGCGCTCCTCCTCAGTCCCTGTGGCTGAGTCCGAGGAGCACCTCCCACCGGCGAAGCCCCCGAGGGAACGGAGGGGAAAACAAAGGCCAAAGAAAGGCCAATCACAAGAATCCACGGTGGCTTCAGTGCCACCACTCCCCTCTGCCTCCGCCTCTACTTCTGAGGATGAGGTGGAGATTCTTGCGTCACCCGAGGACCTCGCTCTCGGGGACGCCCTTGACAAACCGATGACTGAAACTGATAAACCTCCATCGGTGAATGCAAGTGATGCTGAGGTATGACCCGCTCATTTGTCTCATTCATGTCTTCCCAGCACTCGAACAATGTCATTCTCCAGTGGAACTGCGGCGGTTTCTTTTCCCACCTGGCTGAGCTACGGCAGCTTCTGAGCACAACACCTGCTCTCTGCATTGCTCTTCAGGAAACTTGGTTTCCAGCAATGCGGACCCCTGTCCTTCGTGGCTACAGGGGATTTTACTGCAACCGTAGCTCATATAACCGGGTCTCAGGTGGAGTGTGTGTTTATGTCCTCACCTCTGTGTATAGTGAACCCGTGCACCTTCGAACACCATTAGAAGCAGTGGCTGTCAGGGTGAGGACCACACAGGAGTTGACTATCTGCAGTATCTACTTGCCGCCAGATGGTGACATATCTGTGAACGTCTTGGCTGCACTTGGCTGCCATCGTTGGCCCTCCCCCACTCGAGGAAATCGATGTGGTGGTCGAGAGCGCCACACATTCCATCATTTCTGCTGCGAACGCGACCATTCCACGTACATCAGGGTGCCCACGGCGTAAGACAGTGCCGTGGTGGTCGCCGGAGATCGCTGAGGCCATTAAAGACCGCAGGCGGGCCTTACAGCGATACAAACGGCACCCCTCTCAGGAGCACCTAATCAATTTTAAACGGCTTCGCGCTCGTGCTCGCCAGCTTATAAGAAGACGGAAACGGGAGTGCTGGGAGAGGTACGTTTCCACTATTGGGACGGGTACCTCAGCCTCGCAGGTCTGGAGTAAGATCAGGCGGCTACAGGGAATACCGACTACATCGGGAATCCCTGGGATCTCCACAAATGGAGTCCTATGTACGGACCCGGCCACTCTTGCAGAGATGTTTGCCGAGCATTATGCTCGCGCCTTTGCCTCTGCAAACTATCCACCGGCCTTCCGTATATTGAAGGAGCAGGTAGAACGCCAGCACCTCTCCTTTCGTACCCGCCGCTCTGAATCCTACAACAGTCCTTTCACTGAGTGGGAGCTCCTCAGTGCTCTTCAACAATGTCCTAACACGGCGCCTGGGCCTGATAGCATCCATAGCAACATGCTACGACATCTCTCAGCAGATAGTCGGCGTAATCTACTTGCGGTCTATAACCGCATTTGGTGTGATGGTGTTTTCCCGTCACAGTGGCGGGAGAGTATCATCATCCCAGTGCTTAAGCCCGACAAACATCCTCTGAACTTGGATAGCTATCGGCCCATTAACCTGACTAACGTGCCATGCAAACTGTTGGAGCGGATGGTCAGTCGGCGGTTGTGTTGGATTCTTGAGACTCGGGGTTTATTGGCTCCGTGCCAGGGCGGTTTTCGCCAGGGTCGATCTACCACCGATAATCTGGTGTACCTCGAGTCTGCAATCCGCACAGCCTTTTCCCGGCGCCAACACCTCGTTGCCGTCTTCTTCGATATGCACAAAGCATATGATACAACCTGGCGACGACACATCCTCAACACTTTACATGACTGGGGCCTCCGGGGCTCCCTACCGATTTTTATTCAGAATTTTTTAGCCGTCCGTACCTTTCGTGTTCAAATTGGTGCTTCCCTGAGCTCCTCTCATATCCAGGAAAATGGGGTTCCTCAGGGTTCCGTTTTAAGTGTCCCGTTATTTTTAATCGCCATCAACGGTTTAGCCGCAGCGGTTGGATCGTCGGTGTCCCCCTCTCTTTATGCTGACGACTTTTGTCTCTCTTTTAGTTCCTGCAGCACCCAAGTTGCCGAGCGCAGGTTGCAAGGCGCTATTCGGAAGGCGCAGAACTGGGCGCTTACCCATGGCTTTCAGTTTTCTGCCTCCAAGACCAGAGTGATGCACTTCTGCCGGCGTCGGACCGTCCACCCACACCCTGAACTTTATCTGAATGACGAACCACTTACGGTAGTGGAAACTCACCGTTTTTTAGGACTGGTCTTTGACGCCCGGCTGACGTGGCTCCCCCACATTCGTCAGCTGAAACGGAAGTGCTGGCGCCATCTCAACCTTCTCCGCCACCTGGGTCATACGACCTGGGGTGCTGATCGCTCGACACTGTTGCGGCTTTACACGGCGCTGGTGCAGTCCCGTCTTGATTTTGGGTGCATTGCATATGGGTCTGCGCCACCTTCGGCACTGCATCTCCTGGACCCCATTCACAACTGTGGGGTTCGCATCGCGACGGGTGCCTTCCGCACCAGCCCAGTGAACAGCTTACTAGTGGAGGCTGGGGTTCCACCCTTGGGGATCCGCCGCCAACACCTACTTGCGGGTTACGCAGCCCATGTGTATTGCTCCCCAGGCCACCCGAACCATCGTCTCCTCTTTCCTGATGTGGTAATCCGTGCCCATCAGCGACGCCCCAGATCAGGTCATACGATTGCCTATCGGGTTCAGTCCCTCCTGCAGGAGCTTGAGTCTTTTCCCCTTCCATCTTCCTATCGGGTCCGTGCCCGTACACCTCCGTGGTGTTTGCCAAGGCCGTCTATTCGGCTGGACTTGGCCCAGGGGCCCAAAGACTCAGTTCCACTGGAGGTGCTCCGCCGTCAGTTCTCGGCTATCGTAGCGGAATTCGGTGGATATGACCTGATCTACACAGATGGTTCCATGGTTGGTGGCTGTGTGGGATTTGCATATACTCATGGTGACCATGTGGAACAGCACTCTCTGCCGAATGGCTGCAGTGTTTACACTGCAGAGCTGGTGGCCATTCACAGAGCTCTCATGCATATCCGGTCTTGTTCAGGCGAGTCTTTTGTCGTTTGCAGCGACTCCCTGAGCAGCCTGGGAGCTCTGGAGCAGTGTTACCCGCGGTCTCCCCTCGTGTTGGCCATACATGAGACGCTTCGTTCCGTTGAACTGTCTGGGCGATCAGTGACGTTCATCTGGTCTCCGGGTCATGTTGGTATCCCGGGCAATGAACGTGTTGACAGGCTTGCCAAGCAGGCAGTCGGTCTGTCCTGTCTAGAGATCGGCCTCCCGGCTTCTGATCTCCGTTCGTTGTTGCGCCAGCGAGTACGTCAGCTTTGGGATACTGAGTGGCGTAGCCTGCGCACGCCCAACAAGCTCCGGGTGGTCAAGCAAACGACGGTTGCATGGCGCTCCTCCATGCGTGATTCACGACGGGACTCAGTGGTTTTATGTCGCCTCCGCATTGGGCATACGTGGCTCACCCATGGACATCTCCTTCGGGGTGAGGACCCAGCCCAATGTCAGTGTGGCTCCCATTTGACAGTCGTCCACATATTGTTGGACTGCCCCCTTTTAGCCGCCTTGCGGAGACATTTTAACCTCCCTGCTGTTTTATCGGAAGTTTTAGGTGACGATGCCACAATGGCAGATACCGTTTTACGTTTTCTTCGAGCAGGGGGATTTTATCGTTCTCTCTAACTGGAGATTTCTTTGTGAAACCGAGTGGTTGACTTTTCCTTTTTTATTCTTATGGTCGGTCAACCACGGCCATCGGTTTATTTGTTGTAAGTTGTGTTTGTGTGACCATCTCTTCGTTTTGTCTTGTTATTCTTGATTATGTTTTATGGACTCGGTGGGACTCCTCTCCCACATCGCAATTTTAAACTCTGAGGTGATATCTTTCACGTGTATGGTTTTACTTTTGCCGCCTAGAGGTGGAATGGGGGACTGATGACCTGTGTAGTTTTGTCCCCCTTAAACAACCTAACAACAACAACAACAACAAATCTATTCAATATTGGTAGGTGGTGTGTGTACGCTAACCTACATGTGATATTGACTAAGGCCGCAGTGGCCGAGTGGTCTGCGGTGTGCCAGTCACGGTCTGCATAGCCGCTGCGGTCGGAGGTTCGAATCCCCCGCCCCCCAGGGCATGGATGTTTGTGCCGTCTTTAGTATAAGATACTTTATAAGTAGTTTGTAGGTTTAGGGACTGATGACTCCGTAGTTAAGTCCCATAAGCTCTACAAACATTTGAAAAGGCAAATTTTCACATAACAATTATTGAGCTAACATCTTGGGAAGGGTTAACGTTTTATACATCGTTGTCCTTAAACCTTATTTTAAAATTCGAGTTTTGGATATATCTTTCATGCACGGTTTCATTTTCCGTCAAACTCTGGTAATATGGAAGTATAATTATGAAAGTCGTCAGATACTGCACATTGTTAAATTTTAAGGTATTTTTTAAAAAATCTTTCGTTTTAATGAGTGTTCGGCCAACATTGCTCGCAAGAAACTAACGGTATGAGGAAAAGTTCTAACTCTTTAGAACGAGATTAAATTTGAGATCTCCTCTTTTTAGTATAAAGTCTGTCATTTTAGACTTTATGTTGCTTCTTAAAAATAATAATAATAATAATAAAGTTGTATGTTTAGTCATGGGTTTTTAATATTATATTTAATATTTATATTTTAATATTATATTTAATATTATAAACCTAAAATTTTGCTGGATATTTCAATACAATAGTAAGCAATGTTTTATTTTTCATTTACGTTTCTAAAGCAGATATTGTCATTTCGAAATACTGCTATCACTTTAAAAACGAATCTTGATTCAGTAATCTTAAGTTACACCTCGCGTCTGTCTATTAGTTTTTGACACTCTTTAAACTGTTCATATGCTAGTAAATTAAATATGAAGTGCAGTGCTACAACAAAATGCAACACCATGGTTTCGATACAATTCGTCGGTTCCGCGGTCCTGCATTATTGGTCTGAAACACCAATGTTTTGAAACAGTGAAATCGACAGGAAGAAACAATTTCAGTATGTACTGCGCATGTGATACGAAACCGAGCAAAATGAAACCCGGCGGTTTCGAAACCGTGGAACATGGAGGTTTCGAAACCGTGGGACACTTTCGCGTATCGAAACGTAGTTTGGAAACCATGAAACAGTGGCGAACTAATGATATTCCATGAGCGAAATACGAACAAACCTCAAAGTAGAATGGACGTCGCATGATGACAATTGCATCAAATTGTGTGACGAGTATTAGAAGAAGCCTTTCAAATTATTAAAATATCTCGCCTGCGTACACCATAGGAAAAGAGAAAAGCATCGCGGTAAATTTTCTATCATAGTTTGCCTGGTTTGCCTGACTATTTGTTCAGTGTTACCGTGGCGTTGGGTGAACGAACAGGTTGCCGGCTTCACGGTTCTGTTTCGTTTACCACTGATATTTTTTATTTACTTTTGTTCTTTGAAATGTTAAATTTTTAGGTATGAAATTGTGATATAATAGTCAGTGACAAATCCAGGGGAGGGATTCCCCCCACCCTCACCCCTTCCCAGCGCTTGAGGAAAACATCCTAATATAAGTATTTTCCCTTAGTTTCCTGCATGCAGTGCTCTCTACATTTCCATAACAACGAGAGGGTTCTTACAATACAGTTTACGTGTCAGTGGCTGATGTTAAACTAGTATTAACAATAACCAATTTTTTTCACAATCTTAACCGCTACATACAAGCAAAAGCAGTAAGTATGCACCAGCTTTGTTACAGTTCGTAGAGTTTACGTCACGAGAGATTCCAAAGACAGTGTAGACGCTTGCGCTTGCTCGCGAAAGGCAAAGGTCCCAGGTTCGACTCCCGATTCCGGCACACAATTTTAATTTGCCAGGAAGTTTCATATAAGCGCACACTCCGCTGCAGAGTGAAAGTTTCATTCTTGAAACATCCCTTAGGCTGTGGCTAAGCCATGTCTCCACCATATCCTTTCTTCCAGGAGTGCTAATCGTGCATGGTTCGCAGGAGAGCTTCTGTGAAGCTTGGAAAGTAGGAGGCGAGGTACTGGCAGAAGTAAAGTTGTGAGACGGCATCGTGAGTCGTGTCGGGATAGCACAGTCGGTAGTGCGCTTGCCCGCGAAAGGCAAAGCCCCAGGTTCGAGTCCCGGTTCCGGCACACAAATTTTAATCTGCCAGGAAGTTTCATATCAGCGCACACTCCGCTGCAGAGTGAAGTTTCATTCTGGAAACATCCCCTAGGCTGTGGCTAAGCCATGTCTCCACCATATCCTTTCTTCCAGGAGTGCTAGTCTTGCATGGTTCGCAGGAGAGCTTCTGTGAAGCTTGGAAAGTAGGAGGCGAGGTACTGGCAGAAGTAAAGTTGTGAGACGGCATCGTGAGTCGTGTCGGGATAGCACAGTCGGTAGTGCGCTTGCCCGCGAAAGGCAAATGTCCCAGGTTCGAGTCCCGGTTCCGGCTCACAATTTTAATCTGTCAGTTTCAGAGTAGGCGTATTTCTGGGTATTTCTAGGTGGCACTCGTAACTGGTAACTAGTACTATTTCTTTTAGTAACGAATACATATGTTAACTGTTCTTATCGTTACTTTCACAGTTCTAACGCAGTGGTGCCCAGTTTTCAACAATAGATAATGTGCTACTGTGTGTTAATATTATTTTCTCCAATCCCTGTAGAGTTTGGTGACATGACCGCCATCGCGAAGAATTATAGCGGCGTAACTAGACCCGTCGTGCAGCATATCGACCTTGGAGGTGTTGCGTAGTCCGCACGCACGTGCCGGGGTTTTCCAGCAGAACGCTGCTCTATAGCTGCCAAGTTGTTTTATAATTATCGTTGTGTTTATGTGTTCTGAAACTCATCGAAGTAAAAGGAAGGAAACGCAAACTGCAGAAATTACTCAAACCCGTCACTAACTTGAAAATACGCACGTGCGTAAATGATTACATATACCGACTGTAACATCTCTGGAAAGGTCGGAAACATTGGTCGACGAGAGCGGTCGCGATACGAGCCGCCAGAGGGCGCCCGCTAGTGTGAGCGATCACGTGGGCTGCTGAGGCGACGGCCTTTCTCTAAGTCGCTCTCCGTCGTTCTCAGTTGCTGTTGAGATCCACTGGCAGTCATTTTTACGTGGAATTAGATATTGGATTGCTGCTAGTATCATTTTGTCTAAGTAGAACTTTTTTTTCCACCACTGTTTGCGACCTTTCCAGAGATGTTACACTCAAATAGTAATGGGATTTTTTAAAGGACCATACTATTGCCAGTAATTCCAGTTCAGTCGTCGTATACCTCTTCTCACATGTTGAAAGTACACGACTGGCAAATGCAATTGTACAAAATGTGGGTTTTCCTTCAATTTGCCTTACTTGGAAGAGACAAGACCCAATCCCCACGTTAGATGCATCTGTATACAATCCAAAATCTACACTCATGTCCGGATGATAAAGAATTTCAGAATTGACCAGTGCCTCCTTAAGTTGCTCGAAGGCTGACTGACATTCTTTGGCCGGCCGCGGTGGCCGAGGAGACTGAGGCGCTCCAGTCACGGTCTGCACGGCCACTACGGTCGGGGGTTCGAATCCCCCATCGGGCATGGGTATTTGTGCCGTCCTTAGTCTTAGCTAGTTCATAAGTAGTTTATAAGCTTAGGGACTGATGACCCCATAGTAAAGTCCCATAAGTTCTACAAACATTTGATCTTTTGACATTCTTGGTCCCGCACCATTTTACATTTTTCCTCAGGACCATTAGCAAGGGTTCCGCGTTTAGTAACTGATTAGGCACAAATCGACGCAAGAAGGAAATTAGGCCCAAATATACTTTTAATTGTCTTCTGGTGCGAGGGATAGGAAAATTTCGAATTGCACTAATTTTCTCTTTGTCTGGCAGTATTCCAAAAGGTAAAATCAAATGATTGAAAACCTTGATTTCTTCGAATGCAACCTCTCTGGAAAGGTCGCAAACAGTGGTCGACGTGAGCGGTCGCGAGTGTGAGCGCTCACGTGGGCTGCTGAGGCGACAGCCTTTTTCACAGCGCTCTCCGTCGTTCTCAGTTGCTGTTGAGATCTACTAGCAGTCGTTTTTACGAGGAATTAGATATTGGTTTGCGTCTAGTATCATTTTGCCTAAGATGATTTTTTTTTCTTTTGCTAATGATGAGCTGTAGTTTATGCCTGTTTTGTATGGACCGCACTTGTTGCGCACTGATAGTTTCTCTCAGTTTCAGGCAGTAACCAACTGTACTTAATACTCACCTGTTCCAATACGTGTTAGCCTGTCCCGAATCCATGGCATCGAACCTGCAATATTATTAATCACCGTACTAAATATGGGCTAAGGGGCATGGAATTGTAAGGAAACAGCGTTGTTGCCTTCCACACGTAACTAATAAGGTAATTATGTATTTTTACGGAAAAATGGTGTTATATTGGCGACCGTGACAGGATTGTGTGATTAATGTCAAATGATTTAATGTGTTACATTTTCAGCTTGTGTAAAATATGTACTATGATTGTATGTACTGTTGTTACAAATGTGTTATTCTCTATTTCATGTACTCCAATGAATGCTGAAGGATGTGAAATATCCACAATTACAAATGGAGCAGTAAAAAGCAGCTGCCACTTCTTATTGGCCCACTTTAGGTTACGGTATTAACACTAAAAGTGGGCCTTTGCGATCGTCTTTTGACAGCTCGAAATTTAAATGAAAATAACGGCTTAACTATTCATCTGACATGGAAATTAAATAACCGAATTTGTAGAGGAGAAAATACTCTACCATGTTGCTCTCTTACGGTTTTTTCATATCTCGTAGCGTTTCAAAGATATTTGCAAAAATAAAGGCGATTTTGGGATGTCTGTCTGTCTGTCTGTCACTCCGTAACATGTTCCATGTTTTTAAGACGAACCGTTCAACCGATCAGCACCAAATTTTACAGACATGATCGTAAGCCACCAGAGACCAGAACCTGCCCTTTCCAAATTTTTCGGACAAAAAATACGATAGCAAAACAAAAAAAGCCGTTTGTAATATAATTGTAATTGCAAACGAACCGATCATCTGACACGAAAATTGAATAACCTAATTGGTAGAGGAGAAAATTCTCTACAACTTAGCTCCCTTATGTTTTTTTCGTATCTCGTATCGTTTGAGACATATTTGCAAAAATAACGGATATTTCACACCCTCCATTGAATGAACGAAAACCCACCGTTCGGAGATGTCACGTGACATTCCTCGCCCAGAGCTCTCTGGCGTATGACATCTTGCGTTGCGTATTTGATGATTTTCTTATTGAAACTTACACGTTGTCATTTCAAAGCAACGGCACACTGCGGAATTAAGACACACACATCGTTCTTTGAACGATAAATGATAATCTAATGTCTACAAATGCCATATTAACATCAGTTAACAACGCCCATCAATAGTATGAAATTATAGAGCTCCTGTTTCGATTTACAGCTGTAGTGTAGTGGGCAAGATGCTAGACTATGGTGCGAAAGGTCGGTGATTCGAAACCCATCACTACCTATTTTTCCCTATAAGGGTTTCAGACACTCTTATTAATTAATTAATTATTATTTAGATTATTATTTTGGTACAAAATGTTTTTGCAAAAACTTATAAAACTACAAATCTAAAGTGGGCCGTAAAACACGTCAGTGAGATTTTTTTCCTCGCAAGGACTGACGACTTTGGATGATTTTGGGCCAATGCATAATCTCCAATGGTTAATTTCCTCCTTTTTCGTGATTTTTCCGTCAAAATATTTCTGCCTCTTCTCTGCATTCATTTGCATGGCTGTAACTGCTTGCTGAATCTTTTTCTCGAATTGGTTCGGATCTCTGGGAAGTTTTGGAATAGCCTTTACCCATTCGTTGTTTTCTAGACGTTTGAACACGAGTTCGTCAGGTGAGTGTCCAGTGGAAGTATGTGGGAGATTGTTAAAAATTTCTTCGAAAGCTGCCACATAGTTTATCCACGCTGTCTGGTTTTCATGACAGTACGTCCGTATGAACCTATTAAATTCACGGAACACACGTTCGACTGGATTCCCCTCAGGGTGATATGTTGACACTAGAATTCTCTTTATTCCAGCGGCATCCAGGAATCATTTCCACTTGTAGCATTGGCAGACAGGATGCTTACAGGTTTTCCTATGTTGGGAATATAGTTCTAAACAAGTTTCCTAATAATATTTTCACTTTTAACCTGTTTCAACGCATACAGTTTTATGTATTTCGTAAATACATCGTAAAATGCTACAATAAATTTTGCACCTGCCCTACTCTTGGGCAGTGGACCACAGACGTATACTGCTAGTATTTGCAATGGTTGGTTAGGCAAAATAAGATGTAAAATGTCCTTACGTGACCTGCTTAAAGGTTTTGTCTTCTGGCAAATAGCACAAGTTCGTATAATTCTAAGAACGTTTCTTCGTAGACTGTGGAAGTAGCAATAGGTTCCAAGTTTTAAATCACATTTCACGACACCGAAATGCCCCCATTAGGCTTCCTGATTGCTAGAAGTGGGCTGGAATGGGGGCTGCCTGAGGGTTCAATTATATTCCAGTCGAGCATTCTCTGAATTTCTCGATTGACTGCTTGCTTCAGAGAGCAAGGTATTCCGTAAGAATAATTGCAGTTTGTTTTATGCTTCATTACATTTAATTTGCATTGATATCCACGAATGAAACCCCATTTCTCGTGAAACACTTCTGCATAACGGTTTAGAAGATTATTTAACACAGAGCGTTGATCTTAAAAAAAAATTAAATGTATGTATAGCTTATGGGACTTAACTACGGGGTCATAAGTACCTAAACTTACAAAGTACTTATGAACTAGCTAGGACTAAGGACGGCACAAATATTCATGCCCGAGGGGGGATTCGAACCCCCGACAGTAGTGGCCGTGCTGACCGTGACTACAGCGCCTCAGTCCCCTCGGCCACCACAGCCGGCGCGTTGATCTTCACTAAGTTGTTTGGATTCATTTACTTTATCCGTGATGTGCTTCTCTATAGTTGATACCTCACTAGATTCTGGTTGCGAATACTCTTGCATCGGCTTAGAAATTTTAAGGATGTGCTTACACTGGTAGTGGGTACCTTGCTGATAATCAGTCTTGACTAATTCCACCGAGATCCTCGTGCCATCTACTCTACAATAACAACGACTTTCATAGGAGTCTATCCTTGCGTCTCTTTCTGTTAAGAATTCAAGTCCGAGGATACATTCTACGACGAGGGATTCCACAACCAGGAACGTGCATCCTATCGCTGCATTTCCTATCATCATCTCGACGTAAACTTGTATGCTAACAGCCTTTGAGCCGGTCGCGGTGGCCGAGGTGACTAAGACGCTTCAGTCACGGTCTGCACGGCCGCTACGGTCGGGGGTTCGAATCCCCCCTCGGGCTTGGATATTTGTGCCGTCGTAGTTCGTAAGTAGTTTATAAGTAGTTTGTAAGTTTAGGGACTGATGACCCCGTAGTTAAGTCCCATAGACTATACAAACATTTGAATATTTTTAACAGCCTTTGACTTGGTGCCGACGGCTCCCACAATTTTACAGTTGCTTACTGGCAAGGCCGGAATCTGTACTCCTTCAGCGATGTGGCGAAATAAATCAGCTGACATCACGTTAACAGCAGAACCTGAGTCAAGGATTGCAGTGACTGTTTTATCTGCAATACGTATCACTATAGCCGACTGAGTTTTCGCTGTATGTGAATGGCTGCATACATCAGTACCATAAAGTTATTCACGCCTTAGTTCAGTGCCTTCGTTGTTTCTAAGAAGCTTGATCTCACTCTCAGTACCCCTGCCTTCACTCAAGACCGGCAGTCCGGTGCTAATTGCGGCCTTTACAGGTTTTCCGCCGGTTGCAACGGCTGTCGTCTCGTCTCTGGAATAACTACCGTAAGAAAAACATTCGGTCGATCTTGTGGTGTCGCAGAAGTCCAAAGTGCGCGCCACCTACTTTCGCCGCGCGCCGCCATGCACGCACGGCGCGGCGTTCTTACGACGACAGCCACGAGCGCCCTCTGCTGCAACTTCGCTCGTGGCCACCACTGAACGACATCGTTCACTTGGGACTGAGATAGCAACCAGTTAACACTTCGGGATCAGATAGGCACCAGTGAAGACTTGGCTATCGTATAGGCACTAGGCAGGCCTCTATCTCAACTATGTATCAGCCTACTGCAGTACTATGTAAAAGTTAAGTATTGTATAAATTCTGTGCAATATATATCTCGTTCTAATTTACTCTAGTGTTTCTAGTTTCTGGCTGCTCCCCTCCGTACCTGCACCAGCGTGCTATCTTTATTCCTGTGTCAGTCTCATTCCACTCGGCCACCGACACCTACGACGGAACGAGACACAAAAGCGGCGACGAGGCTGGGACACAAAATTTCAAATGTTTGTATAGTCTATGGGACTTAACTACGGGGTCATCAGTCCCTAAACTTACAAACTACTTATGAACTACTTACGAACTAGGACGGCACAAATATCCATGCCCGAGGGGGGATTCGAACCCCCGACAGTAGTGGCCGTGCAGACCGTGACTGGAGCGCCTCAGTCTCCTCGGCCACCGCGGCCGGCTATCATTTGAATTCCGGCGCGACGAATTCTCTGAAAATCCCTTATATTGTCGCCTTGAGTTTTCTTCCTCGTATAACATGTCAATGTCGTCCAGAACTGACAAGAATTTCTCTGCTTCCGTTACGGTAACATTTATTAATATCTCCTTGATGTATTTAGGTAATTTTTGCCTTTAAAATCCTAAACAGACCCCGCAGTGACATTGGTTCACTCCACTACCGCGTCTTGTTAATATACTTTTCGAAGTACCTTCCTAAATTGCCTTGTCTACGATCGTAAGGTTCTGTATCTAATACTACACTTCGCAGACGTTCTTGAATAGCAGGTGACCAGAATTTGCCGAAGAAAATCTTTTCAAGGTCTGATTAAGTCTCACATGTGTCGATTATTTCCGTAGCCTACAGTGAGGCATGTCCTTGGATAAATCGACTGACGTATCTGCATTTTTGTAATTCGCTCCAGGAGCTTTTACGGAGGTCAGATGTTCATGAACAGCAAAAAGTAAGGAGATTTGTTCTAGCCTGCCGCAGAGGCTGAGCGGTCTGCGGCCCGCCAGCCACGTACTGCACGGCCACTACGGTCGGGGGTTCGACTCTCCCTCTCGGGCATGGATGTTAGTTAGTTCATTAGTAGTTTGAAAGTTTAGGGACTGACGACCCCGTAGTTACGTACCATAAGCTCTACAAACATAGAACATTTTGTTCTATTTGACGTCATAGTTGCATAAAATAATAAACCCATTCGGTATTTTTTTTGTAATTTTCTATGATTTTTCTTACACACTATATCAGAGCGTTCCAAACTCTACCCTGAAATGAATTAATGAATACAACGGGGTGAACAGCCTTCCTTTTCGTAGAGAAGCATTGAAATTGCCTATGGCGCACGAGTCATTACATACAGCGCTCGGTGCAGTAGCGAATGTTCCTACTCCACCTCGGGGCGTTTCATCAGCTTCGGACCGTAAAGTACCATCATGACTAGTTCCGATTTCCAAAATGCGCGAACTACATACTTCAGTCCTCACTTCTGCCAATTCTTTGAAAATTTCTTCCTGCCACCTCGAAATTCCTTGTTCCACTCGTTCAATCCTAGTTTTAACCGCTTCAACCTGATCAGTAGCTGCGTTAGTGGAAGGAGTGGCGTTTTTAATCGCAGTCTCTATTTGTTCGCTTACGTAATGTAAAATTTCCTCACGCAAAACTACTTTTTCACACCTGAGCTGCTCAATTAATTTCTTTAACTTATTGTCTTGTTCACTCATTTTCTGTTCCACATCTAATGATGCTTGGCCTAATCGTGCGGACAAGCCATTCATTTCCATACCTAATGTATTGTGACTGGCTTTTATATTATTTAACTCGCATGTTAAATTGATGACTGTATTAGATAATTCCTCCTGCGTATTCAACATTTCGTCTTGCTTAGCAGAAAGTTCTTCAGCTACTTGAAGTAGCGTAGCAAGGGGGAGCGGGGGGTGCGGTCCACACCAGGTACAAACTCCAAGGGGGTGACTTAACTTGCCAGAGGTTACTATTTCTTTTTTTTCACACTAATGTACCATTGTTAATGGTCTGAACCGACGGGGCTGTTGCCATTCTTCGTCTATTATCGTGAGTGACCGGACGCCAGAGTTTTCTTCCGCAATATTCAGACGATCGAATGAAATATTTATTCATTTGCACGTAAGTAAATGGAATTATTTATGAATTTTTTTAAAACAACTTTTTCTTCCCATAGTTGTAAGAAAGATAACAAGGGGTTTCTTTTCCGCTGAAGGCAACTGCCTGAATTTTTTCTTTTTAATGATTTTTTGAGAATCAGATGTTTCTCCCATCTTTAAAACTGATTACGATGCTTATTCGGATGTGCTGCCACTTTTAGAGTATAAACGGTCACTGTGTTCCTTTTTCGTGATTTGAACGTTAAAATAAACGGCCATTTAGCCAAACCAGCCGTATTAATTTACTTTGTACTAGGGTGTTCAAGTGGTCAAACGTGCATGAACTAGTCTAGCATAAAACTAGAACTGTTTTCCGCCGTGGCTATCAATGTAGTACGTTATAATGTACAGTGTAGAGCTTTCCTAGCTGGATTTCACGACACGTAGGGGTGTGACGTAGTGCTACTAAGGGTGTCGCAACAACAGCAAAATATTAAGATAAAATAAGACAGAAAATTGTGAAAAAATACTAAATATCTTTCAGTACGTTCAGTGTGCACTTTAAGTACAAGTGAATCATGAATATTACTATTTCTTCAAATATCATTTATAAAGGTAAATCATTCTAATTAAAATCAGGGTAAGTGTTTCTTGTAAAACATTATATATTCGAAATAGTGTCGCGACTAGGTAGAGTTTTGAAAGCTCTGATATAGTGTGTAAGAAAAATCGTAGAAAATTACAAAAAAAAAAAAAATACCATATGGGTTTATTATTTTATGCAACTATGACGTCAAATAGAACAAAATGTTCAAATGTTTGTAGAGCTTATGGGACATAACTACGGGGTCGTCAGTCCCTAAACTTTCAAACTACTAATGAACTAACTAATATCCATGACCGAGGGGGGGGGGGGATTCGAACCCCCGACCGTAGTGTCCGTGCAGAACGTGGCTGGCGCACTGCAGACCGCTCACCCTCTGCGGCAGGCTAGAACAAATCTCCTTACTGTTTGCTGTTCATGAATATCTGACCTCCGTAGAAAAATGCATAAAAGCATTTTCTCCTATACAACAAATAACTGATTACTAGCTTATTGCATTTCAGAGAGATTGCTCTTTTAAGCAATATTTGCCTAAAAATCTACCCAACTTAGAAGTGTTTGCTATAAATCAATATGGAAATTACTATTTGCGAAGGACACATGTGACGAGATGGGTATTCCTGTCGAAAAAATAAGAAATATTAGGAAGAAGAAAATGATGCCTGGGGAAAAGGCTGCAGACGAGACGCTGACTTTGCACCAGGAACTGAGAAGGTCAATGTTAGAGTGCATCGACAGTTCCAACAAGAAATTGATACACGTTGCAGAAACATGGAGTCTATATCAGAACATTTTGCTGTTTTAGAGCCCAGAAATCCGATTCAGAGAAGGAACTTCCCATGATTGTAAAATGTTTAATTGACAATTACGATGAGTTTTCTGAAGATATCCTCGCAGAAATTCTACGGCTGCGAAGATTTTTGCAAGCTGCTAATGTCCCAATAGAAGAACCTCTTGGATGGACATCTTTAAGAGTTTTACAGTTTGTTGTTGAATATGAAATTTCTGAATCTGTTCCGAACCTCACATTTGAATTAAGATTTTTCTTAACTTTGTGTGTTTCGGTAGTGACCTGTGAGAGAAGTTTCTCAAAGCTGAGACTCATTAACAATTACCTTAGCTCTACTATGAGCCAAGCAAGAATCTCTAATTTGGCAATTTTGTCAACTGAAAACGTTGTTGTTGTTATGGTCTTCAGTCCGGAGACTGGTTTGATGCAGCTCTCCATCCTACTCTATCCTGAGCAAGCTTTTTCATCTCCTCATAAGAACGGCAACCCACATCCACTTGAATCTGCTTACTATACGCGTCTCTTGGTCTCCCTCTGCGATTTTTACCCCACACACTTCCCTCCAATGCTAAATTTACGATTCCTCGATGTCTAAGAATGTGTCCTACCAAGCGATCCCTTCTTTTAGCCAGGGTATGCCAAAATTTCCTTTTCTCACCAATTCTGTTCAGTACTTCTTCATTGGTTATGCGATCTAATCTTCAGCATTCTTCTGTAACACCACATTTCAAAAGCCTCTATTATCTTCCTGTCCGCACTGCTTATCGTCCATGTTTCACTACCGTACAAGGCAACACTCCACACACATGCCTTCAGAAAAGACTTCCTTACACTTAAATTAATATTCGATGTTAGCAAATTTCTCTGTTTCAAAAATGCTTTTCTTCCAATTGCCATTCTGAATTTTATATCCTCTGTACTGCGACCATCGCATGTTATTTTACTACCCAAGTAACAAAACTCATCTACCACCTTCATTGTTTCGTTACCTAATCTAATTCCTTCAGCATCGCCCGATTTTCTAAGACCGCATTCCATTATTTTTGTTTTGCTCTTGTTAATGTTCATTTTATATGCTCTCTTCAACACAGTGTTCATTCCATTCAACTGCTCTTCCAGGTCCTTTGCTGTCTCTGACAGAATTACAATGTCATCACCAAAACGCAATGGTTTTTATTTCTTCCCCCTGTACTTTAATACCTATTCCAAATTTTTCCTTGCTTTCCTTCACCGCCTGCTCGATGTACAAATTGAATAACATCGGAGAAAGGCTACAACCCTGTCTTACTCCCTTCCCAACGGATGCTTCCCTTTCATGCCCTTCGAGTCTAATAACTGCGGTCTGGCTTTTGTACAAGTTGTAAATAACTCTCCTTTCCCTATATTTTACCCCTGCTGACTTCAGAATTTGAAAGAGTGTATTCCAGTCAACAATGTCAAATGCTTTCTCCAAATCTACAAAAGCTAAAAATGTAGGTTTGCCTTTCCTTAATCTATCTTCTAAGATAAGACGTAAAGTGAGTATTGCCTCCCGGGTTCCTATGTTCCTCCTGAAACCAAACTGATCTTCCCCAAGGTCAGCTTCTACCAGCTTTTCCATTCTCCTGTAGATAATTCGTGTTATAATTTTGCAACCATGACTTATCAAACTGATGGTTCTGTAATTTTCACACCTATCTTCGCCCGATTTATTTGGAATGGGGATTATTACATTTTTCTTAAAGTCGGAGGGTATTTCGCCTGTCTCATAAATCCTACACACCAGTTCAAATAGTCTTGTCATGGCTGGCTCTCCCAGAGACGTTAGTAGCTGAATGTATGTCATCTACTCCTGGGGCCTTGTTCCGACCTAGGTCTTTCAAGGCTCTGTCAAATTCATCTCTCAGTATAGCATCTCCTATTTCATCTTGATCTACGTCCTCCTCCCTTCCTACCACATTGTCTGTAAGTTCATTTCCTTTGTAGAGCTGCTCTATGTACTCTTTCCATCTTTCAGCTTTCCCTTCTTTGCTGCGAACTGGTTTCCCATATGAGTTCTTGATATTCGTAGAGTTGCTTTTCTTGTCCGCAAATGTCTCTTTTATTTTCCTGTAGGCGGTATCTACTTTTCCCATTCTTATACATTCTTCTACAGATTTGCATTTGGCTTCTAGCCACTCCTGCTTAGCCATTTTGCACTTCCTGTCAATCTCATTTTTTAATCGTCTGTACTCCATTTTGCCTGTTTCATTTACTGCATTTTTATATTTTCTCCTTTCATCAATTAAATCTAGTATTTCCTGTGATATCCAAGGATTTTTGTAGGTCTTGCCTTTCTACCTATTTTGTCCTCTGCTGCCTTCACTATTTCATCTCTCAATGCTACCCATTGTTGGATCACCGCACCGGGTGCCAAACTACTTAGATACGCCACTGGAGCCTACTTCATCTTGCTTAGCAGACGTTTCATTCTGCTTATAAGTTTTTTAAAGTTTTCATTCGTTTGAAAAAATAGAGCAGCAATTGTGCTATTAATTGTGCTAATTTCCTTCGTCGCTTGCTCTGGTGTTAAGGGTTCTGAGTTTGCAGTCTGGAACGGAACATTCACCTCTCTATCTGAATCAGAATTTTCCTCTATTACATTTTTTGAATTTATTTCCGCCATTTTAATATGTTCCTACTGCACTTTTCTTGCACTGACCAAGTCTAATTCAATTTATCTTGCCTTTTTCTACCACAGTACGTTACGAGCCTGCCCGTAGGACACAATGAAATCGCACGAGAAAATCAATACTACACGGCGCATACGACACTTCTTGGAAAACACGCAGCTTGTCTCCTTTAGCTCGGATCACAGAATTGTCCATTCATAGGAGTTCATGAAACAAAGAACAACTCATTTGTAACAACAGTAGATACAATCATTTATAACACAGTATAATAATTGAACTAAGTACATATTTTACACAAGCTGAAAATGTAACACATTAAATCATTTGACATTAATCACACAATCCTGTCACGGTCGCCAATATAATACCCTTTTTTCCGTAAAAATACATAATTACCTTACTAGTTACGTGTGGAAGGAAACAACGTCGTTTCCTTACAATTCCAAGCCCCTGAGCCCATATTTAGCACGGTGATTAATAAAATTGCAGGTTCGATGCCATGGATTCCGGACAGGCTAAGACGTATTGGAACAGGGCAGTATTAAGTACACTTGGTTACTGGCTGAAACTGAGACCATAATATTTTAATAGCAAGTAACCATCAGTGCGCAACACGCGCGGTCCATACAAAACTGGCATAAACTACAGCTCATCGTTTGCTAACGATAAAAAAAAGAGTACATTGAATTCGTTGAAACCAGCTGCGTCCAAATCCATTTAAACTACAATCCTATCACTGTTATTTTGGGAGCTACAACCCTTCAAAGTTTCAGGTGAAGATACCACAAACGCTGTGCATAGTGCAATGCGCCTTCTAAATGTGGTGAGCCCGAGTTGTAACATCGCCGGTGTCACGGAGCGAGAAGCTTCCTCGATGCGCTGTTAGACTGCCGACTGTCGCCGCACACGATGGTCACCCACCCATTCTGCGCGTGCTGTTGTGGAAGAACTAAACAACAGCTTTCCAGGAAGATGGTTGGGGCGCCATGGTCCTCATTCATGGCCCGCAAGGTTGCCCGATTTAACACCAGTAGATTTCTTTTTGTGGGGATATCTACAGGATCGAGTTTATGTCACTGAGCCCACATGCCCAGATGATCTAAAACGGCGCATCGAGGACGCATGTCGCTCCGTCACACCGGCGATGTTACATCTCGTCCGCAGATACTTTTGACGGCGCATTGCCTTATGCAATGTGGAACCATGGACACAGAGTTTAGCATCTCATGTAAATCAACTTCCCACCGCCATAACATACATCACCCACCACACAGCCATGTATTATGTACAGCGTTTGGTATCTGCCTCTGAAACTTTGAAGGGTTGTAGCTCCCAAACTGACAGTGATATGAATGTAGTTTAACTTGATTTGGACGAAGATGGTTTCAACCAATCAAATGCACGATAGAAAAAACTATTGTTCCATTTAAAAAGTTATATCTTTGTGCTGTAACTCTTTGGAAAATGATACAATAAACTATGTTCATAGCTCCGCAGAAAGTGTAACATTTCGTGTGTTGACCTACCGCATTAAAATTTCCCGTCACCTATTATTTTATAAGTTACAGAAGCAAACACACTTTGTGAAACACCCTATATATATATATATATATATATATATATATATATATATATATATATATATATATATATATTTGAACTGGTATGTAGGATGTATGAGATAGGCGAAATGCCCTCCGACTTTAAGAAAAATGTAATAATCCTCATTCCAAATAAATCGGGCGAAGATAGGTGTGAAAATTACAGAACCATCAGTTTGATAAGTCATGGTTGCAAAATTATAACACGAATTATCTACAGGAGAATGGAAAAGCTGGTAGAAGCTGACCTTGGGGAAGATCAGTTTGGATTCAGGAGGAACATAGGAACCCGGGAGGCAATACTCACTTTACGTCTTATCTTAGAAGATAGATTAAGGAAAGGCAAACCTACATTTTTAGCTTTTGTAGATTTGGAGAAATCATTTGACAACGTTGACTGGAATACACTCTTTCAAATTCTGAAGTCAGTAGGGGTAAAATATAGGGAAAGGGAGTTATTTACAACTTGTACAAAAGCCAGACCGCAGTTATTAGACTCGAAGGGCATGAAACGGAAGCATCAGTTGGAAAGGGAGTAAGACAGAGTTGTAGCCTTTCTCCGATGCTATTCAATTTGTACATCGAGCAGGCGGTGAAGGAAAGCAAGGAAAAATTTGGAATAGGGATTAAAGTTCAGGGGGAAGAAATAAAGACATTGCGTTTTGCTGATGACATTGTAATTCTGTCAGAGACAGCAAAAGATCTGGAAGAGCAGTAGAATGGAATGGACAGTGTGTTGAACAGAGCGTATAAAATGAACATTAACAAGAGCAAAACAAAAATAATGGAATGCGGCCTTAGAAAAGCAGGCGATGCTGAAGGAATTAGATTAGGTAACGAAACAATGAAGGTGGTAGATGAGTTTTGTTACTTGGGTAGTAAAATAACATGCGATGGTCGCAGTACAGAGGATATAAAATGCAGAATGGCAATGGGAAGAAAAGCATTTTGAAAAAGATAAATTTGCTAACATCGAATATTAATTTAAGTGTAAGGAAGTCTTTTCTGAAGGCATTTGTGTGGAGTGTTGCCTTGTACGGGAGTGAAACATGGACGATAAGCAGTGCGGACAGGAAGAGAATAGAGGCTTCTGAAATGTGGTGCTACAGAAGAATGCTGAAGATTAGGTGGGTAGATCGCATAACTAATGAAGAGGTACTGAACAGAATTGGTTGAGAAAAGGAATTTTTGGCATAGCCCTGACTAAAAGAAGAGATCGCTTGGTAGGATACATTCTTAGACACCGGGGAATCGTAAATTTAGCATTGGAGGCAAGTGTGTGGGGTAAAAATCGCAGAGGGAGACCAAGAGACGCGTATAGTAAGCAGATTCAAGTGGATGTGGGTTGCCGTTCTTATGAGGAGGTAGGAGTAAGGTGGAGAGCTGCATCAAACCAGTCTCAGGACTGAAGACCATAACACACACACACACACACACACACACACACACACACACACACACACACACATATATATATATATATATATATATATATATATATATATATATATATATATATATATATATATAAATAATAAAAACAGATCGACTTAGACAAAATGATACTAGCCGCAATACAATATCTAATTCCACGTAAAAACGACTGCCAGTTGATCTCAACAGCAACTGAGGACGTCGGAGAGCGACTGAGAAAAAAAAGCTGTCCCCTCAGCAACCCACTACACGTGAGCGCTCTGCTCACACTCGCGGGCGACCTCTGACAGCCCGTATCGCGACCTCTCACGTCGACCACTGTTTGCGACCTTTCCAGAGAGGTTAATTTATTCAAGTCAGTCTTTCCATTTACAAGAAATCAAGTTTCTCGGTCATTAATTTTATCTTATGGAATACTGCCAGACAAAGAGGAAAACAGTGCAATTCAAAATTTTCCTATCCCTCACTACAGGAGACAATTAAAAGCATATTTGGGCCTAATTTCCTTCTACCGTTGATTTGCGCCTAATCAGTTACTAAACGCGGAACCCTTGCTAATGCTCCTGAGGAAAAATGTATAATGGTGCTGGAACGAAGAATGCCAGTCAGCCTTCGAGCAACTTAAGGAGGCACTCTAAAATTCTTTATCATCCGGACATGGGTGTAGATTTTGGATTGTATACAGATGCATCTAACGTGGGGATTGGGTCTTGTCTCTTCCAAGTAAGGCAAGTTGAAGGAAAACCCACATTTTGTACAACTGTATTTGCCAGTCGTGTACTTTCACCATGTGAGAGGAGGTATACGACGACTGAACTGGAATTACTGGCAATAGTATGGTCCTTTAAAAAATTCCATTATTATTTGACGGGTATGCATACGGAAGTTTATTGTGACCATAAAGCACTCAGCTTTTTACTGAATTGTAAATTATTACATTCAAGATTGGCCAGATGGTCACTAGCCCTACAAGAATACAGCTTTGATATCATTTACATATCAGGAAAGGAAAATATTGTAGGTGACGCTCTTTCTCGTCTTCCTCAAGCGCTTCAAGAAACTGAAACTTCGTATTTTCAACCTACTGAGTTTCAAATTTTACTTATGAAGGATGAAATGAATAGGAAATGGTTTTTGGAAATATGTAAAAATTTAGCTACATTGCAAGACCAAGACCAACGATGGAGTAAAGTGAAACGTCATCTGTCCTTAAATATAGACCAGAACATGAACAGCCACTATAGGGTACATCAAGGTGTCCTATTTTACCGCCGAAATCCAAATCCGGATAATGACGCCTGGTGTGTGCGCATTCCTGCAGATTATGAGGAAAGGTTAATTTTACGCACACATGTAACCTATTGCTACTTCCCCAATCTACGAAGAAGAGTTCTTAGAATTATACGAACTTGTGCCATTTGTCAGAAGACAAAACCTTTAAACAGCTCACGTAAGAACATTTTACATCCTATTTGCCAACCGTTGCAAATACTAGCAGTAGACGTCTGTGGTTCACTGCCCAAGAGTAGGACAGGTGAAATATTTATTGTAACATTTTACGATGTATTTGTGAAACACAAAAAATTGTATGTGTTGAAACTGGCTAAAAGTGAAAATTTTAGTACGAAACTTGTTAAGGACTATATTCCCAACATAGGAAAACCTGTAAGCATCCTGTCTGACAATGCTACAAATTTCACCTCGCTAAAGTGGAAACGATTCCTGGATGCTGCTGGAATAAAGAGAATACTAGTGTCAAAATATCACCCTGAGGGGAATCTAATCGACCGTGTGTTCCGTGAATTTAATAGGTTCATACGGACGTACTGTCATGAAAACCAGACAGCGTGGATAAACTATGTGGCAGCTTTCGAAGAAATTTTTAACAATCTCCCACATACTTCCACTGGCCACTCACCTGAGGAACTCATGTTCAAATGTCTAGAAAACAACGGATGGGTAAAGACTATTCCAAAACTTCCCAGAGATCCGAGACAATTCGAGAAAAAGATTCAGCAAACAGTTACAGCCATGCAAATGAATGCAGAGAAGAAGCAGAAATATTTTGACGGAAAAATCACGAAAAGAAGGAAAGTAACCATTGTAGAGTATGCATTGGTCCGAAATCATCCAAAGTCGTCAGTCGTTGCGAGGAAAAATAAGAAGTGACAACTGCTTTTTACTGGTACATTTGTAATTGTGGATATTCCACATCCTTCTGCATATTTGTTAGCCTATCGAGGCAGTATGAGAATTAAAGGACTTTACCCTCATCAGGATGTAAAGAAATTTTTTATTTAAACGTTGTTTTAGTAATATGATCATGTTTTGTAGTAATTCTACACGTAAATAAGTATGAACTATGTAAAGTATTTTTGATGGCAATGTTAAGCTAAAAGTGCTTCTATTCCTCAAATTGACCATTCTAGTATTTTCTATATATATTGTTTAATATGTGTATTTTATCATTTTGTAATTCTATGTTAACTGGGAGAATTATTTTTTTTTCCCGAAGGGTTTTGTGTTGGTCAAGTTTTGCCACCGAGAAGCCAATGTTAATTTTCTTAGTCTGTCGAAACTAAGTAAGATCTATAAATTCATAAGAAATAGTGGTCTCGGTGCAAGTACTGTTGATTGCGATGGGTGAGTGGGGTACCTGAGGCCTGTACATTTCATTGCTAGGATTGGTCACCAGAGGAAAACTCCGTTATTAAAATAAAATGCTGCAGGGAAATCCCATGAGTAGAGATATTTCCAGGGTTTTTTTTTTTTTTTTTTTTTTTTTTTTTTTTTTTTTTTTTTTTTTTGCACGTGTGGACTTACTAATTCCTTTGATTTTCTTTTCATGTTTCGTGGTGAGTCATTCTTGAGATCATGCCTGATCCTGATGTACCGTCATTCCACACTGAAATTGGTGCAGCTGGGACCAACTCCGCCTACAACAAGAATATTCTGCCTTTAGCAAGATCACCACCCCAAAAAGGGAAAAAGTTTTTCAAAAAATTGTAAAATGCATATGATTTTTCTGTGTGAAAGTATATTTTCTGTACGAACCCCATATACAAACTTTTCTATGAGATTGGCAAAATATTGTAAAAAATAATCCAGACTTCCTTGTGTAAAATAATATTTTTTATGTAATTGTTGTAAAGTTGTGTATATAATTGGAAGAAAACTGTATTTGAATTTATGTATCTTTAGCTGTAAGATATTATGTAAGTGACAAAATACTGTATTGTCATCTGAAACAGAATGTGTCAGATGAATCCCCCCAGGGGGCCCACAGTTCTTTTGTGGGTACGTGTGTGGCGCGCACGGGGCCCCGAGCCGGAGCAGCCTTTCTTCTGCCCCAGGCTGCTTCACTTTCCCTCCCGGTTTATGCCTTCGCCCGGAGACGGGCGTATTTCACGAGTTCAGGTGTTTTCTTGTTGTCGTTTCTCTTATTCCTTGGTTCCTTCCTTTCTTACCCTTTGTTTCTGTCTCTCTCTCCTTGTCCTCTCCTCGCCTTCTTCTCCTCATTAGTCTCCGCCTCGGCGTTTGAGACACCTTTCCTTCTTTCTCTTCACTTCCTCTATTCTTCTTCTTTCCTCCCTGTGCGTGTCTGAAGGCCGACCCACGCATTATCATGCGTAGCAGGTGACGGGGTAACGCGTAATTCCCCGCCCCGGGTAGACAAGTAGGGCACGTACGTACCCCCTGGTAAAGGCCAGGCCCAGGGAGGGGTGATTACCCGAGCTGGTACCTTCCGAACATGCCAATTGGTCCCTCCGTCAGTTCTCGGGAGGTGTGACCTGAGGTGTGAACAATCACCTAAGGCGGGTAAGCCCTCGGAGAGGGCCCCCACTAGGAAGGAGCGCGCCATCGGAGACGCCGGTAATCACGGGGGACACATCCGCAATGACTTCCTTCTCTTCTTCACTGACATTGACCCAGAAACGTAAGATAGACTCGCCTCAGCAAAAGAAGACTCTGCCTAATTTGCCGAAATTTCTTGTTGTGTCGCGCACCGACGGAAAAGACTTCAATTCTGTCAATCCTTTCGTTATACAGAAAGGTGTTGATGCAATTGCTGGCCCTGTTAAAACCTGTTCGCGTCAGCGCAATGGCTCATTGTTGCTGGAAGTGGACAGTGCTTTCCAAGCCCAGAAACTTATCCGGACTACGTTATTGCACACGTTTCCAGTCAAAGTAGAAGCGCACCGCACACTCAACTCGTCACGGGGGGTAGTTTTTACGAGATCCCTTGACGGGTTGTCTGATGACGACATCCGGTCCTATATGTCCGATCAGGGTGTTACAGCCGTCCACAGGGTGATGAAAAAGGTAGATAACCAGCTGACACCGACTCGTACTGTGTTTTTGACATTCGACAGAGTTGACCTCCCGTCGAAGGTCAAAGCAGGGTACGAAGTTATCTCAGTCCGCCCTTATATTCCGAACCCAACGCGCTGCTACCAATGCCACAGGTACAACCATACCCGTGAACATTGCCCACATGCAGCAAAATGTGTCACTTGTGGTAGGGACGCCCATGAGGGGGATTGCCCACCTCCGTCCCCTCACTGCCTTAACTGCAACGGCGACCATGCGGCTTCCTCTCGCGACTGCCCTGTATATAAGGATGAAAAAATCATTCAGCAAATTCGGGTTACGGAGAAGGTATCGACATCTGCCGCTCGTAAGTTGTTGGCGAGTCGAAAGCCCACTGTCCTCCCAGCGGGTACATACAGTAAGGTACTCACCTCACCTCGACCTACCAAAGATTCCAGTACCCAGACATGTGATTTCACTTTCGCTGACACAGTTGTGCGATCCGCCAGCCCGAAGATTGCCCGTTCCACGTCCCCGCTTCCTCCTGCTGCTTCTAAGGTACAGTCTTCGTCAACATCTAGTAAACCGCGGGCACCTAAACAAGATGCCCGGACCTTGAAAAAGGAACCCGTCCGTGAGGATTTTCTGCGTTCTCAGGCTTCCCAACCGTCAACTGCCTCTTCCCGCCGTCACTCTTCCAGAAGAGCTGACAAGAAAAAGAGTTCCTCTCCTTCCCCGCCGAGGCGTGACCCATCTGTCGCGCCGTCCAACAGTTGCCGGCCTCGGCCGTCTTCTGTTTCACCGGGACGCTCCGTTTGCCGGGCGCCCGGCCCTTTACCGGCGGTGGAAACTGCCCCTCCTGATCAACTCAGGGAGGTGGCAGGCGCGTCGGTCGAACCTATGGACCACGACCCTTTGCCCCTGGTCAGCGATAGCAGTGCTCCCTCGAAATCCGGTCCTCAGCGGCCGTCGAGGTGACCCCGCTCGCTACTTGGTTTTTATCCTTATTTCTTCTCTCATTTTTATCATGGCGCTCCTTCAATGGAACATTCGCGGCATTCGTTCTAATCGGGAGGAGTTAAAATTACTCCTTCGATTGCACTGCCCGCTTCTAGTCTGCCTCCAGGAAACTAAGTTGCGTCCACGTGATCGTGCAGACTTTCCACACTACACCTCTGTGCGGTTCGACCTGCCACCCGTGGAAGGTGTCCCAGCCCATGGAGGGGTTCTGATGCTCCTTCGAGACGACGTCTATTTCCATCCCATTTCCTTGCACACTCACCTACAGGCAGTTGCCGTCCGCATCACCTTATCCACATTTACCTTCTCCCTCTGTAATATATATTCGCCATCGTCATCTGCCCTTACTAGGGCAGATGTGCTAAACCTTGTTGACCAGCTCCCTTCACCTTTCGTGTTGGTAGGCGACTTTAATGCCCACCACCCCCTATGGGGCTCTCCGGCATCTTGTCCGAGAGGCTCCCTTTTGGTGGACCTTCTCCAACACCTCGATCTTGTCTGCCTCAACACCGGTGCACCGACCTTCCTTTCTGACACAACACACACTTATTCCCATATAGACCTCGCAATATGCACTCCTCAGCTTGCCGGTCGGTTTGAGTGGTATGCACTTTCTGACACGTACTCGAGTGACCATTTCCCTTGTATCATCCACTTCCTACATCACTCCCCATCTCCACGTCCCACCAGTTGGAACATTTCTAAAGCCGACTGGGGGCTTTATTCTTCCATGGCTGTTTTTCACAATCAGCATTTTCCCAACTGTGACAGTCAGGTCGAATACCTCACAGAGGTTATTCTCACTGCTGCTGAACGTTCCATACCTCGTACATCCTCTTCTCCACGTCGTGTGCAGGTCCCTTGGTGGACTGCAGCCTGCCGCGACGCGCTTAGAGCCCGACGCCGTGCCTTACGCACCTTCCGCCGCCACCCAACTTTGGAGAATTGCATCAATTACAAACGTATGAGAGCGCAGTGCCGTCGTATCATAAACGACAGCAAGAAAGCTTGCTGGACAGCTTTTACTAGTTCTTTTAACCGTTTTACTCCCTCCACGGTTGTCTGGGGTGGCCTACGCCGTTTGTCCGGCATCAAGGTCCACTCCCCGATTCCTGGCCTGACCGTGGAGAACGCGGTCCTCGTGGACCCAGCTGATGTTTCAAACGCATTGGGTCGTTTCTTTGCGGAGGTTTCGAGCTCTGCCCATTACCACCCTGCCTTTCTCCCTCGCAAACAGGTAGAGGAGGCACGGCCGCCTTCTTTCCGCTCTTTTAATCGTGAAAACTATAACGTCGCCTTCACCATGCAGGAGCTAGACCGTGCTCTCGCACTGTCCCGGTCCTCTGCTCCCGGGCCCGATTCCATTCATATTGAGATGCTGAAGAACCTCTCTCCTGCGGGCAAGTGCTTTCTTCTTAGTACCTACAATCGCATATGGACTGAAGGTCATGTTCCCACAAGTTGGCGTGAAGCCATTGTTGTCCCCATCCCCAAACCAGGGAAGGACAAACACCTTCCTTCCAGTTATCGTCCCATTTCTCTGACGAGCTGCGTCTGTAAGGTGATGGAACGCATGGTTAACGCTCGGTTGGTCTGGCTCCTCGAATCTCGCCGCCTCCTGACTAATATACAATGCGGTTTTCGTCGACACCGCTCTGCTGCTGACCACCTCGTTACGTTGTCGACCTTCATTATGAACAACTTTCTAAAGAAGCGTCAAACAGTAGCCGTGTTCTTCGACTTGGAGAAGGCATACGATACCTGTTGGAGAGCGGGTATTCTCCGCACATTACACACATGGGGCCTTCGGGGCCGCCTTCCTCTTTTCATTCAAGCGTTTTTGGCGGATCGCAAGTTCCGGGTACGGGTGGGCTCTGTTTTGTCAGATACCTTTTGCCAGGAGAATGGGGTACCACAGGGCTCCGTCTTGAGTGTGGCGCTCTTTGCCATTGCAATCAATCCGATCGTGGACTGCCTTTCAGCCGACGTCTCCGGATCTCTTTTTGTTGACGATTTCGCAATTTATTGTAGCGCCCAGCGGACGTGTCTCTTGGAGCGTTCTCTCCAACGCTGTCTTGACCGTCTATATTCCTGGAGCATCGCAAACGGCTTCCGATTCTCCACTGAGAAAACTGTGTGTATCAATTTTTGGAGATACAAGGAATTTCTTCCACCTTCTCTACGTCTCGGCCCTGTTGCTCTCCCTTTCGTGGAGACTACCAAATTCTTGGGACTCATGTTGGATCGGAAACTTTGCTGGTCCACACACGTGTCCTACCTGGCTGCCCGTTGTGCCCGATCCCTTAACGTTCTTCGTGTCCTCAGTGGCACGTCATGGGGAGCGGATCGTACCGTCCTGCTTCACCTTTACCAGGCCATTGTTCAGTCGAAGCTCGACTATGGAAGCCTTGTGTACTCTTCAGCACGGCCGTCGATTCTCCGACGTCTCAACTCTATCCACCATCGTGGATTACGTTTGGCGACCGGTGCATTTTATACCAGCCCTGTTGAAAGTCTGTATGCCGAGGCTGCTGTATTACCCTTGACCACTCGACGTGACATACTCTTGTGTCGGTATGCATGCCGCCTACGGTCGATGCCCAACCATCCCTCTTACAGATTATTTTTTGACGACTCACTCGATCGCCAATACCAGCTGTCTGCGATTGCCTTGCTTCCACCGGGAGTTCGGTTTCGCCGCCTGCTACAGCGGCTCGATTTTACCCTTCCTTCCACCCTTCGGTTGAGCGAAAGCCCATTGCCACCGTGGCATCAGGCCCAGTTTCACACACACCTCGAACTTAGTTCGCTCCCCAAGGAGAGCACTCCGGATTTGGTATACCGCTCGAGGCTTGTCGAACTCCGTTCGCGGTTCGATAATGCCGTATTTATTTACACTGATGGTTCCAAGAGCACTGCCGGTGTCGGATCTGCCTTCGTCGTTGGGGACAACCATTTCCAATACAAGCTCCCTGACTGGTGCTCAAACTTCACGGCTGAGCTTTTCGCCCTCCACCAGGCCGTTTTGTATACCTGCCGCCACCGCCACCCTTTCTATGCCATATGTTCTGACTCCCTTAGTGCCCTGCAGAGTCTTCAGGACCCTTTCTCGAACCATCCTCTCGTGTATCGGATCCAACGCTCCCTCCAGTTGCTGGCGGATGACAGCTGTCACGTTTCTTTCCTGTGGGTCCCTGGCCATGTGGGTGTGCCCGGGAATGAGGCCGCCGACACAGCAGCCAAGGCAGCAGCTCTTTTGCCTCGCATGGCTACCTTTTGCGTCCCATCGGACGATGTTCAACGGGCTCTTCGCCGGAGTATCGTGTCGCAATGGCACAGTGTGTGGCTTTCACTGTACAACAATAAATTGCGAACTGTCAAACCGATCCCGACCGATTGGAGGACATCCTCACGCCCCTCTCGGCGGGAGGAGGTCATCCTGGCTCGGTTGCGGATCGGTCATTGCCGTTTTAGCCACCGTCACTTGCTATCCGCCGAACCTGCACCGCTATGCTCCTGCGGTGAACTGCTGACAGTGCGACATGTTTTACTGACTTGTGTTAATTTTAATCATCTCCGTGTAGCCCTTCACTTTCCGTCTACTCTGGAGGAAATTTTAGCTGATGACACACGAGCAGCTGCTCGAGTTTTGCGTTTTATCAACTTGGCCAACTTATCCAAGGATATTTAACTCTTTTAATTGTCTTTTGTCTTTCGTTTTTAGCCTCTTGTTGATGTTCTGACAGTCTACATTTTTTAGATCATAGCGAATCTATGTTCCTGGCTGGGCGCTAATGACCATAGAAGTTGCGCGCCCTAATACCACAAAAAAAAAAAAAAAAAAAAAAAAGTGTCAGATGAATGAGATGTCTCATTGTCTTCCACATTGGGGGCAAGGTAACATCTCTGGAAAGGTCGCAAACAGTGGTCGACGTGAGAGGTCGTGTGAGTGATCACGTGGGCTGCTGAGGCAACAGCCTTTCTCTCAGTCGCTCTCCGTCGTTCTCAGTTGCTGTTGAGATCTACTAGCAGTCTTTATTACGTGGAATTAGATATTGGATTGCGGCTAGTATCATTTTGTCTAAGTTGATTTTTTTCTTTTTTTTTATAGTTAGCAAATGATAAGCTGTAGTTTATGCCTGTTTTGTATGGACCGCGCGTGTTGCGCACAGATGGTTACTTGCTATTAAAATATTATGTTCTCAGTTTCAGACAGTAACCAACTGTACTTAATACTCCCCTGTTCCAATACGTGTTAGCCTGTCCCGAATCCATGGCATCGAACCTGCAATTTTATTAATCACCATACTAAATATGGGCTCAGGGGCATGGAATTGTAAGGAAACGGCGTTGTTGCCTTCCACACGTAACTAATAAGGTAATTATGTATTTTTACGGAAAAGGGGGTGTTATACGACTAATGATCGTAATTTATTCTTGAATTGTATCAGCATACCACCATGAGTCTATATTAATTGAAATAAATTGCCGCATGTATGAAAGCGCATCACTTGAGAATGGCTTCAGCGATTTGGCTGATCTTTTCTTTATTCTGTTCGTAATTCTCAGAACAAGGTTTGTATGACAGACAATTTTTTTGAAAATCTACCGGAAAATACCATAATTTGAGAAAAACTGAAAATACGTTTTCAGACGCATGTAATCGCGTCGTAAAAATGACCCTACACCGCTATAGTGCAAAATCCTTTCTAAAACTAGCGACAAGCCTATGCACACAAGGTTGAAGCAGTCAGACAGATTTAACACGAAACGTTTTTTCTTTAGAAGCCCCTCCGTATTATTCTTACCTGCGTGGTCTTATCTGTGGTGATCACACCTCCGGAGCGTTGCAAAAAATGGAATTTATGTCAGTTCGTGGTATTTTTGAGTGTTGCAACCGAAGTGCGCGCAGATTGTGGTTTATCATACGGCGCACGGCAGTGGGCGATATTAATATGTTCGTAAACGGCGCGTGCGAATTTGCGATTCTTTAGGGGCCCATATGTCAGGTTCTATTCATCTAAGAGTGAATGGGTAAAGTGTTCTGGATAGATCATTTGTATACATATTCGAACGTTCGGTATACTATAGCTATCATACAGTACATCGACAACATTTTCAAAGTTACACACTTCCTGGAGCCCATCCAAATTGAGTAAATCAGTTGGCTTTGGTACATGACGTGTAGTCTATGGTGGGCTTTAAACGGCTTACAAAAGCACCATACATTCATGAACGGTTCCTGAGAAAATCTAATAAAACATGATTTTTGGGTACGGAAAAAAGGAATTGTGGGAATGGTCACTTCGATACCTTCTATTCATGGCAAATCTTACGATGATATTCTCGAGGCCGTTTTTAATTTCTCTCTCTCTCTCTCTCTCTCTCTCTCTCTCTCTTTTTTTTTTTTTTTTTTTTTTTTTTTTTTTTCTTCGATATCGTTATCCGTTACGGAGATTCAGGGGTTCAAACTTATAATTTTGCACAAAATCACAAAACACGATTTTTAGCCGTTTTAGCATCGTGAATCGCAAATATCTAAAAAAGCTAACCATAGAAAATGCTTCAAATATTTACAATACATCTTGTAGACATTTATCTATAAACGGCATTTTCAGTTTTCGTAAATCTTAGCAAGATTCGGCCGAAAAACCGAGATATTTTGCTAGAAAAAGTGCGTATTGTGCTGAAAGACTCTGAAACTTACCATGCGATTTGAAAAAAGGTACTCGGCGAAGAAATTTGATTTTTGTACTTCTTAAAGAAAATCAGGTGATGCTGAAGGAATTAGATTAGGTAATGAGACAATAAATGAATTTTGTTATTTGGGTAGCAAGATTACTTCTCATGGCCGAAGTAAAGAAGATATAAAATGCAGAATGGCTATGGGAAGAAAAGCGTTTCTAAAGAAGCGAAATTAGTTAACATCCAATATTAATTTAAATGTTAGAAAGTCCTTTCTGAAAGCATTTTTCTGGAGTGTAGCATTGTATGGGAGTGAAACATGGACGATAAGGAGATCAGATAAAAAGATGATAGAAGCTTTTGAAATGTGGTACTACAGACGAATGATGAAAATTAGATGGGTAGATCATGTAACTAATGAGGAAGTGCTTAACCGAATCGGGGAGAAAAGGAGTTTCTGACATATCCTGACTAAGAGAAGGGATAGACTGGTTCGACACATTCTGAGACATCAAGGAATTGTCAACTTAGCATTAGAAGGAAGCGGGTGGGGTAAAAATCGTAGAGGGAGGCCGAGGGACGAATATAGTAAGCAGATTCAAAAGGATGTAGTTTGCCGAACGTATTCTCAGATGAAGAGACTTGCACAGGGCCGGGTAGCGTGGAGAGCTGCATCAAACCAGTCTGCGGACTGAAGACCACAACAACAACAACATCTTAAAGATTAAAATCATCGGTCGATGAAGGGGTGATTTTTGTTTCCGTTTACTTTACATTTAATATGCAGCATCCGGTTTAGTGAACTATTGCAACATATTTTAAAGAGTTTGCAGAGGTAAAAACACATTGTGTAGACTTTAGGTCACACGTAGCTGCGTGTGAAATGTAGATAACATATCGAAATTTTATTTAAAGTTCAGAGCAGAATGATATGTGGTTCTTGAGATATCGGTCCGTGAATGATAGCAAGCGACAATAATAGGTTCGAAGACGCTATTTCTGATTGTGAGGTAACGTATTTTGAGGAATAGGAAATGACTAAAATGTTAAGTGTATGTTGTTTATATAAAATACTATCCAATTATTACTGACCATTGATTTCATGTTATATAATCAGTACACTCTGATGTAACAGGAAAAAGACGGGAACCAGCTGAGAGAAAAGGCGAATATGTTCTGACACAAAAGTGTGGAACCAGCTGCCTCAATCCTCAATCCGACTTCCACACCAAAAATTTTGGCAGACGAACATATTCGCGCTTTTTTCGGCTGAATGTGAGTAGGACAGAGACAGTGCAACAGGCATAGAGAGCCATATGTGATGGAACAGAGAAAGTGTCAGTTCAGGAGAAAGGCATATGTATGAAAACCGCAGTGGGAAGTGAAACGAGATGTCGGAAGTCAGGAACAGTGGCAACAACGAACTAAGAGAGCTGCAGATAGTAACAATTGGAGCAAAAGAGAAAACAGTGGGAAACTGACGAGCCGGCCGCGGTGGCCGAGCCGTCTGCGGCGCGCCAGTCACGGTCTGTACGGCCACTATGGTCGGGGGTTCTAATCCCCCCTCGGGCATGGACACTTGTGCCATCCTTACTATTAGCTAGTTCATAAGTAGTTTGTAAATTTAGGGACTGATGACCCCGTAGTTAAATCCCATAAACTATACAAACATTTGATTTTTGAAACAAACCATCCCCATGGACATAAGTGTAAAGGAGGCAATCGTGATTGAAGACAATGAAAGACGACTCTAAATCGGCAACAGGACAGGAAGTGAATGGGACAACGTCAGTGGGGCAGAGAGACGATGAAAGTGGCAGAAACAGACAGCGGTGAGGAATCGCGAGGGAAAGGGCAACGGCGGATGAGGGTTCGCTTTTGGATAGGGTCACAGGTCACTGTTTGTGTTTTCGCCCCGCCACCTTCCCTTTCAGAGAAATATACCTTGGTATCATACTCCCTATCAACGTATATATGTGTACGATTATAGTGACGGTGAAACATATAATTTTAATAAAATTAGATGTGTTTTTCATAATATGTATGACATTTTAGTGTAATATTTTTTCTCATTTCGGCCTGCTATGGACCACGAAGGTTTTTATCTCTTCCCTGATGAGAAATGTTCATTTTGGCTGACTATGCTGCCGCGGCGGAGAGTTCGAGAGCATTGAGGCGCTTATGTTACGATGCGCCAGGCCATTCCCCGTCGGGGGTTAGAATCCCCCCTCGGGCACGGATGTTTGTGCTGCCTTTAGTATAAGTTAGTTCATAAGTAGTTTTTAAGTTTAGGGACTGATGATCCTGCAATTAAGTCCCATAAGCTTTACAAACATTTGAATATTTTCTGTGATTTTTCCCCCTCTTCTCACCATTTGCCGACAGGACGTGGAACTGGCGTAGTAAGCGGAATAACGTGTTTAGTAATTTTTTACATTTTTTTCTGAAAACTTGTTCATCATGAATGTCCTCAAATGAAATTTCAGCTTCCTGTAAATCCTTTTTAACTTGACTTACCCATTTGTAATTCGTTTTTTTTAATTGATGAGGGTTTGCGATGAGTAGGTCTTTTGGGGTACGTTTCAGTGTAATAATAATAGTAATAATAATTAATAATTTTTAAACGAGTAAACAGCACACCTCGTTGACAAAAATATCAAAATTCTTCATTATAATAATGAAGAAATGTTTTGAAAAATATGTCTCCAAATCTTTGCAAACTACATCTGTCACGTAGTTAATTTACGAACTATAATAGGATCCTTGAGAACTTCATGATTTGCACAGTGTAAGATCGAAGTGTGCATTCAGTGTTTCACTTTGCACTACGACTGGAATTTGGTAAGCGGACTGTGGCTCTAAGAGTGTGTTAAGGAAAGAAATGCTGATTATTTGAGTCGCCTAACTGCAGGAGAGAAGGGGTCGGGTATTAGAAAAGGAGTGAATATAAAATTAGGATATCTGAAGAGGTTAATGTGACCAATAAAAATAAATAAAACTATTCCAAAAAATAAATATTATCGAAAATTTGTGGACATGGTTAATATTCAGAAACAAATAATATGTCCACAAAAGAAAAACAGTTTTTGGGGGGGGGGGGGTCATGACCCCCATGACCTTTCCCCTGGATCCGCCACTGGGCAAGGGATGAAGACATTGAAAGTTTAACACAGACAGTAAATGTCAGTGGGAAAGACAGCAAATAGACGGACAGAGACATATATAGACACTGACAGTGAGACGACATTGCTGACTATGACGGCTTCACTGGGCAAAAGTATTTACAAAGTTATGCGCTAAAAGTGCGCGAATATGTTCGCATGCCAAAATTTTTGTTGAGGAAGTCGGAATGAGGACTGAGACTGTTGGTTCCACACTTTTGTGTCAGAGAACATATTCGCCTTTTCTGAGCTCCGGCAGGAGCATTTATCAGCTGGTTATTTTAAAACCTCGATTACGGCGTCGCAATGTCGGTTGGCGTACGCGCAACGTACTCCTCGATGAGCGTACACAGCGCTTGGAAGTAAATCGAGAAAGATAATATCGTTCATCAACAAGCGTTACAATAAACGGAACGTAAAGACTATCGAAACGTTGCATTTCCATTCCACTTATTGTATTTCAGTTAATTATTTTGTTTCATATGGACTTTCTGTACGAACATACTACAATTATTTTGTTTTTAATGCAAAAACTCTAAAGAAGATATAAACATGTTATAAAAAGCATTTGTATTCTGTTCGCTACGAGAAAAATATGCTAAGCTGTGCTGTAAAAATCTGCAGTTTTTCCCCCTTTTCCCAGTCATTTTCAACATAAAACAGGAAAGTTGTTTTTATGCCTAAATTTATAATATCAGATGTTCGTACAATGAAACCATTACAAGTACGGCCATTAAAACTACCTCACAGATAGACCACCTCGAAAGGTCTCTCTAATAACTCGTTCCCAATTGATTTACCCATCGATTTTGATTTCTATGCCCAATCAGGGTCCCGATTGCAATAACAATGAATAAGATCAGAGGGAGATAGAAAATGGAGGAATGAAATGTATTTAAAACGGGGAGATGATATAGACGCAGACAGGAGGGGGGAGGGAATATGGTTTGGAATAAGAGGGAGTGGTGTGAAGCTGATGGAAAAAGATAGGGGGAGGAGTAGATGGTGAAACAGGAGGGAGGAAGGGATAGACACAGGGAGAAGAAGAGGAGAGATTAGGGTATACATCGCATACACACTAGCTACTGCGAAGCGTTGCCGTACTTGCTACTTACATACCAAAATAAATGAATAAATAAAAATAAAAATAGCCATAGTTTCGGTAACCAGACGTCCGGATTAATCCGGACTTGTCCTCCTTTTTAACTCTTTGTCCGGGTCCAGGCGAATTTTCGTTGTCCTACTTTTCGCAAAGTTGAGTGTAATAAAATTACATTTATAATTAGGCTCTTTCTATTGCTCTTTTGTTAAATACTTTCTATAGGGCCTGTCTTGGTCACAACTACGCACGAAGGCACCGTCACATGTAGCAGCAAGAGTAGGATCATCGATTGTGTCATGGATCGACTCACGAGCGAGTGCAAATATCGATTATTTAAAATTTACGTTCTATATATTGGCTTGGCAGTTGGCATTATATGTTTCATGTCGAGCACACGTGACTTGTGAGTGTAAATTACTGTTCATTGTGACCCAGTGAGTTTCATTAAATATCCGACAATGTCTAAACGTAAATGTAGATTCTCCAATCATCTTTCTTGCAAAAATCTTGCCTTCAAGAAGAGAAATGGATTCGAAGAAGAAAAGAAAATATGTGGACCCAACGTCTCAGTAGCCAGCAAAGGTAAGAAATAGCTCTACAGATTGCTTTACTGTCGTGATACAATTTCATGGTTTCTTCGTCATTCTTTTTATTTCTTCAGTAATAAGACAGTCGTGCTTGCAAATTTTTTTATTGATTTTTGACGTGTTTCACCCTTGTGAGGGCATCCCCAGAAAGTCTTGATGCAAATGGAGCCTGGACTAGGGTGTTGATGCCCCTGGCTATGGGAAATACCGATGTGCAGAAGCAACTTGTTTGCTCTGGCAGGAGGGGCAATCTGTTGCCATAGAGGCGATATCTGCGTCGATCCCCTTCCAGTAGACATGTTGAAGTGCGAGGCGTTTTGTTAGCACAATTCCCCAATGACCACGATGAAGCAGGCTGAGGACCTTGTGTTGTAGGAAGGGAGAAATGACAACCCGTGGTCAGCCGTTTCCGCCCTGGATGAGAAGAACACCATCATGGACAGAGAATTCGTGCTGTCGATGCCAATAATTTTAAACCCCTTGGGGTAGACACCAGCCGGATGATCTAGCATTGGGTCCTCTGCACGCTTGGCTGCTAGTTTTGCGTCAATGGGAAGGGACACGAGAGTGTTTTTTCTTCTGTGTCCAATTGGCGGCACACTTCTGGGTCAGCGTCAAATGAAAGATCCTGACCTAATGGCAGCCAGAAGAGGAGATTGGCATTGGCATGGTTGGTTGTCGAGCGATACTGAATATCATATGAGTCATTAGCCAGAGATAGTCCCACTGTTGGAGGCGTCGAGCTGTTTTGGTAGGATTGTTTGCATCACACAGAAAGAGAGGCAGCAGGGGTTTGTGGTCGGTCAAGATGGTAAAATGAAGACGATAAACATAGTCATGGAACTTTTCTAAAGCGAAGACTATAGCCAAGGCCTCCTTTTCAATTTTCCCATAATTGCACTGTGCCGGTGTCAATTTTTTGGAGATGAAGGCAACTGGTCGTTTCAGCCCATTGACCCTGTGTGAAAGGACTGCACCCACACCATACTCAGAGGCATCTGCCGCAACAATCACTGAGAGCGATGGATCAAAGGCCATAAGTGTGGTGCCGCACAAGTCTAAAGTGCGCGCCACCTACTTTCGCCGCGCGCCGCCATGCACGCACGGCGCGGCGTTCTTACGACGTCAGTCACGAGCCCTCTGCTGTTTCTCGCTCGTGGCCACCACTGAACGACATCGTTCACTTGGGACTGAGATAGGAAGCAGTTAACACTTCGGAATCAGATAGGCACCAGTAAAGACTTGGCTATCGGATAGGCACTAGGAATTATCAGTAGGCAGGCCTCTATCTAATCTATGTATCAGCATTCTGCAGTCAAGAACTATGTAAAAGTTCAGTATTACTAAGTCTCTATGATATATATATCTCGTTCTAATTTACTCTAGTGTTTCTAGTTTCTGCTGTCCCACTGGCTGCTCACCTTCGTACCTGCACAAGCGTGCATCTTTCATTCCTGTGTCGGTCTCTTTCTTACTCGGCCACCGACACCCAGTTCTACTGGCGGAAACGAGACACAAAAATAAGGCATGTGAGCTGAAGCAAGGCCTGCTTGAGATTGCGGAAGGCACTTTCACATGCCGTGTCCCAATTCCATGTCACATTCTTACATATGAGACGGTACAATGGGGCTGCTATGGTTGAGGCATGTGGAATGAATTTCCTGTAATAATTTCAGGTAACCCAATATGGACTGCCGCTTGGAGATGATGAGGCAGCGGCCGAATACCCATGGCACTGAGGACGTAGCCTAAGTATTCGACTTGAGGGAGAAAAAAATGACATTTTACCAAATTACAGTGAAGGTTGGCTGTTTGGAGAACAGAAAAAAGGATGTCCAGAATGTCCGCTAGGTGCTGAGTGGACTGTTGGGCAACAATGATGTCATCCAGGTAGTTGGCAGTACAAGGCATATGCCTTGTACGAGTTTCTAGAAACCTCTGGAAAATTACTCTGGCACTCGCGATCCCAAAGGGGAGCCTATTATAGAAGAAAAGACCAAAAGGAGCGTTGATAACCAGCAAGTTGCGGGACGCCTCGTCTAAACGAATCTGTAAATATGCGTCCTTGAGGCCGATTTTCGCGAAACGTTTGCCCCCATTGAGGCGAGTGAGGATCTCGTCAGCCTTGTGAGTAGGGTATGTACAAACACTCGACTGGGCATTGATGGTTTTACTGAAATTACCATATACATGGATGGAACCATCCGGTTTGTCTGCCAATACTATGGGCGTTGCCCACAGACTGTTAGAGACAGGTGTTAAGACCCCAGCTCCCTGCAAACGTTGGAGCTCTGCCTGCATTTTGTAACAAAGAGCGAATGGTACAGGCCGGGCTTTGAAGAACTAGGGTACGGCCGTCGGAAGGAGCGTGATGTGTGTCTCCAACCCTTGGACACCAGCAGTAGAAGGCCAGAACACGGAATGATACTTGGTGCGAAGAGTCTGGAGATAGGAAATGGCAAATCCGGGCTGGATGCTCGTAGTTGTATCGTGGACTTCCAGCGCCAAGGCATTGAAAAGGTCAAGTCCCAGCAACTTCGTAGCTCCCGGTGTATCCACGACAACGAAACGCATCCTGCAAGTTGTGACGCCATGTTTGATGAGTGCCTCAAACTGGTCTTTAACGATCACTAAGTCATTGCTGTAACTTCGAAGGTAGTGATTGGTTGAAGAGGGAGAGAGCCCAAGCGTTGGTAAGTTTTCCACACAATGATAGAAGAGGTAGACCCAGTGTGTACCTGGAAGTCGACAGGATGGCCATTGACCAACACCGACAGTGTTACCTGTTTATCGTGAACAGGAAGCACCGCATGGACATGGAGATCCTCCTTATAAGCCATGCCTGGATCGTCATGTGAAGCAGGATCGACCTGAGTACAACCAATTTGCATCCTGGAGGAAGCACGACAGACTTCGGCCCTTCTGGCGGTACGACCTCCTCTTGCATGGGACTAAAAACCAAATTTTTAATGTGCTGTGTCAGACTTCAGGATCCGAAAGTCGTCCTCTCGTCAACAAGAAAAAAAATCCAAATAATATAATCTTCCTGTATTGTGATATTTCAACGACAACGACAGAACCTTGCGCAGATAGAAGCAGCATATGATTCTAGCTTTGCAGTTCTTTAAAACTATGAAATAAATGTTTTAAAGTTCCCTTAGAGATCGAACTGTTAAACAGAAGTTCGTAGTTGTGCTACGTCCTGTTCACTGATGTTCGATTGATATATAAGATCTATTGATTAAATTTTGATAAGCCTTCTTGATTTATCTGTCAAACAAAATAACTTTCCCTAAATGTCTTCTTTCAAATTTTGAAATGGTTTGACAGTAAATAAATTCTTCAGCTCCTCTCAATGAATATATTTCTTGTAAAATTTCTATAAATATCAAAATAATGATCGTTGACACTTGGTTAACTTTCGAGACACTATGACATTTATTGCTCTCAAAATACAGGTCATGACTCAATGACAGTTACACAAAGACTGATTTTATGGTCTTTTTGATTTTCCACGAAAGTTTCTATAATAATATCAATATCCGCGACGATAACCGCAGAGACCAGCATCTTCTTGCCTCGTGGCCGTCGACCCGCGGCTTGAAGTGGCCAGATGTTTACTCCTTGAGCTCGGCGTCGAAGTGTTGCTCTCGTATGTTGAATCGCCGTCACAGCACATGAAACACAATAAACATACAAAAACTATTTTATGAATCGCATAACGTAAAACATTTACATAAAATAATTTAAAAACATAAAATATAAACATAATCTTCTGCGAAACTGAGCTGACATAAGGTAGTAGTGGAGAAAATAATCCGTCCCACTGCACTCTGTGCCCCGCTTTGCCACACGAGTTACATTTGGTACGGCGAAACTGACATTGATGCCTAGCGTATGTGACAAAACAGTCTTTGCAAGAGGGTAACTGCTTAAGGCCGCGAGTGAAGGAGGTTTGTTTACCAGAAGGAAGATGGGGAGGTGGTTGCTGAGGTATCTGTCGACGGGTGGGGCGGGCCACATGCACCTCAAATGGCACATGAAAGAAGGAAGACGCTTGGAGGGACTGTCCAAATGCCTGAATAACTGGAAGACATGCTTCTAAGGAGGGTCTAACGACAGTCAAAATGTTCAAATGTTTGTAAAGCTTATGGGACTTAACTACGGGGTCATCAGTCCCTAAACTTACAAACTACTTACGAACTAGGACGACACAAATATCCATGCCCGAGTGGGGATTCGAACCCCCGACCGTAGTGGCCGTGCAGACCGTGACTGAAGCGCCTCAGTATCCTCGGCCACCGCGACCGGCTAACGACAGTCACCCCTTTGGGAATGACTCAAACTGAGCCCTAATATTTTCCTAAATCACGGAAAGTTTTATTAGTTCACAGTCTCTATATCAAAGTCATTCCACTGTAGGCGAAGTTGAACTTATATGCTGGCTGAATACCCTTGCGTTGTGAGCTGTCTTCGGCATTCACTAAAAGATTTGATGTTTCAGGATCTTTTCGTAAATCATAAACATGTCAGTTGATACGGAAACGATTTTATTTCAATTTAAATGAAGTTTAAATCAATCACATTGTTGCACAATCAAAAATAAAAATAAAAATGCAGCAGCAAGCCAACAGAGCTGCTTACAGGCTTGTGACTACTAGAAGTATAACAAAACATGGTTTCTCTCAAACCTCGTTCTACGTAACCGCGTAATAAGATTGATGACAAAGTTTTGTAATTTACAATTAAACAATATTCTTTTACATTAAATATGCCAAAATATATAAATTAAAATATTACATTTAAGCTTTAACTATTTATCTCAATGTATGTACATGTTTCATGAAATTTGTATTTAATGTGGTACACAAATTTAAAGTCATCCTTTGACTAGTGTTTACAGTGCTCAAATTATTTCCTTTTTTGTGTTTTCAAAGTGCACACATATCTGTTTTGCCAATATTGTGTAGGCGTACTATTATTGTGACATGGAATTTTAATGTATTTCGGTGTGCGGTCTAATTTTTTATTAATACGGATTTGTGTATGGTTGTCGTAGTTTTGTTAATTTCGAAGATAGTTTCTTAGTACCAAACGGATTATTAATTTTAGTGCATGAGAAATGATCAGTATTTAAATTAGGATCCAGTGATATATAAAACATGGTCTGCCCTAGTTTATTTAAACAAAAGGTACATATGTAATCACATTGTGCAATAGTTATAACATGTAGTTTTTATACAAATTAGTATCTATATAGGTTCAGCAATTTCCGAAACTAAGTGTAATGCATTTTTAATATTTGCAGCTATTATTTACGAAAGTATTAAAAATTGAAAATTACGTAAAAGGACAGCCAAAGTTATGTTTAAATCAACGTACTATTTCTTAAAAGAGTTTTACTAATGGTGATAATAGAATTTCAAACTGAAGGCGAAAATGTGATATTTTACATGTCCGGTAGCGAAGTTTTATTTTAGGTGTCAGATATTTCGTGTTTGTAATGTTGGCAACTGATTTTTTGTAAGCAGCGTGCAACATAGCAGAAACGTTACAAGGGGTCTCGAAGTTTTAGTGAATCGTTCTGGAGGCCTTCGTCGAGAGCATGAACCAAGATCATATCCCTCATGAGCGATGCCGCATAGAACTGTTGGCAGCTTTCATTGGCGCATCGAAATCGGCAGTTCCTTGATGAGCCCTGGAGGGTAGTGTACGACTGACCTTGCTTCTTGTGACATCTAAAGAATCGAGCTGTCGTAACATGCACTTGTGAGTCAATGTACTCCTGCTTGCAAAACTTCAATTAATCATTGGGTAGGGCATGTGGTTCGTGCTACGGTTTTAATTGCTGAAGAAGATGGTAAACCTTACGACCAACGTAGGCGAGAAAGAAAGCCCTATGTTGGGCATCACCGGAGATACCGCACGCCAAGAAATGTTGTTCAAAGCAGGCCATGTAGTTCGCCCAAGATTCCAGCTGCCTATCAAACGCTGGAAAGGGCAGAGGGGCCCCCGGAACACTTTAGTATCAGGAAGAGAACTACGTATGTGGTGGGCTCTGTCTGTAGCTAAGCCGGCCGCGGTGGCCGACGGGACTGAGGCGCTACAATCACGGTCTGCACAGCCACTACGGTCGGGGGTTCGAATCCCCCCTCGGGCATGGGTATTTGTGACGTCCTTAGTGTTAGCTAGTTCATAAGTAGTTTGTAAGTTTAGGGACTGATGGCCCCGTAGTCGAGTCTCATAAGCTATACAAACATTTGACATTTTTGTCTGTAGCTAAGGCACTAACGGCCGCCATTGTCTGTACAAGTTCATGCTGGACCAACTGCATGTCCTGTAAGAGGATAAAAATTTGCTGCGACACGTGTTTCAGTGACTGGTTGACTGTCCATGGTAAACAATGAGCAAGACAACAACGGAGAGTACCTACTTGACCACCAGAGTCCGAAAAGAAATCCTCGGCGCCACCGCTATATCTCGCCTAAGGAGACGATAACTGAAAGACACTGTTTGATAAGGAAAGTGTGTTTATTGACAAGACAAATAATCATCTACTGGAAACAAAACAAACTAACAACCTCCGAAACTAAGGAAAAAACAACAAACATCAACTAAAAGTTAACTTCTTCACCAATTAGGTACTAGCCAGGGATATAATGACAGCCTTGAGAGAACGGCCAGGATGACGGAGCTGGACGACGTATACCGTTGCGGGAAAACCTGGAGGCGCGGCGTCGCTGGCAGGGACTCTTCCCCAGAGGCGTAAAGATATGTTAAGATCTTAAATAGAATTATTGATTTTAAGCGTAAAAGCAAATAAAAAGAAGCGGAGCATGAAGCAGAGAAAAGAGATAAAAGCGCAGAAAAAAATTAATTTACCTAAAAGAGAGCAGCAGCGGCGGCAACGATTGTGCAATGATAGGAGCGCATCAGTAATCTCTGGATGTATTACTCTGGTCTCTGAGCACTGAACTCAACGAGCTTGAATTTCATAGAGGTGGCGATAGGCCCGCCATGTTTGAGGCAAATGAACTTCAGTCCGCCATGTTACTTGGGGTATCCGCTCACAGCTGGTATGACACACCCACTTGGGAATTATACCTATTTGTAGTTTGAAAGGAGTATGCAAAATAATTTTCACTTAATTTTTGCCTGTCATACAGCCTTGAGCATGTTTTGTTACAAATACCTAAGCTATAATTCTGTAGAAAACAAATTTATGTAATATTTTGTACCATTTCACTAATCGATATAACATACTGTACTTAATTTCATATCTTTGCTGTAAACCAAAGACTTTGTTTTATCTTTGGAGTGTATCTTGCACACACCGTTGTTGTGTTGAAGAGAGTCGGCGTGAGACCTTCGTGAAGGAGAGTCGATGTCTGATTATGGTAATAGTCGTGAAACTGTCGGGTTAGTCTGTCTGTGTGTTACACTCGAAGGGTAAAAATTCAGACAGTTTTGAAGAGTCGCAGCCAAGTCTGCTGATTGCAATTTTTGTATGAAAATTAATCTGTCAAAAATAAGGTAATGTGTACTTCTCTATTGTTATGTCTACTAGCCTGTATTTGAACTATTGCAGTTGGTGTTTGTCTTTTTGCTAATGAATACTGTTTACTGCAGCTCGCATTTATCATTTAACCCTGAGTCATTTTCCAGTTCCTCGTTCCTTTCACCAATTTGAATTGCTATCCGTTCTGATCATTGTTTCTTATGATAGTGTTGCATAATTATTGTGTTTGTAAATGTATGTGCTAATTGGAACAGTTCACTGGAGGGATTTTGTCATGATCAATTCGTCTATTAATGAGAGGAGGAAGTACTTTGTTCATAAATGCAGTACAGTTCATAGTTAGAGATTTTCTCAGTTTTAATGAAAGTTCAGATTATTAAGTCAGTTAATGTTAGTAACAGTTAAAGTGATTTGTCTGATCAGAAGAGAAGTAGATCACGTAAAGAGATGAAAAATATTTGCAGTGAGTGAGTCTTGAAATCATTACCAGATTTGTAGAACATTTTTTATTACGTTGAATCAGTATGAGAATTGTTGTTCAGATAGGCACATTATCAAGTGCAGTGACTTTTGGTATCTAATTAATATCAAATATCTTTGTTTGCCATCCTGTTTATTCGCAGTCGAATTATGCTTGTATAGTCTGGCTACTGGTATATGGTGCATGCTAACAAATCTGAATTTTTCATTTGTTCACATTGTGTCTCAAACATGAGATTAATGTGTACACCAATTACGAGTTTTAATTACTGTTAACTTATTAACTACTGTACAATTTAAAGTGTTATCCGTTGCGCATCAAACAAAACCACATTCACGTAAGATAATTGCATTCCATGTCAGTTGCAATTTAATGTAACAGGGCAAAGGGAGGTACTAAGTCTCATTGCTTAGTCAAATTATTTTGTAACCAAAACCTAAAAAAGAACATTTATTTGTGTATTTTAGCGGGGACGGTCTCTTAACACAATCAGTGACACGCTCGCCCCACTCACATACTACCTTTAGCATCCTTTCAAACACACACACACACACTACTTTTAAGTTCCACGTATAAATAAGAATTGACTATTGAATACAGATGTGCATCAAGTTCCGTCAAACTTTTTCAAAGCTGCGAATTGACGAACCTGGTAGTAAATTTCCTAAAAATGCGGTAATAAATGATCGGGTTCCAGTTCGCAGCATAACAGTTAGCTGAGGTTTGCAATAACAAGGAAAGTGCCGTTGCGGAAATATTTGTGTTGATTTTAATGCAAGTACGTGGACTAAACGAGCTGCGAAACGTACAGTGAACAGTAATCGTTAAGGCGAACAATCATGACAATGGATTTGTATCTGCTGTTAATGTGTTGGAACAACTGCTTTTATAAAGTCTAGTATACATTTATCTTGTGTTTACTAACCCTATTAACTCTACAACCTTGTTAAATTGTTGTTAAAGGGTTTGGTTGTAAACTTCGGTGGACGAAATTCAGTACAAAGACGAAGGTGACAACAAAATACTGCAGTTAGAAATGCGCATAGGTCATCTGCCACAAAAACAATCCACGACGAAATAAGGTGTCGTTAATAACTTTCCTTGTTGCCATGCTGAAACAAGTACGTTTGGTACGTGGCAATTGAATACAAAGACAACAGAATCTTGCAATAAAAATGCGCCTGGGTCAGCTGTCACAAAAACATTCCACACCAAAATAACGTATCATTAATAACTTTCGTTGTTGCCACGCTGAAATAACTACACATTTGTTCCAAAGAACATTGAAATATACAAGTGAAAAAATTCTAGCTGTCACTACTACTTCCACACTTTGCACTGGTTGCATGTCAACCAGGCTCTATCAAGAATTGTCGACAAGTGTAAATATTTTTAAATGAGGTGTAAACACTCAAAAGTGTTGTTTCATCAACCACAGGGGCGACAGAAGAAGAAATATCTTACAAACACACCAACACTAGGTTGAAAACTGAACATTTTTTTATGGTGTGTACTTCAAAGAAATTGCAGGATAGGTCATCTAAAGCTTCACTCTTGGGTCAGCTAAGTACCATTAGTCTGGAATTTTGTTTGAGTATAGACAGACAGATCATACGAGGCAAAACATTTGGTGTTCTTTCATGAATTACTTGTCGTCTTATCACTTCGATTTTCGCATTTAAATGCTTGAACGCACATTAGGCATATTTAGCAGGAAAAATTGTACATACAGTACACCGTACATACAATATACACTAAATACAGTACTTCAAGCTCAACAACAACATACGACAGACAGACTCTACTCCATTGTGTTGACCACCGAAAACATGGCGGCCGAGTTTACACAGGTTGCCGCAAAGAGCGCTGTTCAAGTGTTCAAGTGTTTGTTAAGCTTATGGGACTTAAGACGGGGTCATCAGTTCCGAAACTTATGAACCCCTTATCAACTACCTTATACTAAAGACGGCACAAATATCCATGCCCGAGTGGAGATTCGAACCCCCGACCGTAGTGGCCGTGCAGACAGTGACTGGAGTGCCTCAGTCTCCTCGGCCACCGCGACCGGCAAAGAGCGCTGTATCTCGTGTGTTAGCCACTCTATGAAAATTAAGCTCGTTGATTGAACTGCAGCGTGCCTGCACATTCACATGTTTTGCACACGATTTCGCATTGTCCGCCATGTTTAAATTTGGCATACAATTGTTCATTAATTATTAAGTGGCAAATAACTGCTTGTTTACCTCTTGATTTGAAATTCATATGAATATGTGGTTAATAGGCTAATACGGGTGCCAAATTGAAAAGTATTCTCGTTTCGTTTTCTTGTAATACTTCATAATGACCATATTTAAATTTGGCAAGAAACGAAATATTATCATCTATGGTTAACAAGCACATTGAGCTTTAGTTCAACAACCATGGAGCACATTCACACTCCTAGTCAATATGCCGATGTTTACAATACAGCGTCAACAATTCCTCCAGCTGTTGGGTCATACAGTAGGCTTATTATGAAGTTAATATGGCGAATCCGTATTTGCATCAGGATAAATTAAGTGCTTGTGACCAGTTAAATTTTTTTAAAATAAATACTTTATACATGGTCACGAAGAGCATCCTTCCAGTTCAACTGAATAAAAAATCTCAGAAAATTAGAAAATCTCCTCTCCCGTACGCCATAGGATTAAAATAGACAATAAACTATTAAGCCATGATTGGACTTGTGGAGCTGCGTCTCAACAGAAAGACCACTAGCAAAAGTACCACACAGAAATTAAGTTATGTATTACCCAATGGGATCCAAAATACAGGGTGTCCAGAAAAGGACTCCCTGATTTCAGAATTAAATATCTCGAAAACAAAGATCGATAGAGGAAATCAGTAAACGGTATGTTTATTGTGAAAGCTGTAAGAAGTTTATACAGCATTTTGAAATAATAGTTACCTAAGCTGCTAACAGATGTCGCTGTAATCGTCATACTTAATGCCTAGTATAAATAGTGATCCGAAGCCCAGAGCGATCAGTTCCACAATTGAAACGTGAAAGGAGGTTAGCGAACCGAAGGAAGAGATTAAAACCACATACTCCATTGAACAACGCGTTTTTCTGGTGCCAGAGTACCACAGGTTAGAAGAGAGTCCTGCAGCAACAAGGCGAAGTTTTCAAGTACGATTTAATGTTCCAAAAGGACCCGATGCGAAAACCACTCGTACGCTCTTCGCACAATTTCAACGAACAGGCAGCGTAACTAATGATCTAGTGGGGCATGTTGGCCGCAAGCAAACCGCAGTTACGCCTGAAAAAATCGCCACAGTTTCTGGTATTATTCAGCGAAATCCAATGCCATCCGTCCGTAGAATTGCATCTGAGACTGGTTTGAAGCGTTCCAGCACGCAGAAAATACTGAGAAAGAGCCTACACATGTTTCCATTCAAAATTCAAACGCACCAGGCCACACCCGTACGAGCTGTGCAACAAAGGGTTGCCTTTGCTAATCAGATGCTCACAATGATTGATAGTGAAGGATTTGATGTTGGCTGCTTCTGGTTTACAGATGAAGCACACTTCCACCTGAATGGATACGTGAATAAGCAGACCTGGCGATTTTGGGGTTCCGAAAAGCCATATTGGTGTGAAGCGAAACTCCTTTATTCTCCTCAAGTTACTGTGTGGGCTGCAGTATGCAACAGAGGCATTATTGGCCATTTTTTATTCGAGAAACGGTCACTGGTGTGCGTTACGTTGCAATTTTGGAACAATTTGTCGCCACACAGCAAGCGTTAGAGCATCGACCAGTACTAAATGGTTTATGCAAGATGGAGCCCGATCACATCGGACCGAACAAGTGTTTCGCTTTCTTGAGGAATACGTCGGGAATCGAGTCATTGCTTTGGAATATCCACATTTACCGCTGCAGGCATGGATTGGCCTCCATATTCGCCGGACTTGACTCCCTGTGCCTTTTTTTTTTTTTTTTTTTTTTTTTTTTTTTTTTTTTTTTTTGTGGTGCACGGTGAAAGACATGGTCTACCCGAAGCATCCCGCATACAGCGTACAGTGCCATCTGTTAGCAGCTTTTTTCAAACTGCTGTATAAACTTCTTACAGCTTTCACAACAAACATACCGTTTACTGTATTCCTCTATCGATCTTTGTTTTCGAGATATTTAATTTTGAAATCAGGGAGCCCTTTTCTGGACACCCTGTATAAGCAGTCACAGGGAAGCATCAGAATTAAGTAAACATTTTTAGAACAGACATCATAGGGTCAGAATACCAGTGGTTGCAGCTGATCATTAAGTACCCGTTCATCAGATGTGCACGTATGTTTAACAATTTCAAGCTCTTCAGATAAATCAAGCTTTTTCCCTTTTCGGTCACAATGCAGGATACGTAAGTCTTCTAGTAGGGTGCCTGATGCCCTGTAGTCTGCTATATACCAGCCGGCCTATAATAGTGGAGAGTATTTTATGACAATTTATTTCTATTTTGAAGGTTAAGAGTGCAGTTTCCATGCCGGCTGCTGCCGCTTGACTTTTAGATTTTTATAGAAGCGCGGCGAATGATGGGAGGTGTATGGTATTTCGTTTTTCGGTTTGTAAACAGTTCATTTTTGTGCACTTTATTATTTCTTAAGAGTAATATTGCAAAACTGTTTTTCAGTATATCAAGCCACTATGCAAATGCTAAAATCAGAATTTCGTTAATTACCACATAGTCAACTGATGACAGGTATAAGTTGAATCTAGAATCTGTTGAAGGTGTGTTGACGGCCCAATATAATTGAAAATAATTTTCATTTGTATCTTTTTACCTCTTTGGAGCTGATGGAGTCCCACCTCTAATTGACTGACCAGGGACTCCTCAGATACGACTTGGCAAACGATCTGGGGTGAGATGGGGATTACACTGGGAAGAAGGTAGAGCTGGCGGAGGCTTCAATTAAGATGGGGTTAGATGTTTTAGCTGTTAGTGACGTTAGAGTAAGGGAGAATACAAAGTATACCTATCAGGAGTTAAAGTAGGAAGAGCACAGTGGTGAGTAGGGTTTTACATCAGGAAAGCAATCGAACCCAGCATAATTGCAATAAGGTATGTAAATGAACGACTGATGTGGATAGATTTGGCCATCTCCAGCAAGAAAATTAGGATTGTGGCAGTATATTCACCCTGTGAAGGGATAGATCAAGATGAGAAGGACAGATTTTACAACGCACTTAGTGATGTAGTTGTTGGAGTGAAGAATAATTACTCATGGGTAATTTCAACGCCAGGATAGGAAATCGAACAGAAGGTTGTGAAAAGGTTATGGGTAGCTCAGACAAAAATTATAGAGTGTGTACATATTTTGACCATAAAACTAACCGTTGCGTGAAAAAAATAAAACTTTTTACGAACCTTGACCTTCTGTAAAATCTTTTGCATACACGGAATTGATGTGGAATTTTTACAAAATCATTGAAATGGTATCCCAAACGTTTTTGCAAATTTTCAGTTTGCTTTCAATTAATGTAAGGTTGAATGTCTGTTTTGAACGGAATATTATTTATGTATAGCAATTAGTCTGCTTCGCCCTCTATTCTATTTATTATTATTATTATTATTTTATTTTTTTCCTGTTTGAAATTTTCTTATCCATCTTCCTTTGCTTTGAACCGAATAGAAAAATCCACACGAACCGCCACTGCCTGCAGAGTGGTTATAATAACGAACTGAAAAATGGACAAAAACGGCTAATATAAGGCTATATATAACTCTGTGATATAAAAAGCTGCCTCATCCCGCACTCCGTCTTCCCACTAGACACTTTGTCCTGCGACTGTTTCTGCCCAGTCCCTCATCACAGTGTTCATACACGTCCCACTGTCTACCTCTTCCATTGCCAATTTCTCCAGTCTCTCCCACCAGCTTCATCCCTTTCCCTTTATCTATCATACCGTCTATTTCTTCTTCTTTCGCTCTCAATCTGCCACTCTCTTTGCCCCATTATCTTTCTCTCACATTGCCACTGATTCCTTCTTTCTCAAAAATGTTTGTATAGCTTATGGGACTTAACTACGGGGTCATCAGTCCCTAAACTTACAAACTACTTATGAACTATCAAATAGTAAGGACGGTACAATTGTCCACGCCCGACAACTATGCGGCAACTGATATAGTGGTAATACCAGAAAGTTTCTGCAGAGGGGAATGGTGTTGACTTATGTTTACTCTATCTAAGATTGGGGACCTTGGTGGCTGAATGACTCGACAGGAAGCACTCCCACCTGGCTATGAGGAGGACTCTGGATGACATGGAATCCCCCAAAAGACTGCGGACCAACGTAACAAGATCCAAAGTCAACATGAGAAGGTGGGGCCTCTGTGATACATCTATCATGTGCGAGTGTGGAAACGAACAAACTACCGAGCATCTGCTACAGTGTGAGCTTTGTCCAGCCTGCTGTACCATGCAGGACCTGACTGGTGCTACCCGTGATGCGTGTGATGTAGACAGATTTTGGGCTAGCATAGTTTGATGTTTAATCCTGGGGTAAAGTCCTTTGAACTGTTACCACTGTTACTTGCAAATATGTGTACTATTAATGGCTAATTTGTATTTATATTCATTGATCTACATCTACATGGGATACACTGCAAATCACATTTAAGTGTCTGGCAGAGGATTTATCGAACCACAATTATACTATTTATCTCCCATTCCATTCTCGAATAGCGCGCGGGAAGAAAGAACACCTGAATCTCTCTGTTCGAGCTCTGATTTCTCGTATTTTATTCTGATGATCATTTCTACCTATGTAAGTGGGAGTCAACAATATATTTTCGCATTCGGAGGAGAAATGTTGACGATTGGAGTTTCGCAAGTAGCCCACGCCGCAGGGTTAAGCGCTGTTGTTGTAATGATCCCATCCCAGATCCTGTATCATTTCCGTAACGCTGTCTCCCCTGTATCGTGACAATACGAAACGAGCTGCCCTTCTTTGGACTCTTTCGATGTCCTCCGTCAAACCCACCTGATAAGGATCCCACACTGGGCAGCAATACTCCAAAAATGGACGGACAAGCGTAGTGTATGCAGTTTCTTTTGTAGTTCTGTTGCATGTTTTAATGGTTCTGCCAATAATACGCAGTCTCTGGTTCGCCTTTCCCACGATATTATCTACGTGTTCTTTCCAATTTAAGTCTGAAGTAATAGTAATTCCTAGGTATTTTGTGGAGTTTACGGCCTTCACATTTGATTGATTTATCTTGTAAACAAAGTTTAACGAATTTCTTTTCGTACTCATGAGGACGACTTCACGGTTCTCATTATTTAGAGTCAATTGCCAATTTTTACACAATACTGATATCTTATTCAGATCGTTCTGCAGTTGGTTTTGATCCTCAGATGATTTTACTAGACGGTAAATGACGGCGTCATCTTCATTTTTGTTTTTGTGTTTCATGTTATGTTTTGTACAAGATGCTTCTGACACAAATAAATAAATAAAGTGGGTTCAGACGGTGTATTGAGCAGGTAGTGCAGTACAATAACGACGTGACTTAGCCGACATGGAGAGCCAATAGAAAGGTTGGAAGCGGGACAGACACAGCGGGAAAGTGGCTGCAGCTATTGGTGGAGTGTATCGAAGTGTAATTTCTGGGATCTGGACTCGATTTCAGAGAACAGGAACCGTTAAAATAAGACAAAACTAAGATCCTCCACTTGTAACATTACTAAGAGATGACCGTTATCTCCAGTTAACAGCCCCTGCAGACAGGACGCCGAATGCAACTCAACTGCAACGCACCCTCTAGGCAGCAACAGAACGCACAGTATCAATACAAACAGTCCGAAATCTCCTTCGAGAATTTGACCTCTACTTACGAAGGCCTATGGTGTATGTCCCATTAAAACCACGGGCCGTTTAGTCCGCATAAACTGGACGGAAGAACATCAGGATTGGAGTCGTAACGCATGACGCCGCGTTCTGTTCACAGATGAGTCCAGATTTTGTGTTCAGACGGACAATCGTCGTTCCCTTATCTGGAGAGAACGTGGAACCTAGAACAATCCTGCTTATATGCGGGAAACATCGCCCTACCATGGTGGAGGGCGAATGGTGTGAGCTGGAGTCCGTATTGCTTGACGTACGGACCTCAATGTCGTTCGGAATCGCGCTTTGACTACTCAGAGAGATAGAGACGACATTCTTCAGTGCCCTACGCGTAAGAGATGGTTTCCTTCTGGTGGATGATAGCGCGCGTCTCCTCAGAGCACTGGTGGAATTGAAGCCGAGGGAACTGAACGAATGGAGTGGCCATCTTTCTCGCCGATCTTAAACCCGATTGAGCTTGTCTGGGATGCATTTGGCAGACGCATTGCAGTTAGACCAGGGCCTCCCACAACTGTTACAGAGCTCCATATTGCACTCATGGGTGAATGGCCAAATAGCCTTCAAGGGCTGATTTGTACCGTCGTACTGTCCATGCGCCTCGGTTGCACAGTGGTAGAGTGCCAGCCTATGAACCAGAAGGTCGCGGGTTCGATCCCCGCCAGGTCCTGAGATTTTTATCTGTCACTTTCCACTTCTTTCACCTCTGGCAGTGTTGCTGATGTGAAGAATACCGAGTAGCACCGTGGTTCAGAACCCACGGTAAACTGTAGATCCCCCTATAACTGGCTTGTTAAGTCAGTTTTAAGGTCGGAGGAAGACAACGGCATACCACCTCCAAACAGGACAATGCCTAGTAAAGCACTGTCGTGTTCAAACCAATCTTCGGATTGTTGACTGCTTTACCTTACCTTTTACTGTCCATGCCGTGTAGTTGTGCAACTGCATTGACAGTCCGAGTTCATCAGAAACCATATTAGAGGACACCAACAATAATTTTTTCACTATTATCTTGTCTTGCTCTAAGTAAATGCTATATAAGAGTCTAGACAGCAAAATTTCGTACTGTATCACAGACAGATTACTATTGTAATCAATATATGAATAACTGCGATACCATATTTATATTGTGTATAATATCTCACCTGGTCCCCTAACTGTTTTGAGCAGACTACTTATGCCACTGTCTCTGTATCACCATGACCGTATGCTCTCTCTTCCTGGTACTGTCTCTTTTCTCTTCCACCCCCACTCTCTGCTATCGTCTTTCAGCAGAATAAAGCGCCAATATTTTTGCATGCTAAAATGTCGGGGCAGGAAGGCGGAATTATGACCGATCCAACTGTTTCCTCACATTTCAATTGGTGAGTTTTAAACAGAAACATATTTCCCTTTTACGCCCAAATATGAGAAAACCAAGATCGAGATGGTCGGGCCCAAATGGGTAAGCGCCGACAAAAGTCGGTAAATGTGGTGTGAATTTGAAACCTGGCACTGCCAACCTTAGCACCCTAATAGTGCTAAAACAGGCTTACGTTTGCACTCATTAATCAGGATCAAATTTGTCATTTGAACATTAATGTTTCTGTACTACACTTTTATGTCATCTTATTATTTTGTGCGTCACTTCTAAATTAAAAGATAATCGGAAACTGAAAACTTCAATATTTTCTCAGCACTAAGCAAAGTGACAGACATTTTTTACCTTCTAATTTTTCTCATGGCACACTCTTCACTGACGCCAAGACAAGATTTTTAATTAGTTATGATGTTATATACTCGAGAAGTAAATATAATATTTTACTCTCTCATGATAGCATTCAGATTAGTTGAATTTGTCTGCAGTTTTAACAATATGAAAAGGATACTACAATATTTTAATTTATAATAACGCCTCCCGACTCTGACGATACAATAGCAGAAAGGTTCAAAGAAAATCTTAGTCTAATTACAAAAACGTACCCGACTCACACGATAATAGTAGGCGGTGATTTTAATTTAGCATTTTAATTTACCCTCGATGTGTTGGCGAAATTATATTTTCAAATCAGGAGATAGGCATGAAACATCGTGCGAAATTGTACTCAACGCATTCTCTGAGAATTACTTCGAACAATTAGTTCATGAGCCAACTAGAATTGTAAATGGATGTGAAAACACAATTGATCTCTTAGCAACAAATAATCCTCAGCTCATAACGAGCATCAAAACGGATACAGGTATTAGTGAACACAGAGCTGTCGCAGCGAAATAGAATATCGAAATTCCCCAAGTTACCAAAAATAAACGAAAAGCATATTTGTTCAGGAAAGCAAAATAGTAACAAAATACATTGCTTCTTGAAAGACAGCTTCCACTCGTTTCTAACACTAAACGTAGGTGTAGACCAGATGTGGCTCAAATTCAGAGAAGTGGTAACGACAGCAATGGACAGTATTATACCAAATAAATTAATAAAAGAAGGAGGCGATAACCCTTGGTACACAAAACAGGTCAGGACACTGTTGCAAAAGCAAAGGAAAAGGCATACTAAATTTAAACGAACACAAAATCCCCAGGATTGGCGATCGTACTCAGAAGCACGAAATTTAGCGAGGATTTCAATGCGAGATGCCTACAATACTTATCACAACGAAACCCTTTCTCGAAATTTGACTGAAAACCTAAAGAGATTTTGGTCATATGTTAAATATACTAGGGGCAAAACAAACAATACCCTCACTACGTTATAGTAATGGCGATCCTGCCAATGACATCGCTACTAAAGCAGAGTTACTAACCATAGCTTTTAGAATCTTATTCACCAAAGAAGACGAAACCAATATTCCAGATTTCGAATTACGAACAGAGGCTGTAATGAGTAACGTACAAGTAGATATCATCGGAGTAGTGCAGCAAGAAAAAGTCTTCTGGTCCGGATTGTATAACATTAGATTTCTATCTGATTATGCTGAAGCGATAGCTCCTTACTTAACAGTCATATACAACCGCTCTCTGAATGAAGGATCTGTACTAAACGTTGCGCAGGTCACACCTATAATCAAGAAAGGCAGTAGGAGTAACCCACTAAACTACAGCCCTATTTCATTGACGTCAATTTGCACAGGGTATTGGAACATATCCTGTATTCAAATATTATGAATTATCTCGAACTGAACGATCTATTGACCCAAGGTCAACACGGATTTAGAAAATATCGTTCATGCGAAACACAACTGGCTCTTTATTCACACGAAGTGATGGGTGCTATCGACAAGGGTTCGTAAATCGACTCCGTATTTCTTGATTTCCAGGAAGCTTTTGACACCGTACCTCACCAACGGCTTTTAATCAAATTGCGTGGTTATGGTATATCGCCCCAAATTTGCTATTGGATAGGGGATTTCTTGTCAGAGAGGACACAGTTCGTAGTAATCGATGGTAAGGCATCGACTAAAACAGAAGTGATATCGGGCGTTCCACAGGATAGCGTTATTGGTCCTCTGCTGTTCCTTATTTACATAAACGATTTAGGGGAAAATCTAAGTAGCTCCCTTAGGTTGTTTGCAGATGACACCATCATTTACCGTCTAGTGAAATATCTGAGGATGAAAACCAACTGCAGAACGATCTGAATAAGATATCACTATGGTGTAAAAATTGGCAATTGATCTCAATAATGAGACGTGTGAAGTCGTCCACATGAGTACGAAAATAAATCCGTTAAACTTTGTTTACAAGATAAATCAATCAAAAGTGAAGGCCGTAAACTGCACAAAATTCCTAGGAATTACTATTACTTCAGACTGGAAAGTTCATTACGTGTGTGTTATTGTCATGATCACGGAAAGGTTTTCCATTTATTTCGCGTGTTCCTTTGTGAGAGAGAAAAGTTAGAATTGTGGCACATGTATCAGCCTAAAATTGTAATTCTCAGTAAATGAACAGTGACCGTATCGTACCTTGCAGCAATAGTTTCAAAACTGAATATCAATTACGAGGTATGTCCACAAAGTAAGTTCCGTTTGATTATATAAACCAAACGTGAACAGATACAGAAAAAATATTTATTGTATAAAAATCTGCAACTGTTCAACTACTTTTCTACATAATTTCCTAAATTTTGTAGGCACTTGTTATAGCGTGGTACAAGTTTTTGTGTGCCTTCTTCATAGAAGGTTGCCGCCTGTATATTCAACCATGTGGCAAACATGTTCTTTGTTGTTGTTGTTGTTGTAGGTTTTGAGGGAACTAAACAGCTAGGTCATCAGTCCCCTGTTCCTAGCTAAGAGTCCTCTGTCAAGAGTATAAAAAGTAAAACACAGCTCCAAAGATGAAAACTCACAAATGGGGTAAGCTGACATTGGAGAAGTCGCTGACAACACAAAAGGAAGAGACACAATAGGGAAAACGAAGTCCAGATCACAGCTAAAACTGGACAGCAGAGAAATATGGCTGGCTGATCACAGAGAAAAAACAGGATGAGCCAGCCATACTTCACACACTAAAAACCCCTCGGTAAATTACAGAAGGGTCTTAAAAGGGTTTAAAATCGCTGGATAGGTGGGGACCTGAAGTATCAGGTTATAGCACCCACCACTAGATGGAGTTGTAAAAACCAGCTGCGCGAATAAAACTTAAAACAGAATGAGCCATGGAGGTATCGTCGCCTAAAACTAAAGGTAGCGCATCTGGTAGGTTAAAAGACTGGCGCAATGTAGCTAAAACTGGGCAGTCCATCAGAAGATGGACGACTGTCAGCGCTGCTCCACACCGACACACGGGTGGGGCCTCATGTCGGAGGAGACGACCATGGGTCAGCCAGGTATGCCCAATACGGAGGCGGCAGAGGACAACTGACTCTCGACGTATGGGCCGCAGTGAAGACTTCCACAGAGTTGTGGATAGCTTCACTGCTCGGAGCTTGTTTGTTGCACTCATGGTAGACCATTCGGCACCCCAAGCATCACGCACCTTCTTGTGCAATGATAACCTGAGGTCTGATTCCATGACGCCAATGGTGAAGGGTGGCGCAGTGGTGGCCTGTTTGGCCAACTGGTCGACACGTTCATTCCCCGGTATGCCGACGTGGCCAGGGGTCCACAGGAAGACCACACATCGGCCAGATTTGCCAAGAGAGTAAGTAGTGTCTTGAATGGACTGCACTAACGGGTGACGAGGGAAGAACTGGTCGAGTGCCTGCAAGCCACTCAGGGAGTCACTACAGATGACAAATGACCCCCTGGGGCAGGCTCGGAGGTGTTCTAGAGCCTTGAGGATAGCGACCAGCTCTGCAGTAAAGACACTACTTTCACGGGGCAATGAATGTTGTTCGACATGGTCACCATGGAGACATGCATACTCAGCATGACCATCTGCTAGGGACCCATCAGTATAGATGGCTTCAGCACCACGGAAGGAGTTGAAGAGATCCAGGAACTGGTGTCAGAGTTGCGTTGGAGAAACGGAGTCCTTTGATCTATTGGGCAGATCCAGACAAAGCTGCAATCGGGGAATGGACCAAGGAGGGGTTTGAAAGGAATAGTGGAAAGTGGCAGGGAGTAGTTGGGATTCGAGGGACGAAAGTAGAGAACGAACGCGGACTGATATTGGGTAACCTGACCGAGGTCGTCTTGGAGGGATAAGGAGTGCAGCGCCTGGAAAAACAAGCTAGTGGTTCGGATGGTGTGGCAAGGCCTTAACATGGGCAACGTACGAAGCCAGCAGGTGCTGCCGGCGGAACCGCAGAGGAAGGACCTCAGCTTCAACTAGTAGGCTTGTCACAGGGCTCGTGCGGAAAGCCCCTGTCGCCAAACGAACTCCAGAATGTAAGACTGGGTCTAATGTTTGCAGTGCTGAAGGTGCAGCCGAATCATATACTACGCAGCCATAGTCTAGGCGCGACTGGATGAGCGCCTTATAAAGTTGCAGGAGCGTTGGGCGTGACGCTTCCAAAACAGTATGGCTTAGACAGCGTAGAATATTAAGGTGTCGCCAGCACTTTTGTTTGAGTTGGCGAAGGTGTGGCACCCAGGTGAGACGGTTGTCGAACAACATGCCTAAAAAACGGTGCGTCTCTTCGACATGCAGCAGGTCATCAGCGAGATACAGTTCGGGTTCAGTATGGACGGCCCGACGCCGACAGAAATGCATCACTCAGGTTTGTTCTTTCAGCTGATCATCGTTGACAGGACAAATTTTAGGTGTAAGAAGAGATGAAAGGTGTCTTCTCCTTCCCTTCACATTGCCTCCCGACCTCACAAGGCGAATGTGACCAAACAACTCTTACGGGAATTTCACTGGACGTGTTTGATCATCCTCCGTACAGTCTCGCTCCTAGCGACTTTCTTCTTACACCTAAAACCTGTCCATGGTGGTCAACACTTCAGAGATGATGACGAGCTGAAAGAATATGTTACCACATGGTTGAATACACAGGCGGCAACCTTCTACGAAAAAGGCATACAAAGACTTCTGCCACGCTATGTCAAATGCCTACAAAGTTTAGGAAGCTATAGAGAAAAGTAGTTTAATAGTTGTATATTTTTGTGCAATAAATATTTTTTCTGTATCCCGTACACGTTTGTTTTATATAACCAAACGGAACTTACTTTGTGGACATACCTCGTATTTTGTTGTGTATTTAGTGTATGAAGAGATTACGATTTTATACTTTCTTTGTAACAGGTGCACTTAGAATTTTTCGTTTACAATAGATACCCCCCCTCCCCCCCCCAGTAGGCGTGCAGTTCGACCGTTATTAGTAGAAGCAATAGTTTCAGGAGTGACTGTGATTCAATTTGAGGTATAATTTGTGGGGAGCATTTTCATCGTTTCTTTGGTCAACTTAAACCGTTGCAATTTTAGTGCGAATGCTCATTACAGCAGATCAGCCCCGTGATAATGCAGTGAGACGAGTACCTTTTTCTGAATTTCTTTCGTTATTAAAAGGTAATTACATTGACATTAAGTTTTCGGTGATGAATTCAATAATCTGGTCCATTTTTGTCAGATGAGTTACGCCGAACGAGCCATGTGCAACCACCCGCTACATTGTTGATCCAGTAAGGTACGAGGTACGTCCAGAAAGTAAGTTCCCTTAGGTTATATAAAACAAAAGTGTACAGATACAGAAAAAAATATTTATTGTACAAAAATCTACAACTGTTAAAATTCTTTTCTAGAAAGCTGCCGAAATTTTGTGGGCACTTGTCATAGCGTGCCAGACGTTTCTGAGTGCCTTCTTCATAGAAGGTTGCCGCCTGTGTATTCAGCCAAGTGGTAGCATGTTCTTTCAGCTCGTCATCATCGTTGAAATGTTGACCACCAAGGACAGATTTTTAGGTGTAAGAAGAGGTGAAAGTGGCTAGGAGCGAGGTCCGGGCTGTACGAATGATGATCAAACACGTCTCAGTGAAAGTTGTTTGGTCACATTCGCCACATGAGGTCGGGCACTGTCATGGACACAAACACCACCTTTTGATGGAAATCTTCTTCTTACACCTAAAATTTGTCCTGTCAACACTTCAACGATGACGAGCTGAAAGGACGTGCAACCACATGGCTGAATACCCAGGCGGCAACCTTTTATGAAGAAGGCATACATAAACTTCTGCCACGCTATGACAAGTGCCAACAAAATTTCGGCAGCTATGTAGAAAAGTAGTTCCAACAGTTTGTACAATAAATATTTTTTCTGTATCTGTACACGTTTGTTATATATAACCAAACGGAACTTACTTTCTGGACGTACCTCGTATTTCATTCATTGAGCAAACGTAATTTCTAAATTTGATGTGCAGAAGCATTTTGACACGCCAAAATAAAAATGTTACAACAGATTCAGCAGATGTCGGTATGTTAGGCTGTAATGATACTTGCCCAGCCAGTTAAAACTATAGAAACTAATTACAATTTTTCTTTTACTGGAAGTGGTGATAACAAGTCACGTCAATAGGTAAGTTAATCTTCCTAGAGTGGGTCAGTTCGAGTGGTAGCGAGAGCGAATGGACAGTAATGCTGCGTTTGTACTACTATTCCGTGAAGCATTTCAGTCCACAGTAGCTGCACGAGCTTATGTCCAGCGGCCGTTTTGTATAGCCGGCGTGTTTACCTAAACCGCGCCACAAAAAAAATATATACAGACGGGAAACCTATATTAGGGCCCGGTCACACACTTAGGGGTGTGGGGAGGGAGGGTTTCCAGCAGTTCCGTAAGATGTCCCATGATGGCGCTGAGGTCAGAAGCAGCCCTTTAAAACTGGCCAGAGCAGGCGGCAGGTAGCTGCTGCCCCCACAACCACCTCTCCTCAAACGCCGGCACATGGGACACAGCCGTGGCCTCGTGGCAGGCGGCACGAGCTCTCCCCTCAGCCTCCCCTCCACGCTACCCTCTGATGTGCGAGAGGCACCATTAGAAGAGCCTCTGCTGTGGGGAACCGCCTGACACGTGCTAGCATCTTACGGAACTCCGAGGGGAGCATAGGACAGAGGTTTAGGGGGGGCTTCCTCTCTGTATATGTTACTCTGTGACCGCGCCCTTGCAAAAGCCTTTAAAACTGGACAAGCCAGGGAGACACAGTATCGCATTTTCCGTTCATCCACTGCCTGTCTACCAACCCCACTAGGGCAGTACTGTAATGGTTAAGTGAATGTTAATGCTTGCACATAGAACTAACCAACAGAAAAAGAGTGCATACTTACTGTCACCCCCTCCTAGTGTGACACAGTATTTTTGAAACATAATTCATGAACCACAGACATTGCCAAGGTGGGGTGGCTTGCGTGCCTCAACGATGCAGATAGCTGTACCGTAGGTGCAACCACAGCGGAGGGGTATCTGTTTAGAGGCCAGACAAACGTGTGGTTCCTGAAGAGGGGCAGCAGCCTTTTCAGTAGTTACAGGGGCAACAGTCTGGATGATTGACTGAGCTAGCCTTGTAACATCAGCTAATGTGGCTTTGCCACACAGCTACTGCGAACAGCTGAAAGCAAGGGGAAACTACAGCCGTTACTTTTCCCGAGGACATACAGCTCTACTGTATGAAAATATGATGATGGCACCCTCTTGGATAAAATATTCCGGAGGTAAAATAGTCCCCCATTCGGATCTCCGGGCGGGGACTACTCAGGAGGATGTGATCATCAGGAAAGACAATACTGGCATTCTACGGGTCGGAGCGTGGAATGTCAGATCCCTTAGTCGAGTAGGAAAAATAGAAAATTTAAAAAGGGAAATGGATAGGTTGAAGTTAGATATAGTGGGGATTAGTGAAGTTCGGTGGCAGGATGAACAGGATTTCTGGTCGGGTGAGTAAAGGATTATAAATACAAAATCAATTGGGGGTATCACAGGAGTAGGATTGATAATGAATAAGAAAATAGGAATGCGGGTAAACTACTATGACCAGCACAGTGATCACATTATCATTGTCAAGATAGATAGGAAGCCAACACCGACAACAGTAGTACAGGTTTATATGCCAACTAGCTCTGCCGATGATGATGAGATCGAAGAAATATATGAGGAGCTAAAGGAAATTATTCAGACAGTTAAGGGAGAGGAAAACTTAATTGTGATGGGAGACTGGAATTCGGTAGTAGGAAAAGGAAGAGAAGGAAAAATAGTTGATGAATATGGACTGGGCAGAAGGAATGAAAGAGGAAGTGGCCTGGTAGAATTTTGCACGGAACATAATTTAATCATAACAAACACGTGGTTTAAGAATCACAAAAGAAGGTTGTATACGTTGAAGAGACCAGGAGACACCGGAAGGTATCAGATAGATTTTATAATGGTAAAACATAGATTCCGGAACCAGGTTATAAACTGTAAAACATACCCAGGGGCAGATATAGACTTTGACCATAACTTGTTAGTCATGAACTGTAGGCTGAAACTGAAAAAACTGCAGAAAGGTAGGAAAATAAGGAGATGGGACCTAGATAAATTGAAGGAACGTGAAGTTCTGGTGAATTTCAGAGGAAGATTTAGGCAACAATTGACAGAAACAGGGGGAAATAAAACAGTAGAAGAGGAATGGGTAGCATTGAGAGATGAAATAGTGAAGGCAGCAGAGGACAAAATAGATAGAAAGGCAAGACCTACAAAAAATCCTTGGATATCACAGGAAATACTAAATTTAATTGATGAAAGGAGAAAATATAAAAATGCAGTAAATGAAACAGGCAAAATGGAGTACAGACGACTAAAAAATGAGATTGACAGGAAGTGCAAAATGGCTAAGCAGGAGTGGCTAGAAGCCAAATGCAAATCTGTAGAAGAATGTATAAGAAGGGGAAAAGTAGATACCGCCTACAGGAAAATAAAAGAGACATTTGCGGACAAGAAAAGCAACTCTACGAATATCAAGAACTCATATGGGAAACCAGTTCTCAGCAAAGAAGGGAAAGCTGAAAGATGGAAAGAGTACATAGAGCAGCTCTACAAAGGAAATGAACTTAGTGAGGAGGTTGTAGCAAGGTAAGAGGAAGTAGATAAAGATGAAATAGGAGACACTATACTGAGAGATGAATTTGACAGAGCCCTGAAAGACCTAGGTCGGAACAAGGCCCCAGGAGTAGATGACATACCCTCAGAGCTACTCAAGTCTCTGGGAGAGCCAGCCATGACAAAACTATTTGAACTGGTGTGTAAGATTTATGAGACAGGCGAAATACCCTCAGACTTTAAGAAAAATGTAATAATCCCCATTCCAAAGAAATCAGGCGCAGACAGGTGTGAAAATTACAGAACCATCAGTTTGATAAGTCATGGTTGCAAAATTTTAACTCGAATTATCTACAGGAGAATGGAAAAGCTGGTAGAAGCTGACCTCGGGGAAGATCAGTTTGGATTCAGGAGGAACGTAGGAACCCGGGAGGCAATACTCATTTTACGTCTTATCTTAGAAGATAGATTAAGGAAAGGCAAACCTACATTTTTAGCTTTTGTAGATTTGGAGAAAGCTTTTGACAATGTTGACTGGAATACACTCTTTGAAATTCTGAATTCAGCAGGGGTAAAATACAGGAAAAGGAGAGTTATTTACAACTTGTACAAAAGCCAGACTGCAGTTATTAGACTCGAAGGGCATGAAAGGGAAGCAGCAGTCGGGAAGGGAGTAAGACAGGGTTGTAGCCTTTCTCCGATGTTATTCAATTTGTACATCGAGCAGGCGGTGAAGGAAAGCAAGGAAAAATTTGGAATAGGAGTTAAAGTTCAGGGGGAAGAAATAAAAACATTGCGTTTTGCCGATGACATTGTAATTCTGTCAGAGACAGCAAAGGACCTGGAAGATCAGTTGAATGGAATGGACAGTGTGTTGAAGAGAGCGTATAAAATGAACATTAACAAGAGCAAAACAAAAATAATGGAATGTGGTCTTAGAAAATCGGGTGATGCTGAAGGAATTAGATTAGGTAACGCAACAGTGAAGGTGGTGGATGAGTTTTGTTACTTGGGTAGTAAAATAACATGTGATGGTCGCAGTACAGAGGATATAAAATGTAGAATGGCAATGGGAAGAAAAGCATTTTTGAAAAAGAGAAATTTGCTAACATCGAATATTAATTTGAATGTAAGGAAGTCTTTTCTGAAGGCATTTGTGTGGAGTGTTGCCTTGTACGGGAGTGAAACATGGACAATAAGCTGTGCGAACAGGAAGTGGATAGAGGCTTTTGAAATGTGGTGCTACAGAAGAATGCTGAAGATTAGGTGGGTAGATCGCATAACTAATGAAGAGATACTGAACAAACTTGGTGAGAAAAGGAAGTTTTGGCATACCCTGACTAAAAGGAGGGATCGCTTGGTAGGACACATTCTTAGACATCGGGGAATCGTAAATTTAGCATTGGAGGGAAGTGTGTGGGGTAAAAATCGCAGAGGGAGGCCAAGAGACGCGTATAGTAAGCAGATCCAAGTGGATGTGGGTTGTCGTTCTTATGAGGAGATGAAAAGGCTTGCTCAGGATAGAGTAGGGTGGAGAGCTGCAGCAAACCAGTCTCCGGACTGAAGACCATAATAATATAATATAATTCATATTTGTTTTTGTAATTCCTCCCAATAATTTAAGAAACTGCTCTGCACTTTGTTATCAAACCAATGTAGGCAGTCATTTTGTAACGTTATTCTTGGCAGTAATTTGTCAAATTGTTAATTCTCTTAAATAATACAGTGTAGACAGTCATTTTGTAATGTTATTGCTGCCAGTAATTTCCCATACTGTTAATTCTCTTAAATAAGTCAGTGTGCACAGTCATTTTGGTTATATAGTCATTACCGACCGCATAAATTGGTCACATAGAGGGAACATATGTTGAATTTTAGTGCCTGTCCTTGGATAATAAATAGAAGAAGTAATTTAGTTCCCAAGTTGTTAATTAAAACTGCTACATCCTCTTCCTCCTTTCACCAATGAAAGTGGGGAGTCATGTTCTAATTTGCATAAATTCATAAAGTCAATAATTGCTCAATTTGAAAGAAATCGTTACACAATTCCAGAGAATGATATACTCTGATAAAAATACGAAACGAATAATTCTCTTGCCCTGGGATGTAAGAGTTACAGTAGCCGTTTCTCCTGATTAGTAATACTGGTTCTGTAAGCTTTAGGGAAATCAGGTGCGTTATCCATTGCCAGACAGTTTCATTATCCTTATATTATGTCGGGTTATATTTTATTCACTAATGACAGTGAATAACTTTAGAACCAATATTGCACCAGAGAGGATAAAGTCTTAATATTACACCAAAAAATCCCTTAATAGCTGTAGTAGCGAAGACAGTGGTTGGTTACGCAGCCCAGAGGTAAGAAATAAAAGGTAGTAAAGGTAAAAAAGCCCCCTCCCAGTATTCACGATAAAACGGTTACGCTACAAGTTTTTGGTTTGTTTACAAGATTTAGAAACTAATAATGTAAGAGATGTACTATGCCTGTCACATTGTCACTGATATGGGAAAGGTAAATATCAATGGGTACAAATTAGCTACAAATGTAAGTAGAGATAATGTGGTTAGAGAAGGAGTTGCCATATATGTACAAAGTTTCCAAAATGTGAGAAATTTAGATACAAAAAAGTTTTGTGTAGAGCAAAGTATAGAAGTATGTACCACTGAACTTAAACTAAATAAGGGCACTTTCATAATTGTAACAGTGTATAGGTTCCCCTGAGAGAATTTTCAGCTTTTTCTAGAAAAGTGGATGCATTGTTGTACTATCTGTCAGACACGGGGAAGCAAATTATCATTTGTGGGGATTTCAATGTTCATTAACTGAAAGTGTGTAATAGGAAGAATGACCTTTTAGTATTACTCAGAGCTTTCGGTTAAGCTCCATTATTGATTTTCCTACTCGTACAACAAAGAACAGATAATTTTCATGGACCAAGGTAAGTTTAAAAACATAAATGCTTATCCTGTTGAGAATGGCCTTTCAGACCATGGTGCTCAGCTTGTTACAGTACATGAGATACCTTCATGCAGTAAATCAAATCAGTCTTTCAAAGTAGTTCGTTGAACTAATAATATAATTATTTCAAACTTTAGGGAAAGCGTATGGCACCTAGACTGGGATGAGGTGCATAAGGAATCCGATGCAAAACTGAAATGTAACTTATTTCATGATACATTATTAAGGGTATTTGAAAATTGTTTTCCCAAGAAAGTAGTTAAACAAAATTCTAAGAAACATGTAAAAAACCATGGCTGACCAAAGAATTAAGAATATCTTGCAACCGTAAAAGGGAACTGTATATAACGGCAAGAGGAAGTACTGATCCAGAAATTGTTCATTATTATAAAAGTTATTGTGCAATACTAAGAAAAGTTATTAAAAAGTTCAGAAGCATGTGTATCATGTCTGAGATCAGTACCTCTGATAATAAAATTAAAACCATTTGGAATATAATGGAAAGGGAAACAGGGCAACCAAAAGCACAGAAAGACTGTTTTACCATAAAAATGAATAAGTGTACTAAAAGTAAGTCAGATATAGAAAATATTTTCAATAATCATTTTCTAAATATTGTGGAAAAAATAGGGTGTAGATGTCCCTTAGAAGAGGCCAGGCTACTAATAGAATGGACCATACCTACACAGTTTGATACAATTGTAATTCCACCAAACTCTCCCCTTGAAATCAGTAAAAGAATAAACTCACTGAAAAGAAAAAGTTCTTACGGAGTTGATGGCATTTCCAGCCGGGTACTTAAAACTTGTTCCCCAGAGATAAGTAGGATCATCAGTCACTTATGTGGTGTCGCACAAGTCTGAAGTGCGCGCCACGCAGCGTTCAACGATGTCGGCCATGAGCGCCCTCTGCTGCAATCCTGCTCGTGGCCACCACTGAACTGCATCGGTCACTTGGGATTAGGACAGGCACTAGGAATCATCAGTAGGCAGGCCTCTATCTAGTTAATCTATGTATGTGCATCCCACTAGTCTTCAGTTAACAAAGTTGCCCCTAGTGTGTATCTCGCCACAAGCGTGCACAGTGCCCGCAGCGCAACGCCATCTGTTATCAATGTGGCAAATCAGGACATGTACAGACAGTTTGTATGCAGAAAAAAATTCAAATAACGGTGCAGTTCGGCACAGTGCTTCGCAGATTGCGAGAACAGTTCATGCAATAAATGTCATACATGCTGTGGACTTGAACAGTGCATTGCTCCATTCTCAAGTGCAAGAAAGTTCTTCTGCTCCTACGGCTAAACTATGTAGTGAGCCACATCGCAAGTGCCGTCGTGTGCGTAAAACTGTGCAACGGAAAAAGATTTGGGACAAGCAAAATGACTATTTACAGTGCAATCCTGTAGTGAACCTAGTGCCTTCTGCAACTTCGCTTTGTAATAGTGCCCAGTACTGTGTAGCAAGTGACAGTAGACTTGGTGCAGCTATTCAAAGTAATTTTAGTGCAGTAGATGGTAAATCTGGCGTAGCTTTGCACGCTTGCGTGGAAGTGACATCTAGGGACAGTATTATTAATCTGCTGTGTGCCGATTCTGCGCCCCCTCCTTCCATCCGCAGCCCGCGCATGCCCAAGTGCAGCAAACAAACTGTATCAGACATTGCCCACATTCGCGCATCTGTCGAACGCCACAAGCAAAAACTTTTTGTGACTCTTTCCATAAAAAATAAGACTGTGCAATTTCAGCTTGACACTGGTTCCGCTGTCACATTAATGAATAAAGACAGTTATGAACTTCTGGGTTCGCCAAAATTGTCGGCGTCTCAACAAGTGCTAACAGCTTATACACGTCAAAATATTCTCGTGCTGGGAACGTGTAGCCTGCCCGCTTCTTTTCAAGGTGTAACAAAAACAGTAGCATTTTTAGTTCTTCAGGCCAAATCTACAAAGAACATTTTTGGACTAGATGCATTTGACTTGTTTGGATTATTAATTCAAAGAGATGTGCTTCAAATTTCGTCAATAGTGCCTCAGGACAAAGTCAATGCATTGTGTGACAAATACAGTGACTTGCTTTCGCCAGAAGTAGGTTGTGCAAAAGACTTCGTGGCACATGTAACTTTAAAAGAATTTGCAGTGCCAAAATTTCGTAAAGCTAGACCAGTGCCTATCGCCCTTCATGATAAAGTTGCTGAAGAACTTAATCGTTGGCAGGGTAGTGGAGTGATTTCTCTTGTTTCTGCGAGTCAGTGATTCTAACCAAGCCAACAGGAAATCTTCGTCTCTGTGCGGACATCAAATCAAACAATTGTAGACGCTTACCCCCTGCCCAGACCTAAGGAACTGATGGACAGATTAGGACATTCTCGCTTCTTTTCCAAGTTTGTTTTAGCAGAGGCATACTTACAGGTTCTGCTCGATGAAGAGTCAAAAAGTTTTTCGTCATTAATACTCACATGGGACCTTTTCAGTTTCAATGCCTACCCTTTGGCAGTTCTTTTGCCCCCACTATTTTTCAGCGCTTTTTGGAACAGTTGACAGTTTCTGTACCGTGCTGCTCGAACTATTTAGATGATTTTGTGGTCTCAGGGCGCACAGTTGAAGAACATTTATCAAACTCTTTCCAAAGAGTTGACTGCAGCAGGTCTAGGTTGTAATAAAGCAAAGCGTTTTTTTTTCTTTTTTTTTCTTTTTTTTTTCTTTTTTTAACTGAAATAGAGTATCTAGACTATGTGAAAAATGCCCAAGGAATCCATCCCTTAGCGTCACATCTTCGAGTAATCAAAGACTTGCCTCCTCCTAAGAATGTGCACGAATTGCAAGCAGTACTGGGACAGCTGAACTATTATTTCAGATTTATTCCCAATGCCTCTCAGATTGCAGCTCCACTGCATCGCTTACATAGGAAGAATGTTCCTTTTATATGGTCTAAAGATTGCCAGGTTGCCTTTGACAAATTAAAGTCTGCACTACTCAGTGACGCATGTTTGATTTCCTTTGACCCACAGAAGCCTGTAGTGCTAGCAGTGGATGCCTCGTCTTACAGTCTGGGTGCAGTGTTGTCACATCGTATTGGATATCACGATCGTCCTATTGCCTTTGCATCCAAGCTACTGACGCCAATGCAACAGAATTACAGTCAGATAGAAAAGGATGCCTTAGCAATCACTTACGGCATCACAAAGTTTCATCATTATCTCTATGGCCGAAAATTCTTTATGTTGACAGACCACAAACCTCTCAAGTCGTTGTTCTCACCCACAAAGCCAACTCCGCCACGAACGGTACAAAAGCTTCAGAGATGGTCCTTTATACTATTTATCAGTATGAGATTTTGTACCGACCTACTACCAAACATGCCAACGCGGACACACTTTTCCGACTTCCGGTTGGCTAGGATGTATCCTTTGATTCTTCAGAAATGGCATGTTGCCAGATAGACTCCAGAGATGCTTCGCTGTCGCAGACTTCCCTTTGAACTCTCGTCAGGTTGCACAGGAAACAGCTGTGGATGCGGACCTCAGTGTGGTAGCACGTTTTGTTCGCTCTGGTTGGTCTGCCAGAGCCAAATATATTGGCGGCCTCGGGTTCGACGAATTTTGCACAACGTCATGCATTGTCTTTAAGTCAGGGTGTTCTGTTGTTACATACCGTCAACGACCAAACAAGAGTGATTGTTCCTCGTCCCCTGCAACGAGAATTCTTACGCCTCCTGCATCAAGGACATTGGGGTCTTGTTCGGATGAAGCAACTGGCCAGATGTCATTGTACCTGGGTTGGTATGGACGCCCAGATAGAGAGCATGACGTCACAGTGTATCGGTTTGTGCGGAGCATCAGGCGGCTCCTCCGCAACGTTTCTCAGGCTGGCCACGCCCCAAGGGACCATGGCAACGTTTTACGCGCTGGTTAATCGTTGTAGACGCTTTCAGCGAGTTTCCTTTCATGATTGCCATGAATTCGACAACGGCATCTAGTACAATCAGTGCCTTAACGTCAGTGTTTTGCATCGAAGGGAGGCCTGAAACTATCGTCAGTGACAATGGACTTCAGTTTGTTAGTGCGGAATTTCAACAGTTTTGGCATGTGAATGGCATTCAGCATATCACCACCGCACCTTTTCACCCTCAGTCCCATGGTGAAGCAGAACGCTCTTCAACGGTGCATGCCACGTGACGGCCCTTCTGCTGCCGAGCTACTTCACGGCCGCCGTCACCGCACTCTCCTGCACTCGGAGCTGCGGCGGCACGCAAACCAGTTGCGCCTGCACAGGCTGCGCGATCCTATCTTGGGTTTCTTGATTCCAGACACAGTTCGTCGCCACGGAGCACAGCCAAATCGCTCGCAGACCGGTCCAGCGTCCTCGGACAACGAGGTCGTCCCCATGGAGGTCGACGCGCCTCCGATGCAATCGTCTCCGCAGTTGCCGCCACAGCTGCCAGCGTCATCGAGAGAGACTCCGGGACCGTGCGGGACCCCTTGCTCGGCCACGCACCTCAGAAGTAGACCACCAGCTCCCTCTGGGCGGAGGTGTGCGCCCTTCCCTACGTTTTGGTGGGTTTTCCTGGGGATCGCAAGGTGGATACCGTGGCGCGTCTCGATCCCAGCCTCAGCTACGACGCCTGTCCCACCAGTAACGCCCCCGCCCAGGCCCTCCTCCCAGTGCCGTTGCCGTGGTCCTCAGCCCTACGCCATGACGGCGCGGCGGTTTAGGGGAGAGGGGTGTGGTGTCGCACAAGTCTGAAGTGCGCGCCACGTACTTTCGCCGCGCGCCGCGATGCAAGCACGGCGCAGCGTTCTTACGACGTCGGCTACGAGCGCCCTCTGCTGCAATCCCGCTCGTGGCCACCACTGAACTGTATCGGGATTAGGACAGTCACTAGGAATCAATAGGCAGGCCTCTATCTAGTTAAACTATGTATGTGCATTCCACTAGTCTTCAGTTAACAAAGTTAAGTATTGTAATATTTCTTCGAAATATATATATTTTACTGATCTAGATTAGTGTTTCTAGTTTGTGCTGTCCCACTGGTTGGTCACCTCAGACTCTGTACCCGCACACGCGTGCATCCTATTTCCCTGTGTCGGTCTCTCTCTCTCTACCCTGTGTTTACCCTGATAGACCGAAATATGCCTTTGTCAAACCATTGCATAAGAAAGGGGATACATCACATGTTAAAAACTACCGCCCAATCTCTCTTTGGACAGCTTCAAGGAAAATTTTTGAGAAAGTAATGTATTCAAGAGTAGCCTCTCATATTTGTAAAAGGAAAGTACTAACCAAATGTCAGTTTGGTTTTCAGAAAGGCTTTGCAACATAAAATGCTATATATGACTTCACCGATCAAATATTAAATGCCCTGAATAACCGGACATCACCCTCGGTATTTTTTGTGATATTTCAAAGGCCTTTCATTGTGTAAATCATAGAATTCTTCTAGATAAGCTTATTCATTATGGTTTGACTGGGGCAGTGCACAAATGGTTTAATTCATACTTAACTGGAAGAATTCAGAAGGTTGAAATAAGTGGTTCATGTAGTGTCAAAACATCGGCCGATTCCTCAAACAGGGGGACTATCAAGGATGGGGTGCCACAGGGTTCGGTCTTAGGTCCTTCACTGTTCTTGAAATACATAAATGACTTCCATTCCACTTTGATGAATATGCAAAGTTAGTTCTTTTTGCTGATGATACAAATATAGTAATCACATCGAAAAAAAAACAAGAACTAAGTGATGTAATCGTAAATAATATTTTTCACGAAATATTAAGTGGTTCTCTGAAAACGGACTCTCATTAAATTTTGATAAAACACAGGATATACAGTTCTGTACAGTAAATGTCACAACCCAAGTAATAAATATAAACTTTGAACAGAAGTCTGTAACTAAGATAGAATTTTCAAACTTTTTAGGTGTTAGCATTGATGAGAGATTAAACTGGAAGCAACACATAAATGGTCTGCTGAAACGTTTGAATTCAGCTACGTATGCAGTTAGGGTCATTGCAAATTTCGGCGATAAGAATCTCAGTAAATTAGCTTACTAGGCCTATTTTCATTCACTGCTTTCATGTAGCATCATATTTTGGGGTAATTCATCATTGGGTAAAAACGTATTCACTGCACGAAAGCGTGTAATCAGAATAATTGCTGGAGCCCACCAACGATCATCCTGCAAACATCTATTTAAGAATTCAGGTATCCTCTCAGTAACATCAATTCACTTATGAAATTTGTTGTTAATAATCCACCCCAGTTCAGAAGTAATAGCAGTGTGCACAGCTATAACACTAGGAGAAAGGATTATCTTCCCCATGTAGGGCTAAATCTGAGTTTGGCACAGAAAGGGGTAAATTATGTTGCCACAAAACGCCTTTGGTCACCTAACAAGCAGCATCAGAAGCCTGTCAGATAGCCAACTAGCATTTAAAAATTAATTAAAAGAATTTATGAAAGACAACTCCTTATATTCATTGGATGAGGTTTTATATATAAATTAGTAAATCTAACAAAAAAACTGTCATGTAATGTAACGTCTTGTACAGACACCCTTCATTAACCTAACACGATCCACATCCTTACGAAGTGTCGTATTCATGATCCATGGAACAAGTATTAATCTAATCCAATCTTGCAACTCCTGTTGTTTATGACGTTATATCTCCAGACCCACGTGGCATATGTGGTTCTTACCATTACGGAATTGTTACCTCACGGTAAGGAATATGTGTACCAATTTTGGTTGAAACCGGTCCAGTAGTTTAGGACGAAATGTGCAACATTGTCGCGTAATGCAGCAGTTTTTCTTGCATCTCATTGTTTATGACGTCATATCTCGTCAATTCTCTGTTTTACGAGATCCTTACACTTACGGCCACCGTCGTCATGGACTGAAGCTTACGTGTGCAAAATTTCATAAAAGCTGGAACAGAATTGTAGATTTGTATGCAATAAGTGAACATAAACACACGGACACTCTGCTTTCTACAATATATAGATCTTTGTAATGCCAGGAGCAATTTACGAAGCAGGGCGCACTTATCGTTTGTAACATGGGGAGAAACGGAGAATGAGAAAGAATTCCGCGCCTGATGGTGGCAGTGAAAAGTTTAGATACGAAAGCGAAATTCAGGGACTTCCGAATAATTTGAGCCAAATTACCTGCATACATGACTTATTTTACAACGTCTGTTTACTTCTTCGATACAAATCTAGCGATACATTTTAAACCAACATTCCGACGAGTTTGAGAAATAAACCTTGCTTGATGGCTCACAGCTGGACGACAATCATTAACACACATGGCTGTGAAGGACACTTTATTTACTACTGTCGTTGACCAATGAGCAGACAATTTAAATTTTCACAAGTTTGATTCAATATTAGATCACTGCGCTCAGCGACTGTGTGTAATGTGTGAATGATGAACAGCAACCAGTCGCAAACATTTATTTCTTATTGCAGATCTAGATTTCGGTTGCACTGCGACTATTCTGTTATTTAAACCACGTGGTTTAAAACACATAAAACGTTTCAAACTTCATGTTGAAGATGTGTCAACACGAAGTTCGAAAGGTTTTACATGTTTTAAACCACTTCTCTCTCTCTCCCTTTCCCTCCCTCCCTCTCTCTCTCTCTCTCTCTCTTATGACTGAGAATGATTCCATATGCAATAACAAATATTTACGTCTGAGTACTGTTCACCATACACATATTAAATTTTCACCATAGCTCAAAACTGAATGACAGTGGAACGATAACTCGCTTTGGTGTCTGGTGTATGCCAGTCTATCACTGCCATTTTCCCTTTTATTCGTTTTAGAGTCACCAATGGTTTGCGAAAGTAACGATTGCTGGCAGGCCTCTATGTGATCTGGAAATTAAATTTCGCATACATGGTCCATTCGCGAAATACTCGAAGAAGAACGCAATACGTTGGTTGAATCAGACGAAGAAAAACTGGAATAAACAGGAAATTTTAAACATATTTTTGCTTTAACCCCATCGGATTATTTGAAATCGATTGAAAACTTTCATTCTCGCGAGACTAAGGAATAGAACTTATCTATTTAAAGAGAAAGAAAGATTTAATGCAATACTTTTTATATCTGACAAAAAAATTGTAAAATAATTTCTCCATAGTCCAGACAGAATCGAACGCAATAAAACATAGTGGTGAAAAATTGTGATATGTTCCTTTCTTAATAGACATAAAGATACTTGTAAGATGTATGTTGAAGAACGTGGGAAGCATGCAATACATATTTGATGCATGAACACTTCTCCTCGTATTTTATGATAAATCTTGTAAGTACTCTGAAGAATAATAAAAATTAACAGGCCGCGTGGGAATGGCCGTATGGTGAAAGGCGCCATACTACGGATACGCGACCGTTCCTGACGGAAGTTCGTGTCCTCCCTCGGGAATGGGTGTGGGTGTTGACCTTAGCATGTTGTTGTTGTTGTTGTTGTTGTGGTCTTCAGTCAGGAGACTGGTCTGATGCAACTCTCCACAATACCCTATCCTGAGCAAGCCTCTTCAACGGCAACCCTAGGAGACTAAGGCGCTCCAGTCACGGTCTTCACGGCCACTACGGTCGGGGGTTCGAATCCCCCCTCGGGCATGGATATTTGTGCCGTTCTAGTTTGTAAGTAGTTCATAAGTAGTTTGTAAGCTTAGGGACTGATGACCCCGTAGTTAAGTCCCATAGACTTTACAAACATTTAATTTTCAACGGCAACCTACATCTGTCTGAATCTGCTTACTGTATCCATCTCTTAATCATCCTCTGTGGTTTTTACCCCACACACTTCTCTCCAACGCTAAATTCACAATTCCTTGGTGTCTAAGAAAGTGACCTACCAATCTATCGCTTCTTTTAGTCAAGGTATGCCAAAAATTCCTTTTCTCCCCAATTCTGTTGTTCAGTACCTCCTCATTAGTTACGCGATCCACCCACCTAATATTCAGCATTCTTCTGTAGCACCACATTTCAAAAGCCTCTATCCTCTTCCTGTCCGCACAGTTTATCGTCCATGTTTCACTCCCATACAAGGCAACGCTTCACACAAATCCCTTCAGAAAGGACTTCCTTAGGCTTAAATCAATATCCGATGTTAACAAGTTTCTCCTGTTCAAGATTGCTTTTTCTACGCATTGCCATTCTGCATTTTATATCCTCTGTACTGCGACAATCATTTGTTATTTTACTGCCCAAGTAACAAAACTCATCTACCTCCTTTATTGTTTCGTTAGCTGATCTAATTCCTTCAGTATCGCCTGATTTTCTTAGACTGCACACCATTACCCTAGTTTTGCTCTTGTTAATGTTCATCTTATATCCACCTTTTAGCACACTGTCCATTCCGTTCAACTGCTCTTTCAGATCCTTTGGCGTCTCTGACAGAATTACTATGTCATCGGCAAAACGCAATGTTTTTAATTCTTCACCCTGAACTTCAATTCCTTCTACAAATTTATCCTTGCATTCCTTTATAGCTTGCTCAGTGTACAAACTGGATAACATTGGAGAAAGACTACAAGCCCAACTTACTTCCTTCCCAACCACTGCATCCCTTCATGCCCTTCAACTCTGACAACCGCTGTCTGGTTTTTGTACGAGTTGTAGATAACCTTACGCTCCCTATCTTTTACTCCTGCATGCTCCAAAACTTGAAATAGTTTATTCCAGTCAACATTGTCAAAAGCCTTCTCCAAATATACAAAAGCTAAATATGTAGGTTTGCCTTTTCTTAATTTATCTTCTAGGATAAGCCGTAAAGTGAGTATTGCCTCCCGTGTTCCTACATTCCTCCTGAGCCCAAATTGATCATCCCCGAGGTCGGCTTCTACCAGCTTTTCCATCCTTCTGTAAATAATTCGTATTAATATTTTGCAACCATGACTTATTAAACTGATGGTTCTGTAGTTTTCACACCTGCCTGCATCTTCATTTCTTTGGAATTGTGATTATAACATTTTTCTTAAAGTCTGAGGGTACTTCGCCTGTCTCATACATCTTACACACCAGGTGAAACAGTTTTGTCATGGCTGGTTCTCCCAGAGTCTTCAGTAGCTCTGAGGGAATGTCATCTACTCCAGAGGCCTTGTTTCAACTTAGGTCTTTGAGTGCTTTGTCAAATTCGTCTCTCAGTATAGTATCTCCTATTTCATCCTCATCTACTTCCTCTTCCTTTCCTACAACATCGTCTCTAAGTTCATTTCCTTTGTAGAGCTGCTCTATGTACTCTTTCCACCTTTCAGCTTTCCCTTCTTTGCTGAGAACTAGTTTCCCATCCAAGTTCCTGATATTCGTAGAGTTGCCTTTCTTGTCCCCAAATGTCTCTTTTATTTTCCTGTAGGCTGTATTTATTTTCCCCCTATTTATACATTCTCCTACATCCTTGTATTTGCCTTCTAGCCACTCCTGCTTAGCCAATTTGCACTTCCTATCAATTTCATTTTTTAGTCGTCTGTATTCCATTTGCTTGTTTCATTTACTGCATTTTTATATTTTCTCCTTTCATCAATTAAATTTAGTATTTCCTGTGATATCCAAGGACTTTTTGTAGGTCTTGCCTTCCTACCTATTTTGTCCTCTGCTGCCTTCACTATTTCATCTCTCAATGCTACCCATTCCTCCTCTACTGTTTTATTTTCCCCCGTTTCTATCAGTTGTTGCCTAAAGCTCCCTCTGAAATTCTCAAGAACTTCAGTTTATCCAGGTCCCATCTCCTTATTCTCCTACCTTTCTGCAGTTTTTTCAGTTTCACCCTACAATTCATGACTAATAAATTATGGTCAGAGTTTATATCTGCCCCTGGGTATGTCTTACAGTTTAAAACCTGATTCGGAAATCTACGTCATCATCATCATCATCATCATAATCATCATCATCATTAGAGACTGATTATGCCTTTCAGCGTTCAGTCTGGATCATAGTACCTCTATTCAATGCTAACATTGACGCCTCGTCTGTTATGCCTTTTACTTCAAAATCATTCTGCACCGAATCTAAGTACTTTCTTCTTGATCTACCTCGACTTCTCTTACCCTCCGCTGCCGAGCTCATGAGTCTCTTAGGTAACCTTGCTTCTCCCATGCGTATAACATGACCCCAGCATCTCAGTCTGTTCGCTCTAACTGCTTCATCTATGGTGTTCAGTCCCAGTTTTTCTTTGATTTCCTCATTATATACATCCTCCTGCCATTGTTCTCATCTATTAGTACCTGCAATCATTCTTGCTACTTTCATATCTGTAACCTCTACCTTGTGAATAAGGTAACCTGTATCCACCCAACTTTCACTCCCATACAACAAAGTGGGTCAAAAGATAGAGCGGTGCACTGCTAGCTTCTTGCAGAAGAGAGTAGATCTTAGCTGAGCACTCACTGCATTAGTTTTGCTGCACCTCGATTCCAGTTCTTTCGCTATGTTGCCATCCTGTGAGAAAATACATCCCAGGTACTTGAAACTGTCTACCTGTTCTAACTTTGTTCCTCCTATTTGGCACTCAATCTGTTTGAGTCTCTTTCCCGCAGACATTACTTTCGTTTTGGAGATGCTGATCTTCATATCATAATCCTTGCACCTCTGATCGAGCTGTGAAATATTAATTTGCAACCTTTCAATCGAATCGGCCATTACAACTAAGTCATCCGCATATGCGATACTGCATATTTTGTTATTACCTATTTTAATCCCGCCCTGCCAGTCTACTGTTTTCAACATATGATCCATGAATAGTATGAACAACAGTGGTGACAGGTTACAGCCTTGTCTTACCCCTGAAACTACCCTGAACCATGAGCTGCGGAGCGCGCGGTTGCTCGCCGTGGAGGTTCGAGTCCTCCCCGGGGCATGGGTGTATGTGTTGTCCTTAGGTTAGTTTAATTTAAGTAGTTTGTAAGCTACGGACTGATGACCACGAAGTTTGGTCCGATAGAATTACAAACATTTTTGTCCTCAATTAATACTCGCACTCTCCTTTCAACAATACCTGAGAATATTTTGCCTACAACGCTAATTAAAGAGATACCTCGATAGTTATTACAATCTTTTCTGTTTCCATGTTTGGAAATTGGCGTGATTACCGCTTTCGTCCAGTCAGATGGAACCTGTCCCGATTCCCATGTCTTCTCAATTATCCTGTGTAACCATTTGAGACCTGATATTCCACTGTATTTGACGAGTTCTGGCTTAATTTCATCCACCTCAGCCGCTTTATTGCACTGTAATCCACTGACCATTTACTCCACTTCCTCAAATGAGATCCTGTTTCCATCGTCGTTCCTATCCCATTCTACCTGAAAATCTGATACATCATTGAGCGTTTCACCTCCATTGAGCAGTTCTTCAAAATATTCCCTCCATCTGCTCAAGGCATCCACAGGATTGACTAGCAGTTTTCCTGAACTGTTCAACACACTTGTTAATTCCTTCTTCCCTCCCTTTCGAAGATTGCTAATCACGCTCCAAAGTGATTTTCCCGCGGCTTGACCCAGAGTTTCTAGCTTATTTCCAAAGTCTTCCCATGTTTTCTGCTTGGAGTCTGCAATTAACCGTTTGGCTTTGTTTCTTTCTTCAACATAACTTTCTCTGTCTGCCTGATTTCTGTTATGGAGCCATTTTTGAAATGCCTTCTTTTTCTTTTTACAGGCTGCCTTGACTGTGTCATTCCACCAGGCTGTCTCTGTCTGCCTGATTTCTAGTATGGAGCCATTTTTGAAATGCCTTCTTTTTCTTTTTACAGACTGCCTTGACTGTGTCATTCCACCAGGCTGTCTGCTTCTTCCTACCTTTACACACTACTGTTCCAAGATATTCTCTAGCTGCTTCCAGTAGTGTGCCCCTGTACCTTGACCATTCCTCTTCCAGTGACTGTAAATCATTACATTCAACTAACTGGTACCTTTCCGAGATCATTGCTATGTATTTGTGCCTAATTTCCTTGTTTTGAAGCTTCTCCTCAATCTTTCACTGCAGATTAAATAATGATCAGTATCATCAAAGAACACCATGAAAATACTTGTGTCCTTGACTGTCTTCCTGAATTCCTGGTCTGATATTATATAGTCAATGACAGATCTGGTTCCCCTTGCTTCCCAAGTATAGCGGTGAATGTCCTTATGCTTAAAGAAGGAGTTTGTGATAACTAAGCCCATACTGGAACAGAAATCCAAGAGCTGTTTTCCGTTCCTGTTGGCCTCCATATCCTCTCCAAACTTACCCACAACCTTTTCATAACCTTCTGTTCGATTTCCTATCCTGGCGTTGAAACCACCCATGAGTAAAACATAGTCCTTATTCTTCACGACTCAGAATATGTCCGAGATGCCCATTCTTATTCCAAAGTAACTGGTATCCCAACTGTCACGACCACTTACTTGGCCACGCATACGTTGCCCGTGGTTCATGAACTAGGACATGACTACAGGAACCCACACCATGAACCACGTCTTACCATTATAAAATCTATGTGGTATCTCCCGGTGTCTCCTGGTCTTTTCCACGTATACAACCTTCTTCCCGGTGTCTTCTGGTCTTTTCCACGTATACGACCTTCTTTCGTGATTCTTAAACCAGGTGTTTGTTATAACTAAATTATGTTCCGTGCAAAACTCTTTCATTCCTTTTGCCCAGTCCATATTCACCTACTATCTTCCATTCCCTTCCGTGTCCTACTACCGAATTCCCGTCTCCCATAACAATTAAGTTTTCCTCTCCCTTGACTGTCTGAATAATTTCCTTTAGCTCTTCATATATTTCTTCGATCTCCTCATCATTGGCAGAGCTAGTTAGCATAAGTTAGTTTAAATAGTTTGTAAGTCTAGGGACCGATGAACTCAGTAGTTTAATCCATTATAAATTATTCAGAAACATACACACACACAAAAATTATAATCACTAATTTTAAGAGCTGTTTTAATCGGTTAGAAATCTGTATTCGCTATGGGAATTTACTTAACACATTTTAGTCCGACATAAAAGCGTATAACATCAAAAATTTATTTGCACTTAAACATCGTTCCTGCCATTCCTTCGGGCACCTTATCGTTGGGGTCTTTTCTTCGGTCGCCACAGCCTCGTTACGCCCCTGCTGTTGTCGTTGGACATTTCTTAATTGCTCTTGCTTTGTTAGCATCCAAAAGGGAAGGGATGCTCTTCTCCACAATAAAGGCCTCTCTGGAACGAGCCAGTTCGTAACGCAGCAACAACTCGAGACTAGTCTAATGGCGAGGTACCTGGGTATCTCCGCGTTATCTTATGATAAATGTACAATACAGGAGCAGCGAGGAGCAAGAGCGGTAGTCAGAAGGTAAGCAAGCCGTCAACAAATATCGGAATCTGCTCTGTAGGAATCAGCATGGGTTTCGAAAAAGGAGTTCATGTGAAACCCAGCTCGCGCTATTCGTCCACGAGACTCAGAGGGCCATAGACACGGGTTCTCAGGTAGATGCTGTGTTTCGCGACTTCCGCAAGGCGTTTGATACAGTTCCCCACAAACGTTTAATGAACATAGTAAGAGCATATGGTCTACTACACCAATTGTGTGATTGGATTGAGGAATTCCTAGATAACAGAAGGCAGCAGGTCATTCCCAATGGAGAGAAGTCTTCCGAAGTAGGAGTTATGTCAGGTGTACCACAGGGGAGTGTCGTGGGTCCGTTGCTGTTCACGAAATATATAAATGACCTTGCGGATAACATCGGAAGTTCACTGAGGCTTTTTGCGAATGATGCGGTAGTATATAGAGAGGTTGTAACAATGGAGAATTGTATTGAGATGCAGGAGGATCTGCATCGTATTGACGCATGGTGCAGGCAATGGCAATTAAATCTCAATGTAGACAAGTGTAATGTGCTGCGAATACACAGAAAGAAAGATCCTTTATCATTTAGCTACACTATAGCAGGTCAGCAACTGGAAGCAGTTAATTCCATAAATTATCTGGGAGTAGTCATTAGGAGGGATTTAAAATGGAACGACCATATAAAATCAATCGTCGGTAAAGCAGATGCCAGACTTAGATTCATTGGAAGAATTCTAAGGAAATGCAGTCCGAAAACAAAGGAAGTAGGTTACAGTACACTTGTTCGCCCACAGCTTGAATACTGCTCACCGGTGTGGGATCCGTACCAGGTGGGATTGATAGAGGAAGTGGAGAAGATCCAACGGAAAGCAGCACGCTTCGTTACAGGATCATTTGGTAATCGAGAAAGCGTTACGGAGATGATCGCTAAACTCCAGTGGAAGACTGCAGGAGAGACGCTCTGTCGCTCGATACGGGTTTTTGTCGAAGTTTCGAGAACTTACCTTTACTGAGGAGTCTAGCAGTATATTGCTCCCTCCTACGTATATCTCTCGAAGAGATCATGAGGATAAAATCAGAGAGCTTAGAGCCCAGACAGATCCATACCGACAATCCTTCTTTCCGCGAACAATACGTGACTGGAATAGGAGGAAAAATCGATAACGGTACTCAAGGTACCCTCCGTCACACACCGTCGGGTGGCTTTCGGAGTATGGTTGTAGATGTAGAATTTCGGTAGCCAAAACACAAGCGCTCTGTGGACTCGCACCATAGATTCCCGCCGCGGTAAAATTTTACTCACGGAAGCGGCCGCGTGATGTTTTGATATTGGCAACGACCATTGAATTCTCTTCAAAAACATAATCACATAGAATGAGCGCATTCTATTGTTATCCACGAAATAAATAATTAATGCTCTTTCGGCTCTATGGCTCTTGTTTCTACCCATGTCCGGTCAGCCAATTAGTTAATCTCGTAAAGCGAGTATTTCGTTACCAACAGACTCCGCCGACGCTCCCTTAAGTGAAATTTAAGCCCCGCCACCATCTATCTTTTTAATTATTGTACAATAATCGTGTACAAATTTGTTTGTCTTCATTTTTTTCATTCTTTTCACGTCGAATACTGAACTGCAGTAGCGCACGTAACGTTTCCAGTCTCTCTGTAGCTGCCATGTATGGAGTTATTTCTAGTTTTGTGCTCTTGTGTGCTTATGCATTTAAAAACTTGTTACTTTTGAGTAATATATTTCTATAAGCATTAAAATTATTATTATTATTTATTTTTATTCATTTATTTATTTTTATATATATTTTATTTTTTATTTTTTATTTATTTATTTTATTTTTTTATTTATTATTTTTTTATTTTTTTTCCGGCGTGCTTAGTTCGGATTTGGCGCGGTTATTTTTAAGGAGTGGTCAGATTCCCGTCGTATCTCCATACCGTTTAACCCAGTTCTGGGAGGAAATATGAGCAACACGACAGCCTGCGTATAATCTTATACATCTGAAAAGTGCTTTTGGCCCGCTTTAGGTTACGATAGTAACACTAAAAGTGGGTCTTTGCGATCGTCTTTTGACAGCTCGAAATTTAAATGACAATAACGGCTTAACCATTCATCTGACACGAAAATGGTATAACCAGATTTGTAGAGGAACAAATTCTCTACAACTTTACTCCGTTATGTTGTATAGTTTCAGAGATATTTGCAAAAATAGCAGCGATTTTGGGTTGTCTGTCTGTCCGTAACGTGTTCCCTGTTTTTAAGACGAACCGTTCAACCGATATGCATCAATTTTACAGACATGACTGTAGGCCGCCAGAGACCAGAACCACCCGTTTTTTTTTTGTTTTTTTTTGTTTTTTTTTTTTGTTTTTTTGTTTTTTTTTTTTTTTTTTTTTTAAACCGTTTCGTTTTGACGATGTCTGTCTGGCTGTAACGTGTTCCCACTTTTTAGGTCGAACCGTTCAATCGATCGGCACCAAATTTTACAGACATAATTGTCGGCTACCAGAGACCAGAACTTTGGTTTTTCAAATATTTCGGAAAAGAAATACGTTTGTAATACCAAAAACGGCGATTGTAATGTAATTTTAATTGCAAATAAAGCATTCATCTGACGCGAAAATTGAATAACCGAATTTGTAGAGGGGAAAATTCTCTACAACTTTGTTCCCTTATATTTTTTTCGTATCTCGTATCGTTTGAGAGATATTTACAAAAATAGCCGAGTTTTGACACATTCCATTGAATTAACGAAAACCAGCCGTTCGCAGATGTCACGTGACATTCCTCGCCCAGAACTCTCTCTGGCATACGCCATCTTGCGTTGCGTATTTGATGATTTTCGTATTGTAACTTACACGTTGTCATTTCAAAGCAATGGCGCACTGAAGATTTAACAAAAACACGTCGTCCTTCGTACGATAAATGATAATCTAGCGTCTACAAATGCCATATTAGCATCAGTTAACAACGGCCATCAATAATATAAGATTAAACAACACAAATCCTAACTGTTAACCGTAGCGTAGTGGGCAATGCGTTGACTGTGAGGCTGAAGGTCAATGGTTCGGAACCCCCCCCCCACTACCTAAAAGAGTTTCAGAGACTATTATTAATTAATTTTTTATTATTTAGATTATTATTTTGGTCCAAAATGTTTGGAAAAACTTATAAAACTACAAATCTAAAGTGGGCCGTAAAACACGTCAGTGCAATTTTTTTAAGATCTAGATATGGCATAAACCTAGCTCTTAAACTGTTCGTGTATTTCATTTTATTCCTGATACATCGACGATGTATCGATCTCTCTTGAGACGGTGAGGCGCGCGCCCCCTGTCAAGGGAAGGAGAGATCAGTCGGCGGATAGCGAGGGGCGGGACGTGTACGGTGGAAGCGAGGTATAACTGTCACGGCGGAGAGTATAGTCTGCCCGAGAGATTTTAATGAACTGTAATTTGACAGAGACTGGTCAAGACGGTTTATAACATTATCGGCATTACAATGTAATTAAGCAATGTCAAAAGACTTATAGTCCTGAATGATGCCAGGCACTTAAATGTGATTTGCAGAGTATCCCATTTAGATGCGTTTCGAAATGCTTACTACATTAATATTGTGCCAAATATATAATGAAAATAAAGTACTGAAAGATAAAGAATTGTCTCAGTAACTATAGTATACACAAAATTATTTTCTAAGAAACTGTACCTTATGGGTATAGAAAATAACTACACATTCATGTATCTTCTTGTCTGACATACATAGACATAAAGGCAGGGGCGGGTTGTTCTAGAGGGCCACAGAAGCCCGACCCCACCAGACAATTTGTGATATGCTTTCACGGTATTATATCAAACAGTTGGAGTGTGACATGATCCTCTCGACATCCAGTCTCAATTTACAATGACGCTATCAAATGGCGTCCCTTGCTTTTCGGCGCAGCATAGCTGAGGGCCCGCTAGTAGACTTGCGCATAATAGTTCGCGATCGGGAGCGCTCACTTTAGTTCGCGGCTCTGCCGCGAACTAGTTCGTTCTTTTAGTTCGTCCGTTCCCAGTGACGGCTGAGCGGCGTGGTCTGCGCATGCAGGTGGAGGGAGAAGTTCTCCAACCTAGCTGCTTCATGCGCTTGCTGCTTGAGCCGCTAACGATATCACGCAAACCAAAAGAAACAGTCTGGATAATTTCTGGCGTTTTAGTTTGGAGTTATCTCTATATGTTGGCATTATCGAATTTGTCAAATATTGCTGAGTGCAGAATACTTCAAAACACACATTTTGTAGCACGGAACTATGTAATCTAGCAGGCAGACTCTCACCTCGAAATGACTCTCATCAGCAGAAGGCAAACACGCGATTTTTAATTCTGCTGCGCGCCCTCTCGCTATTGCCCGTCGGTCTTCGGAAAAGAATCCAACGAACTATGAAGCGAGATATGTTTGGCATTATCGTCCGCTGCTCCTAGTTCGTCCGCTGCTCCTAGTTCGTCCGCTCTTTTCCGCTTTTTTTATGACAGCTTTTTTATATAATGAATCAGTGTTGCCATAGCGTGTGCTATTACCCTATTTTTGGGCAATCAGACATCAAATACTTAAGCAAATAAACCAGTTATTTACACGAATGGATGATACAATGGTATTCAACTACTTTGCATACAGAGGTTCTCGTAGTACTTTATTTTTAAAATAGATTTCTTGTGGCAGTGAACTATAAAACTACACCTGAGCTGCATCTCAGATCGTAATGGTGGTAACTGGCAGAAGAGAATCATGCGGTTCTGCGTGCTTCGCGTCCTCTCGCTGTTCCCTGTCAGTCTTTGGAAAAGGAGCGGACGAAGTAAGAGGCTAGGGATCTCCGAACTAGTTCGCGTAGTTCGGCTGTGGGAGCGCTTTTCTGAACTAGTTCGTTCACGAACTACACAAGACTACGTGCTAGCATGTGCCCGGTGGATGTAGGCCCTCTCTCTTTGTTACACAGCTATGCCGACAGCCGAGGTCCAGTGGCGGTTGGTCCATACTCCCCCTGCAACACGGGCTCCTACAACTGAGTCCCAGTGACGTCACCGAGCTGTTTCCCTTTCCCCTCCTAGTCCCTCGCCATAGTGCTGATTGGGGCCTGGATCCGTGGCTCAGTGTCCCCGTGCCCCTCTCGCCCTGCAACCTGGTCAAGGCAACACCACCTAGAAGACAAGACCTCTCAGCTGGCCGTGCCTACGTCACACGTAAAAGCCCCAACCACCAGCTCACTGACTGTTCGCTGGGCTCGCCCATCGCCTCGTAGTGGCCAGCTAATGAACTGGCGGCCGGGGCCACAGAAAAATATATACAGACGGGAAACCTCCGTAAGGGCTGGTCACACGCTCAGAGCTGGGGGCAGGGAGGGTTACCAGCATTTCCGTAAGATGTCCCATGATGGAACTGCGGTCAGAGGCAGCACTTTAAACTGGCCAGAGCACGAAGCAGGTAGCGGCCATCCGCACCACCACTTTCCCTCAAACGCCGGCACACCGGACACATCCCTGGCCTCGTGGCAGACGGCATGAGCTGTCCCCTCAGCCTACCTCAGATGTGCGAGAGGAACCCTTAGAAGGGCCTCTTAGTGTGGTCTACCGTTACTATGCGAGGGAACCGCCTGACATCTGCTTGCATCTTACGGAGCTACGAGGGGAGTGTAGGACAGAGGTCTGGGGAGGGTTCTTCTCTGTATATGTTACTCTGTGCCGGGGCCTTTACGTGTGACATAGGAACGGCCAGCTGTGAGGACTTGTCTTCTAGGTGGTGCTGGTCAAGCAAGCTATGCCTGCATTCCTCCCCCCCCCCCCATCCCCCTCCCCATTGTCACTCACCAACAGGAAACGTGTGAAGTAGCAAACCAGACCGCCTGTCTGTAGTGTTCCGTATTATAGACCTGTGTCGTTAAAACTTGAGTGTTCGTAAACTGAGTATAAAATGAATAGACTCTGCTTAAAACACCCTTTTATTTATTATGCATGGAAGAGAAGCTCACAATCAAGCGGTGAGGCGCACATCAACCAAAAGTTTTCTTGATGTCCTGATTCGACGGAATGAAGAAGAGAACTTTCTGCAATACAAGGTTCTGCAAAATGTCTTGGCTAACTAAGTGAAGAGAAACAAAAATTGTTTTAATATCAGAAAGGAACAACTTCCTGATGTTCCTTTTTGATATTATTTTTGTGTCCCAACTTCGTCGACGCTTTTGTGTCCCAGCCTCGTCGTAGGTGTCGGTGGCCGAGTGGAATAAGACCGACACAGGAATAAAGATAGCCCGCTGGTGCAGGTACGGAGGGGAGCAGCCAGAAACTATAAACACTAGAGTAAATTAGAGATATATATTGCACAGAATGTAACAATACTTAACTTTTACATATTACTGCAGAATGTTGATACATAGTTGTTAGAGGCCTGCCTAGTGCCTGTACAATAGCAAAGTCTTCACTGGTGCCTATCTGATTACGAAGGTCCTAACTGGTTGCTATCTCAGTCCGAAGTGACCGATGTCTTTCCGTGGTGGCCACGAGCGGGGTTGCAGCAGAGGGCGCTCGTGGCTGTCGTGAGAACGCCGCGCCGTGTGTGCATGGCGGCGCGCGGCGAAAGTAGGTGGCGCGCACTTGTACTTGTGCGACACCACAATTATTATCGTGTTCTGTAAAGCACCGATGGAAAAATGAATTAAAAATTGTTTTGTTTCTACTATTTGTTTTTCGGTCGTGAAGGATTGTGGACAACAGTCAGATGCCAAGATCTAAAGCATTTAATTGAACGAATTAAGGAAAACGAGGAAAGTGGGCTTCATTTAGAAAATGCTTCTAAATATAAAATCTTTGGCACAATCAACATTGCTGCTCAGACGTGTAAAACGTCAGTTCAGGAACATAATGAATTAGTTACGAAGAACAGACACGTATTAAACAGAATAGTAGAGTGCTTAATGTTTTGTGGAACTCTTGAGTTACCACTAAGAGCTTACAATGAAAAACAAGAGTCAGCAAACCGTAGCAATTTCTTAGACTTGATATCTATTTTTCGGAAATTAGATGATGATCTAATAGTATTAGATGAACACTTAAGTAGCTCTAGTAATTCCGCGTGTAAATATACATCACACATAAAACGAAATGAGCTTCTGGGCTGTATGTATCAAGTTTACATCGAAGAACTGATTAAAGAGATTAACGATGCCACTTTCGTTTCTGTGCTGGCTGACGAAACAACAGATATTACATGCAGAAGTCAGTTTGTCATTATACTGCGGTATATTAAGGGGAAGAAACCTGTTGAAAGATTTCCTTCTTTTGAAAACATTAATGATAGGATAAAACGTTCTAACGTTTGTAAAGCTTATGGGACTTAACTGTGGGGTTATCAGTCCCTAAACTTACAAACTACTTATGAACTACCTTATACTAAAGGTGGCCAAACATCAATGCCCGAGAGGGGATTCGAATCCCCGCCGGGGAACGGTCTCGCGCATCGCAGCATAGCCGAATTGTTCAAAGGAAGCTTGAATCACATTTCAAATAGGTATCCAAAGCATACTGTTATAATCGGGGGCGACTTTAATTTACCTTCGATCTGTTGGCATAATTACGAATTCAAAACTAGCGGCAAATATAAAACATCGTCCGAACTAGTTCTGATTACTTTTTCTGAAAACTACTTCGAACAGTTAGTTCATGAACCCACTAAAATAGTAAATGGTTGCTAAAATATCCTTGATGTCCTAGCAACAAATAATCCTGAGCTATTACTGAGCCGGCCGCGGGGGCCAACGTTCTGCGGCGCGCCAGTCACAGTCTGCACGGCCACTACGGTCGGGGGTTCGAATCCCCCCTCGGGCATGGTTATTTGTGCCGTCCTTAGTATAAGCTAATACATAAGTAGTTTGTAAGTTTAGGGACTGATGACCCCGTAGTTAAGTCCCATAAGCTCTACAAACATTTGAACTTTTGGGCTAGTAAAGAACATCAAAACAGATACAGGGATTAGCGAACATCGAGTTGTAGTAGTGACACTGAATGTCGAAATTCCCAAATGCACCGAAAATAAACGAAAAATATATCTATTCGATATATCAGATAAAAAATTGCTTCACGCTTTCCTGAGTGATAGTCTCCAATCTTTCAAAATTAAAAATGCGAGTGTTGATCAGTTGTGGCTTACTTTCAAAGACATAATATCAGTAGAAATCGAGAGATTTATACCCCGAGGTACATAAAACACGTCAGATCACTGTTGCAGAAGCAAAGAAAAACACATGCAAAATTTAAAAAGACACAGATTCCACAAGACTGGCAATCTTTTACTGAAACTCGAACCCTAGCGCGGACTTCAATGCGAGAAGCCTACAGCAGTTACCACCATGAAATCCTGTCTCGTAATCTTGCAGAAAGCCCAAAGAAATTCTGGTCATATGTGAAGTACACTAGCGGCAAAACACAAACAATACCTTCACTACGCGATAGCAATGGTAATACTACCGATGACAGTACTGCTAAGGCAGATTTACTAAACATAGCTCTCCGAAATTCGTTCACTAAAGAAGACGAAGTGAACATTCCAGAACTCAATCCAAGAACAGGTGCCAGCATGCGAAACTTAGAAGTAGATGTTCCTGGAGTAGTAAAACAACTAAAGTCACTAAAAAAAACAAATCTTCCGGACCAGATTATATACCAACTAGATTCCTCTCAGAGTATGCTGATGCAATAGCTCCGTACTTAGCTATAATTTACAACCGAATACTCAGCGAAATATCCGTACCCAAAGACTGGAAAGTTGCCCAAGTTACACCATTATTCAAGAAAGGCAATAGGAGTGATCCCCAAAATTACAGGCCAATCTCATTGACGTCGATTTGCAGTAGGATTTTGGAACATATACTTTGTTCGAACATTATGAACTACCTCGAAGAGAACGACCTGTTAACCAATAACACGTATTCAGAAAGTATCGGTCTTCACATGAAGTGATAAGTGCCATCGACAAGGGATCTCAAATCGATTCCATATTTCTGGATTTCCGGAAGGCTTTTGACACGTACCCCACTAGCGGCTTCTAATGAAATCGCGTGATTATGGAATATCTCCCCAATTGTGCGATTTGATTCACGGTTTCCTATCAGAAAGGACACAGTTCGTTGTAATTGACGGTAAGTCATCGTGTAAAACAGAAGTGATATTTGGCGTTCCTCAGGAAAGCGTCACAGGTCCCCTACTCTTCCTTGTGTTTATAACCGATTTAGGAGACAATCTGAATAGCTTCCTTAGCCTGTTCGCGGATGATGCTGTCGTTTATCAGTTAGTGAAGTCAACAGAGGATCAAAAGCAACTGCAAAGCGATTTAGACAAAATTTCTACATGGTGCGAAAATTGGTAATTGACACTAAATAAAGAAAAGTGTGAAGTAATACACATGACCAGTAAAAGAAATCCGCTGAGCTTCAATTACGCGATAAATCAGTCAAACCTTAAGGTCTTAAATTCTACTAAATACCTAGGAGTTACAATTACGAACAACGTAGACTGGAGAGAACACACAGAAAATATTATGGGGAAGGCGAACCAAAGATTACGTTTCATTGGCAGAACGCTTCGAAGATGCACCAGCTCCACCAAAGAGACTGCCTACATCACACTTGTGCGTCCTCTCCTGGAGTACTGTTTCCCATTGTGGGACCCTCACCAGGTGGTACTGACTGAAGGTATTGAGAAGGTTCAGAGGAGGGCAGCTAGTTTTGTTTTATGACGTTACGGTGGAGGGGGGGGGGGGGAGCGTCACGGAAATGTTGCACGAATTGGGGTGGAAATCATTCAAAGAAAGACGTTATTCATTGCGACGTGATCTGTTTGCGCAGTTTCAATCATCGACTTTTACTTCTGAATGTGAAAATATTTTGCTTGCACCCACCTACTTGGGGAGACATGACCATCCCAATAAAATAAGAGAAATCAGATATAAAACGGAAAGATTTGGGTGTTCTTTCTTCCCGGGCGCTATTAGAGAATGGAACGGTAGAGAAAAGGTATGAAAGTGGTTAATGAGCCCTCTGCCAGGCACTTAAATGTGATTTTCAGAGTATCTATGTAGATGTAGATAGCGCCTCAATGCGCTTGGTCCTAGAGCCCTGTATTGGGAGAGTACCGCCAACCGGGCGAGCGCCGCCATTGTAGGCCTATCTCGCAATAGCAGCGCTATGCACGGCTCTGTTAAATTAACATTTATGATAAAGGGAACCGGTCTGTACATCGACGTGGTATGACAATACGTTACGTAAACAGTGAAGTTTTTATTCGTTTCATCTCATCTACAGCGAATATTAAGGAAAAATTGGTAATCTGAGATCAAGACCTTTATTTTTGAGCAAACTAGTTGTAAAATTGTTTCGTGCTAAAACTTAAACCCTGTACCAAATGCACTGCTTTCGCAATAAGTGACGTTCCTACTTTCAAATTAGCTAAAGACTGACGTTTTTATATCTAATATATTGGTTTTTATCAAAGTAGATGTAATTAATACATGTTGCTTTCCATTAATTTAGTGCCTAATGTTGATAGGTGCTGTGTGCTAACCTACATGTGATATTATCATATAACATTAACTGAGCTAACATTCTGGGAAGGTTTAAGTTTTACACATTGTTATCGCACTGCTGGGTACTTCAGTAAAATAAACTGTATCTTAAAATTCGAGTTTTGGAGATCTATTTAATGGGCTATTTCATTTTCCGCCCAAACTTTCGTAATATGCAGGCTAAGTATAAATACGAAATTCGTCAAATACGGCACATTATGTTAGATTTTCATGTATTTGTATCTTTTAAACATATCTTTTCCCTTACATGTGTTGTCCGTTCAACATTGCTCGCAAGAAACTTGAACAGATAAACCTAGAAGTTTACTCGATATTTCAATACAAATTCACTTACTTCGCAAAATTTTGCATTCTCGTATGGAAATGCATTTTTTCTTCCAATGTGGTGTACCCACAATTCGCGTCTTTTCGCATCTCTTTCGCCCGTGGAATGCGTAACACTTGCTACCTCGGACTGTCTTAGTATAACAATTCACTGCCAACACTGCGGCGTTTTTCACCATATAAAAATGGAATATGCTATTTTAAGCTCTTAATTTAATACATAATGAGTCTACACATTTCCAACGCCTCTAAATGCTAAAATAACAGCTAGTTAAGTGAGATATGCCATTTACGCTGATGGATTGCTTAGGCCGAAAATGGCGGACGTGCCCCACACGCGCTCAACTGACCAATAGCAGCCGGCAGTTGTCGGCAATCCACACATAAAAGGTTGGCGCTGCTCTCCCAATACAGGGCTCTACGTGGTCCCTCCGCCACGGCAATGATAGGATAGCATATGGACTTAGTTTTTAAAAAGAAATCTGAAAGCTTCCAATGTTGAAGAAAAACTCACTGCTCAGGCGTACTGTGGCGCTCCAGTAATGAGCGGCAGTCACAGTGGTGTGCGGACACTGGTGCTGAGCACTTTCCCACATGCCAAGTACGTTCACTGCTATGCGCACCAAACGAATTTGGTTCTTCAGAATGGATGCAGTAAAATCATAAACGCGATAAGGTAGTCTTCGCAAATTTGGTTGGTTTTACAATTTTTTTTCTTCATCTCCCAAGCAAAGTGATTTGTTAGAGACAGTCTGCAACAAGTAATTCTTTCAGTCTATTAAACTAGATGGAACTTCCAGTCCCGCATTGTAAATACTGTCAAAGGAAAGAAATTGCACTTGTCGGAATGTTTTGAAAAGTTTGAGGAAGAGGATTCCTGGGATGATGTTACAATAAGAGAAGCATTTGCCTTAAGAAATTTACTTCACAATCCACACTTTTTCCCTCCTAAATTTTTTTCTATGATATCATGAAACATATTGATATTTTCTATAACACAGTTCACATGCAGATTGCAAATGCCGTTATAATATCCGATGTATTACACCATTCTGAGTGTGCTGTATCTGAAATACGAGAGAACATTCAACGGTTTCGATTTTCTGATGATGAGTGTATTGCTCCTCCAAGAAAACGTTCCAAATGCAGCAGTGAACTTATTCTGACGGCAGATGCCAAAGAAGTGTATGACATTAATGACCAACCAACTGAAAGGATGATTTCAAAACTATTTAGCAGCTTAGAAATCATTGATCCAAAAAAAGTATGCTCGTTTTAGAGAAGATTTCCCAGCCACTTTGGTCAATACTTTTTCATTAAACTACAGTCCGTTCATTTGGCACGATAAACTGAAAAATGAACTGTCAGTGATTTATTACAATGATACATTTAGAGTCATTACATCGGTTTGTGAGCTGTTTAGTTTCTTTCTGGAACATTCCTTTGAAGAATCGTTCACTGAAGTGCACAAAACATTACAAATTGCGCCAATTACGCCAGTTTCAACAGCAGAAGCAGAGCGCAGTTTCAGAATCAAAATCTTCCTAAGGAACAGTATGAGTCAGGAGAGGCTCAACTCACAGGCTGTTTGTTCTATTCACAGAGAGGAAATCAGTGATATTCCAAACTTCAACAACAGAGTAATTTACAAGTTTGCCAGTCAGAAGAACAGACGTGCACATTTACTGTATAAATAACCTGTCAGAAGACAGACCTCGTTAGTTAACGTGCTAGTTAGGTAAAATACACATCAAACTGCTCCTAGCCAAGGTTTTTCCCAGCGTTTTTAACTTGGCTGTAAGGCAAAAGCCAGGAGGGTTCCTGTTTCTCTCAGGTGGATTCGCAATGGGGAAGAAGTCACATACGTCCTCCCACAGTTCATTTTGATTTTGAACTCACAATCAGTACAAAGAAGCACAACTACAGCAACCACGAACTTCAGCATGAGAAGAGCTGGTGAACTTCCGTTTTGAATCACAAACACCTCCAAGACACCCCCCCCCCCCCCAAGTTCCTCAATAAAATGTGTCACCACAGCATCAACTCAGACACCCACAAAAGTACACGGAAAACCAGCGGAGTTGATGGACCAGACCAATTACAACATTATACACACGTAACCCACCCCCTCGTCGAAAAAAATTTTTAAAAAATGTTTATTACACATTTGTATAAATTTTATTATGTTACAGTATTTCGTGATTTATATTAATTACTGTATAATTAACAAATTTAATATCTTTTGAATGTGTTATATAAATGGAGGTTATATGATGAACACTTCAGACTGATTGCATTATACTGGGCACCTACGTTTTGTCTGGTCCCCACTGCATGAAGGGTATCGAATACTTCCTTTATCATGAGAAATGGATCCGCTAGGGCTAAATGCAAGACCCTCCCCACCCCCAAGTTATTCAATAAAATGTGTCACGACAGCATCAACTCAGACACCCACAAAAGTACACGGAAAACCAGCGGACCAGCAGACCAACTACAACATTATACACACGTAACCCACCACCTCCCCGAAAAAAATTAAAAAAAAAATATTTATTACACATTTGTATAAATTTTATTTGTTACAGTATTTCGTGGATTATATTAATTACTGCATAATTAGCACATTTAATATCTTTTGAATGTGTTATATAAATGGAGGTTATATGATGAACACTTCAGACTGATTGCATTATACGTTTTCTCTGGGCCCCACCAACGAAACTGGGCACGAGCTGCCACTGTAAGGCAAAAGCCAGGAGGGTTCCTGTTTCTCTCTGGTGGATTGGCAATGGGGAAGAAGTCACATACGTTCTCCCACAGTTCATTTTTGCTTTTGAACTCACAATCAGTACACAGAAGCATAACTACAGCAAACACGAACTTCAGCATGAGAAGATTGGTGAACTTCCGTTTGAAACCAAACACCTCCAAGACCCTCCCCCCCCCCCCCTCCCAAGTTCTTCAATAAAATGTGTCACCATAGTATCAACTCTGACACCCACAAAACTACACGGAAAACCAGTGGAGCTGGTGGATTAGACCAGCTACAATATTTTACACACGTAACCCACCCCCTCTCCCGAAAAAAATTTAAAAAAAATGTTTATTATACATTTGTATAAATTTTATTTGTTACAGTATTTCGTGGATTATATTAATTACTGCATAATTAACATATTTAATATCTTTTGAATGTGTTATATAAATGGAGGTTATATGATGAACACTTCAGAGCCGGCCGCGGTGGTCGAGGGGACTGAGGCGCTCCAGTCACGGTCTGCACGGCCACTACGGTCGGGGGCTCGAATCCCCCCTCAGGGAATGGAAATTTGTGACGTCCTTAGTATAAGGTCGTTCATAAGTAGTTTGGAAGTTTAGGGACTGATGACCCCGTAGTTAGGTTCAAAATGTTCAAATGTTTGTAGGGCTTATGGGACTTGACTACGGGACCATCAGTCCCGAAACTTACAAACTACTTATGAACTAGCTACAACTAAGGACGGCACAAATATCCATGCCCGAGGGGGGATTCGAACCCCCGAACGTAGTGGCCGTGCAAACCATGACTGAAGCGCCTCAGTCCCCTCGGCCACCGCTGCCGGCACATTAGGAGACATCGCTGCCCTAGACGTGCGTTCACTGCCGCGTTCTGCATGCGTCTGTAATAAGATCCTGACCTTATGGCAAGGGCAGTCGTCATGATGAAATATTACATCGCTCTCGTTCTGTAACGTGCCGAGCCAAGTACACCTTGCACTTGCAAGCGAACAAGTGTATTCAAGGACAGGCCTACAAACTGGTCTGAAAACTAATGCTGCCCACGTGGAGATCCGGCAAGACAGACACTATTACTTCGTATTAACATTATGAAGGTGATACAGCAGACCCGTTTAAAAAGTGCGTGGAGTACGTACACTCGCGACTGCACCTCATTTACTGCGTAGTTTCTTGTATCCGTCTTTTTTCTTTTTTTTTTCTTTTTTTTTTTTTTTGAGATGTTTGTTTAGCAGCGGCTTATCTGCCCACTTTCCTTTGCTTATTTTCTTTCGTGTTAATGGCGCCTAGGATGCTTTCCCATAATTTTTGCATTTAATAAGCCCGCGCCGGCCGCGGTGGCCGAGGGGACTGAGGCGCTCCAGTCACGGTATGCACGGCCACTACGGTCGGGGGTTCGAATCCCCCCTCGGGCATGGATATTTGTGCCGTCATTAGTATTAGCTAGTTCATAAGTAGTTTGTAAGTTTAGGGACTGATGACCCCGTAGTTAAGTCTACATCTACATCTACATGGGATACTCTGCAAATCACATTTAAGTGCCTGGCAGAGGGTTCATCGAACCACAATTATACTCTTTATCTCCCATTTCATTCTCGAATAGCGTGTGGGAAGAAAGAACACCTGAATCTCTCTGTTCGAGCTCTGATTTTATTCTGATGATCATTTCTACCTATGTAAGTGGGAGTCAACAACAAATTTTCGCATTCGGAGGAGCACATTAGCTATACAAACATTTGATCTTTGATCTTTGAATAAGCCCGCCTGCTTTTTTCAGCCAGCTCCTGGATTGGAGAAGCGTTTGGTATTACATCAGATAAGATCCACACGACAATTTTTGACACAGAATCTTATGTCTCTTGTCAATGATATTCGTAAGGCACGTCGCAGTCTGCACGGCCACTCCCGCCGGAGGTTTGAGTCCTCCCTCAGGCTATGTGTGTGAGTGTTGTTGTCCTTAGCATACATTAGTTTAAGTAAAGATATTGAATATAAGGAAAAGCGTTGTATTAAACTTTGTGCTATGGCCGGACTTTGAATCCGTGACCTTCTACTAACGATGCAGATGCTTTAACCACCCTGTTAATGCGGCCTTATGGACAAAGCGGCTCCGCGAACTGTCTTCAAGCACGTCTCCCTCCACACCACATTAACTCTACTTCGATCTACATCTACATAGATACTCTGCAAATCACATTTAAGTGCCTGTCAGAGGGTTCATTAACCACTTTCATAACTTTTCTCTAACGTTCCATTCTCTAATACCGCGCGGGAAGAAAGAACACCTAAATCGTTCCGTTTTCGATCTGATTTCTCTTATTTTATTGTCTCCCTAAGTAGGTGGGTGCTAGCAAAATATTTTCACATTCAGAACTAAAAGTCGGTGATTGAAACTTCGCAAACAGATCACGCCGCAATGAATAACGTCTTTCTTTTAACGATTTCCACCCCAATTCGTGCAACATTTCCGTGACGCTCCCCCCCCCCCACACCCGTAACGTGATAAAACAAAACGAGCTGCTCTTCTCTGAACCTTCTCAATGTTTTCCGTCATTCCCACCTGGCGAGGGCCCCACAAGGGGCAACAGTACTCCAGGAGAGGACGCACAAGTGTGATGTAGCCAGTCTCTTTGTTGGAGCTGGTGCATCTTCGAAGCGTTCTGCCAATGAAACGTAACCTTTGATTCGCCTTCCCCACAATATTTTCTATATGTTCTCTCCAGTCTACGTTGTTCGTAATTGTAACTCCTAGGTCTTTGGTAGAATTTACGACCTTAATGTTTGACTGATTTATCGCGTAATTGAAGTTCAGTGGATTTCTTTTAGTGGTCATGTGTATTACTTCACACTTTTCTCTATTTAGTGTCAATTGCCAATTTTCGCACCGTGTATAAATTTTGTCTAAATCGCTTTGCAGTTGCTTTTGATCCTCTGTTGACTTCACTAACCGATAAACGACAGCATCATCCGCGAACAGTCTAAGGGACTGTATGTCCCCATACGAAACACGTATCACAGTTGCCAAGGTTCTCTAACACCCCAGCAGTGAACGTGAATGGGAACAATCCCGACTTGTACCTCAGGCACACGTGATATAAATATCAAGAATAATTTAATTCCATGAGACATACAGGGTGTTTGTCTGAGTGTGATTGCCTCTGTAACTTATAATAGGTGACGGGAAATTTTAATGCGGTAGGTCAACACAAGAAATGTTACACTTTATGCGGAGCTATGAACATAGTTTATTGTATCATTTTCCAAAGTGTTACACCACAAAGATATAATTTTTTAAATGGAACAATAGTTTTTTCTATCGTGCATTGGATCGTTTAAACCAGCTGCGTCGAAATCAATTTAAACTACATTCCTATCACTGTTAGTTTGGAAGCTACAACCCTTCAAAGTTTAGGGGGCGGAGGCTACGACAGTGGGCCGTGCCCCAGGGGATAGCCACTCGGCCAGTTAGCTACGCTATCGCAGCCTCCGCCCCCGGAACTTTGAAGGGTTGTAGCTCCCTAACTAACAGTGATAGGAATGTAGTTTAAATTGATTTGGACGCAGCTGGTTTAAACGAATCCAATACATAGGAAACTATTGTTCCATTTAAAAAAATTATATTTGTGGTGTAACTCTTTGGAAAATGATACAATAAACTACGTTCATAGCTCCGCAGAAAGTGTAACATTTCTTGTGTTGACCTACCGCATTAAAATTTCCCGGCACCTATTATTTTATAAGTTACAGAGGCAAACACACTTAGTGAAACACCCTGTATATCGTCGCATTACATCGGAGAGAGCCGCGGTGTAGTAGCCGAGCGGTCTAAAGCGTCTCGCTGCGGAGCGCGCGGTTACTGGCCGTGGAGGTTCGAGTCCTCCCAGGGGCATGGGTGTGTGTGTTTGTCGTTAGGTTAGTTTACCTAGGTTTAAGTAGTTTGTAAGCTACGGACTGATGACCACGCAGTTTGGTCCGATAGATTTACAAACATTTGAACATCGGAGAGCCTTGGCAACTATGATACGGATTCGTAGGGAAACAATGAGGCAGAATTAGTGTGTGTGTTGTGGAGGGAGACATGCTTTAAGTCAGTCCGTGTTGCCACTGCGTAAGTGTATTGTTTACTGAGAGGCAGTCGGAATCTGCGAGTGGGCCTCGTCGTGTGCAGACGTCGTCCGTGGGTGTCTTTCGGAGCGTACGGTACGCCGCGTGCAATAGCCGGCACGAAAAACCGAGCGCAAAATTTATTAGGAAGTTGAAAAAAGAAGAGGTATTGATTGTGTAAGTTTATTTTGAAAGTGCGGCAGTGTCGTTTGTCGCAATAGTGTCTGCAAGTGTCAGACTCGGTTATCGCGTCGTACTATGTGATCGCGTCGCGCGTGTAAAAAAGGAAACGGATTCATAACGTGTCTCTGTCGTGAGACAAATTCGTGTATCGTGGAATATACCCACTCGAATGGAATGGACACTTGATGAATATTTATATAAATTTGAATTGCCACAAAATGTTCAACTGTTTGTAAATCTATCGGACCAAACTGCGTGGTCATCAGTCCGTAGCTTACAAACTACTTAAACCTAGGTAAACTAACCTAAGGACAACACACACACCCATGCCCCAGGGAGGACTCGAACCTCCACCGCGGCTGTATTCCCTCACAAGGAGAGCATGTTCAGCAGAGATACTGTATGGATGTCTGTGATTGTTGGTGAAATCATAATTGTTCAAATGTTTGTTAAGCTTATGGGACTTAACTGCGGGGTCATCAGTCCCTAAACGTACAAACTACTTATGAACTAGCTAACACTAAGGACGGTACAAATATCCATGCCCGAGGGGGGATTCGCACTCCCGGCCGTAGTGGCCAAATCATAATTGTACTGGAAGATATCGTGGAGGATTCTCACCTAAAGATGAGTACTAAACTGTTTTTGTAATGTGAACTGATACACCATTTGTGTTAAATAAAAAGAGTTAAACAAGAGTTATAAACGTTTTTTTCAAACGAAAATCCTTGGTCAACCTAACTAGCCTTTTTATAAAAAATTGCAACAATAATTTAAAAGTGGACAGTTAAGAAAGTAACTTGAGAAGTGAACTTCAAGTGGCTAACATATTTGTTCAGTGCCGATTAAATTTGAACAGAGAACTTAAATCAATCTTAATTTGTGTGCAATGGAAATTTCAATTAATGACAGTATAGTCATTCTCATATTAAAGTATTTAATCAGAGACATGTGTACTGCAATTATCATGGTATAACAAAAACCACAGCACAAATCAAAAGTCAGTTACTTTCAAAACGATAATCAAAGGTGAACATTTTCAATCACGATAAATCACACAGAATTATTTTGTGTTGACACAATTACAGTTATATCATGTTTGCATCACAATATATCCACTGGATATATTTATGATTTGGGGTGCTAAGTAGAATCTTCAGTGAAGTAATTAGATGCACTGCAAATCAAAGTCTTACTCATCTTGTACAGTTAAATTAATGAACTACATAAACTCTTCGACAGTAACAGGGCATATATTTAGAAGATAACTGTATTTCAAAACGTGCAGAGTTGACAGACCGTTACGATCTTCTATCAGTAAGTTTTTCGAGTCTAAAAAAAATACCCTCGATGGTCAATTAACTTCACTTACAATCAAAAGTAATATTTAAACTCCAACCCCACCTCATAAACATAGCCTTCAACGATGTGAACAGTCACCAGAAATATGGTTCACATTTCATTTTAACTGTAGGTCCGGTTTGCCAAATTAAAAAACTTGAATAGGTTACGGACATGCTAGCGCCGAAGTGGCGTCCAATCGCAAGATTATTCACTGATGCACACCAAATTTAGTGTTTTTATATTTGTTTTAGGATATTACCTTAGTGATACACTGTATTTTATGTTAAACATTTTTGGCCCACTTTAGGTTACGGTAGTAACACTAAAAGTGGGCCTTCGCGATCGTCTTTTGACAGCTCGAAATTTAAATAAAAATAACAGCTTAATCATTCACCTGACACGAAAATTGAATAACCGAATTTGTAGAGGACAAAATTCTCTACAACTTTGCTGTTTTATATTTTTTTCATATCTCTTATTGTTTCAGAGATATTTGCAAAAATAACGGCGATTTTGGGATGTATGTCTGTCTGTATGTATGTTGGTAACGTGTTCCCAGTTTTTAAGACGAACCGTTCAACCGATCAACACCAACTTTAACAGACATAATTGTAGGCAGACAGAGACGGGAACCTCCCACTTTCAAATTTTTCGGACAAAAAATACGGTAGTAATACCAAAAAAAGCCGTTTGTAATATAATTGTAATTGCAAATGAACGTTTCATCTGACACGAAAATTGAATAACCTAATTGGTAGAGGGGAAAATTCTCTATAACTTCGCTCTATTATGTTTTTTTTTTTTCATATCTTGCATCGTTGCAGAGATATTTGCAAAAATAACGGTGATTTGACGATGTCTGTCTGGCTGTAACGTGTTCCCACTTTTTAGGTCGAACCGATCAACCGATCGGCACCAAATTTTACAGACATAATTGTTGGTTACCAGAGACCAGAACCTCGTTTCTTCAAATATTTCGGACAAGAAATACATTAGTGATACCAAAAAAAGGCCGTTTGTAATGTAATTTTAATTGCATATAAACCGTTCATCTGACGCTAAAATTGAATAAACGGATTTGTAGAGGAGAAGATTTTCTGCAACTTTGTTCCCTTATGGGTTTTTTTTCATATCTCGTATCTTTTGAGAGATATTTGCAAAAAATAACAGAGTTTTGACACCCTCCATTGAATTAACGAAAACCAGTCGTTCCCAGACGTCACGTGACATTCCTCGCCCAGAACTCTCTGTGGCATACGCCATCTTACGTTGCGTATTTGATGATTTTCTTATTGTAACTTACACGTTGTCATTTCAAAGCAATCGCGTACTGAAGGTTTAACAGAAACACGTCGTTCTTCGTACGATAAATGATAATCTAGCGTCTACAAATGCCATATTAGCATCAGTTAACAACGGCAATCAATAATATGAGATTAAAGAACACAATTCCTGACTGTTAACCGTAGCGTAGTGGGCGATGCGTTGGACTGTGACGCTGAAGGTCAGAGATTCGGAACACCCCACGACCTAAAAGGGTTTCAGAGACTATTATTAATTAATTTTTTATTATTTGTATTATTATTTTGTTCCAAAATGTTTGGAAAAACTTATAAAACTACAAATCTAAAGTGGGCCGTAAAACACGTCAGAGCGATGTTTTATAAGATCTAGATAGGGCATAAAACTAGCTCTTAAATTTTTCGTGTATTTCATTTTATTGCTGATACATCGACGATGTATCGATCTCTCTTGCGGCGGTGAGGCGCGCGCCCCCTGTCAAGGGGAGGTGTGGTCAGTGGGCGGATAGCGAGGGGCGGGTCGTGTATGGTGGAAGCGAGGTATAACGGGCACGGCGGAGAGTAAAGTCTGCCCGAGAGCTGACAGTTTGGTGCTCAACGTATTGGATGGCGGAAGGTTTCCACTCGGGCATTGTCACGTCCGGTGAGATTGGATAAGACTCTGGAAGCGCCGAGAGTGCTGAGGTGCCCAAGTTTCATCGGGAACCATGCCGTCGATTAACGGTGAGAACTGTGTTTGTGGACTCCATTAGCACCGGTTGTACGTACTGGGAGAAAGCCTTTGACAGAGTCAATTGGAATAAATTAATAAACATCCTTAAGGAGATAGGTATCGACTGGAGAGATCGGAGACTAATTAGGAATTTGTACCTGGGACAAAGGGTAAAGTACGACTGAAATGTGAAGAAACGAGCAGCGTGGAAATAGGAAGGGGAGTGAGACAAGGATGTTGTCTGTCGCCAAGTCTCTTCAACTTGTACGGAGAAATGCTGGCGAGAGAAGCGCTGAAACGATGCGGAAACTTCAAATTAGGTGGAGTCTCATCAACACCATCAAGTATGCAGACGACCTGGTAGCGCTCCCCAAAAATCAGAGACAGCTGCAACACATGGTGAACCGTTTGGTGGAAATGGGAAGAAAATATGGCATGGAAATCAATATAGAAAAATCAAAAGTGATGAGAATATCAAAACGTGAGAAACCCTTGAAGATAATTGTTGACAATCGGGAACTGGAAAATGAGAATCAGTTCAAGTACCTGGGATGTTTTATCACAAAGGATGCCAACTGCACCAACGACATCCGAGCAAGAATCGCCATAGCCAAAGCTGCTTTCAACAAGAAGAGGACTCTGCTGACCAGCAAGTTGAGTTTGGGATTAAGGAAGAAACTGGTAAAGTGCTACATTTGGAGCATTGCACTGTATGGAGCAGAGACGTGGACCATGAGAAAGAAGGAGAAAAAACACTTAGAGAGCTTCGAAATGTGGTGCTGGAGGAGAATGGAAAAGATCAAATGGACAGATCGCATAAAAAATGATGATGTACTGAGAAGAGCAGGAGACAAGAGAAGTATTCTGCAGACAATTCTACAGAGAAAGGCCAACTGGGCTGGACACGTACTTAGACACGAGCGACTTCTACGCGATGTCATCGAAGGAAAAATAAGAGGAACCACAGGACGAGGAAGGAGGAGGATTCAACATCTGGACGACATGAAAGATGGAAGGAGATACAACAGACTGAAGGAAGAAGCTGAAGACAGGGAACAATGGAATCAGAAATTCTCCGTACGAAGACATGGACCTGCCACTAGGCAGAACACCTTATAATAATAATAATAATACGTACTCCGTGTACGCGGACTGAACTTGTTGGGTTGCCTCGCTCAGCGTTATCCCGACTGCACGGTATGTACATGTGTGATATTTTAATTTTAAACATGGCTGCAGTCCAGCAACGGTGGAACACAGTCCAAGAGTCAACACAGTTTCAGCCGACCGGTTGCATAAAAATGGTTTACATGCATAAACCTTGACGTAGGTTTCGGCAAAAGTAATTTTGCCTTCTTCAGAAGTATTACCTAATAAAATACACAAATCATATGAATAATAGTGAAATACAAAAGTGTTTCTAAAATAAGAAATTAAAATTACAGCATAGGTGAGAATGTACTTATATACGGCTCACATTAAAATAGCTGTTAAATAAAATGTGGCTGACTCCATGTCAATAGTATAAAAAGTAAAATTTAAAACACTCTCTACATCGTAAAATTGTGGAGCACGTCTACACACAGGTCGAGTGAGCACTGCGTACTAGAGGTCTGCAAATCGCCGGTTTCGCTCGCCCGTACTCTGTCGAGTGCGCAACGCTCGTCGGTGGCGCGGCGAGTGTGATACGCTGGCAGCGAGCGTGTTGACACTCGAACGAGGCTGCGTAGGGGGGGGGGGGGGGGGGGCGGGCAGAGGTCGCACAGCGTGGCGCTGCCGCTGTACTCAGTCGCTACGGCAGCGGCTCTGTGGCTCTGAGCTGTGGTGTGGGCTGCTCCCCCAATAACTAGAGGAACTAAAATCATTAATGCTGTAGAGGTGTATTCTTGCATAGTAGCATGTAACCGCAATATCATCACCAACTACAACATTTGGAAGTTGTGGTGTCGCACAAGTACAAAGTGCGCGCCACCTACTTTCGCCGCGCGCCGCCATGCACGCACGGCGCGACGTTCTTACGACGACAGCCACGAGCGCCCTCTGCTGCATCTCCGCTCGTGGCCACCTCTGAACGACATCGTTCACTTGGGACTGAGATAGCAACCAGTTAGGACCTTCGGAATCAGATAGGCACCAGCGAAGACTTGGCTATCGTACAGGCACTAGGCAGACCTCTAGCTCAACTCTGTATCTGCAGTACTATGTAAAAGTTAAGTATTGTATAAATTCTGTGCAATATATATCTCGTTCTAATTTACTCTAGTGTTTCTAGTTTCTGGCTGCTCCCCTCCGTACCTGCACCAGCGTGCTATCTTTATTCCTGTGTCGGTCTCATTCCACTCGGCCGCCGACACCTACGACGGAAACGAGACACAAAAGCGGCGACGAGGCTGGGACACAAAAGAAGTAATGTAAAGGATCCAGAGAGAAACTATGGAACGAACAACGTTTATAGTTCAATCTACAAAACTGAATGTTGCCGTCCAACAAAGTATACATCGAAAAGTAACAACAAAGCTATTCGTCGATGGCATTGTAATTGCAATGTATTGTTAAAATATCATTGACACGTAGTGGATCGAGTGGAGTTCTTCTATCAGAGATCAGGTTCCCTGCTGTACTGAAAGTGCGTTCACTAGCTGCATTTGAGGCGGGCTAAGAAAATACTCTTTTTGCCAATACAGCTAGCTTGGCAAATAGAGTACTGTTGCGTTTCCACCATCGTCGTCATCATCATCATCATCAATTTGTGCTAAATAAAGTTCCACCTCATTGGTGGATTGCGCCTCGCTCATTTTACAGACCAGCCATTCCGAAAACATGCACTTCACTCTTTTGGCTGGTGCACTCTGGTGACATTCTTCAGACGGCCCTAAATAAATATAACACAGATATCAATGAAACACAAGGAGCGCCATAAATTCGTACAGCTGTCTAAAATAAACAATTGGAACAAGAGGATTTAAAATAGATAGATGATGTATGAGCATTAGACTGACATATTACCCTGACGACGGAAGTAAGCGCGGAATCTATATATTGCACAAAGATTTGCATGCGTTCTTTATTATATAGGTAAGAAAAACGACAGTGGCAGTGGGGTATATATGAATGCTGCAATTGGAAAAATTCCCGTTGAGGACTCACTCGTCCGAAAAGGTAGAGCCGCAGCTCAAAAAAGTTCAAAGTTCATATGTTTGTAAATCTATCTGAGCAAACTGCGTGGACACCAGTCCGTAGCTTACAAACTACTTAAACTAAGGTAAACTAACCTAAGGACAACACTCACACCCATGTGCCCCAGGAAGGACTCGAATCTCCGACGGCGAGCAACCGCGTGCTCCGAGGAGAGGCACCTTAGACCGCTCGGCTACTCCACCGCGGTAGAGGCGCAGCAACCACGCACAGTGCCAAAATGCTACGGGAGTATGTATTAACGGGGTTCAACAGACAGAGATGCACAAACGTAACCTAATTGATATACATCAATATCGGAGTATTTAATATTAATATAAAAGACAGGCTAAGTATTCCAGGACGTGAGAGTGATAAGAGGAATGGATATAAAATGCAATCATTTCCTCGCTAACACCTATCCTATACAGGCAATAGTAGCCCACAAAATGGGAACAAGAAAAGAACATCACGGAAAACTCATTTAGTAAATGATCTTAGCACAGAAACTTCATATTAACCACGTATAATGAATGATCTGTATGATAAAGTAACCTATGGGTACAGACTACAAAATGCGAAACAGAATGGCTACTTCAGCTTGATCGAGAAAACAGCTTTCGAAGCAACCGGGAAAGGAAACAATTCCAAAGTAATAAAGTGACGTACCGGTACGTCATACATTTATTCCTGCTTACCTGGAACCGAAATTTCATCACTAATTTGACACACAGCATTGAACGTCTCATTCCTCTCTGTAACGGACATCATAAATGTTGCTATTTTGTGCAACGTCTGAAGTACCACTTTGTCTTCCATGCGACAGAGACAACGCTCTTTCAGCACTCGTAGCACCTACCAGTAACATAAGATAATATGAGAGGTGTACCATATCGCTAAATACCAGTGACATTACTACTGGTGCTTGCAACTCGCTATAATTTGCATTCGCTAGACATGCACCGCATAGTAAAGAGGAAAACTGGATTGCCAATAAGTAAAAGATACGTACCTCTATGACGTCAGGCCCTGCTTTGCAATGACTTTTCAGTTTCTGCAGCCGTAACACAACAAACTGAATTGTAGGGCACTTCTCGCCATCGAGCACGTCAGTTGCTTCTCTGAATGGCTTCAAAAATGTTACGAGCTCATTCGAGTTTCGTTGTTGTTACCATTTAGTTTCCCAGAGACGCCTTTACCGCAAGTGTCTCCACGATTTTGTCGTATTGGCTAACTACAGCATTCAAAATAAGCTATTCCACCTCGTCTCCGTTTCTTGCTTCAGGCTTGTCTCTAACGCATTCACGACACCTGTTTGCTGCTTTTTTTTTTTTTTTTTTTTTTTTTTTTTTTTTTGTCGGACGGTGTCTTTGGCGGCGTTAATCTTGGAATAAACCACTGGAACCTCTGTCTTCATGAATGGAAAGAAGAAGAAGAAAAAGAGTTGGTTTCCCATAAGGTCTCACGACTTTTTATGGTGGAAGGAATTAGTCGCTAGACTTGCATTTTTGTACATTTTATGTTTTTGATGAGATATCATTTTTTTGTAGGTAGTCCTTTTCTGTAACTTTTTTTACACCAACCACGGATTTTCTTAAAATCCATTCCCTGTCTCTTTGGTTTGGTTTGGTGTAACAGTATTTGTAAAGTCCGGAAAGTCGATTACATTGTTATTGCTCTGTAGTTGACAGGTTTTTGTACGTATCCCTCATAAAGCGAACATTTCGTTACCAACATCTGCACACTACGTCACCGTAAGTAAATTTTAGAGCTCTAAATGTTACGAGTTCTTTCGAGTTATGTTGTTGTATCCTTTTAGTTTGGCTAACTACAGACCGCTGCGACCACCGCCTTTGGTAGTCAGGTGGTATTTTTTGTGTCCCAGCCTCGTCGCCGCTTTTGTGTCCCGTTTCGTCGTAGGTGTCGGTGGCCGAGTGGAATGAGACCGACACAGGAATAAAGATAGCACGCTGGTGCAGGTACGGAGGGGAGCAGCCAGAAACTAGAAACACTAGAGTAAATTAGAACGAGATATATATTGCACAGAATTTATACAATACTTAACTTTTACATAGTTCTGTACTGCTGAATGCTGATACATAGTTGAGCTGCCTAGTGCCTGTCCGATAGCCAAGTCTTCACTGGTGCCTATCTGATTCCGAAGTGTTAATTGGTTCCTATCTCAGTCCCAAGTGAACGATGTCGTTCAGTGGTGGCCACGAGCGGAGTTGCAGCAGAGGGCGCTCGTGGCTGTCGTCGTAAGAACGCCGCGCCGTGCGTGCTTGGCGGCGCGCGACGAAAGTAGGTGGTGCGCACTTTGGACTTGTGCGACACCACAGTATTCTCTAGCGTCTAGTTTGCTCCTGACACTCGCCCTGGACTCGAGTTCAGACGACGTGGCGTTGCGGTGGGCGACCGAGTGGCGAGCGGGCAGTGTGGACGGTCGGGCCGGTCGAGCGTGCGCCGCTCGAACGAGCGCGGAGGAAGTCGAGCGCAGCCACACGCCTTGCCGCAAGCTGCAGCACCGACACCTGCCGGACTGTCATAGAACGACTGTATCACACGATTAGAGTGAGCAACCGAGCGAGGTGCAGACCTCTACTGCCAGAGGCGTAGGAACCCTAGAGACGTGCGCCCGCACTGGGTGGCGCCAAAGAGGGCTGATGGGCGAGCGCGCAGTCGCGGACGCGAATGAATTTGACAAGAAGAAAACTATGTGTAATATGATACTGACGAACAGATAAAGAAAGATGGGAAATCAGATGAGAAATAACGAGCAAATAAATCTGAAGCCGAGTCATGTGCATGGCAGAATATATATGCCTGCATACACGCAAAAATTGAAGATTGAAAAGTTAGGAAATATACAGCGGCCGGACATAAAGTGAATGAAACACAAACTAAAAATAAACAGCAACGCACCCAGCGGGAGGGACCGGGATAAACATTATGCACCACAACACTAGAAAACTACAAACAAGTGCACCACCAGAATTCTGAGGACAACAAAAATGTTCAAAATGTTCAAATGTTTGTAAATCTATCGGACCAAACTGCGTGGTCATCAGTCCGTAGCTTAAAAACTACTTAAACCTAGGTAAACTAACCTAAGGACAACACACACACACACCCATCCTCCAGGGAGGACTCGAACTTCCACGCCGAGCAACCGCGCGCTCCGCAGCGAGACGCTTTAGACCGCTCGGCTACTCCACCGCGGCTCAGAGGACAACAAACACTATGCAGGAACAAGTATTGCATAACAAATGTCTAAAACAGTATAGGTTCGAAACCTTCTAGGTATTGTCTAATTGCAAGTTGCAGTTGGTCATTCAACATATTACCATCATTGATGATAAGGTGTTTGAAAATTTCATATTCTTCCCATAAATCTAGTTTCCTTCCCTTGGCCTCGCCATGCAAAACTACCGTGTCTTCCAACGATTTAGGGACATGATCGGCTACAAGCAATTGCTCGGCAAAAGTAGAATTATGCACACTGCGTCCTGTCCTCCCTAGTAGATGTTCTTTATACCGCACCTTGATTGCTCTTCCAGTCTGTCCTATATAATAACAAGAACTGTTGTTACATGTTATCTTGTAAATGCCAGAATTTGAAAAAGGATCTAGAAAGGTCTCCAGAGTATGAACAAAGTTTTTCTTTAAATTGTTGTTAGTAGAAAAAGTTACCTTTCAATCATATTTCTTCGTCAATAGACGTTGTAATCTATATGATACATTGCCTAAAAACGGAATAGAAATGAATCTCTGACTGTCAGTTTTATCAAGGTGCGATTTGCTAATGAGTAATGTTGAAAACTGCTGGGAAGTCTTTTGATCAACGATGCGCTGCACTACACCTGTATCGTAACCGTTATTGGTGGCTATGGATTTTATTGTGTTAATCTCCTTTCCTAAGTTGGCAGGCGACAGGGGAGTTGTGAAAGCACGATTGGTAGCGGAATGAAAAAAGGCTAATTTATGCAAACGTGGGTGTGCAGAATGAGCTGGAATAATCATGTCGGAGTATGTTGGCTTGCGGTATATATCGAAGGTTATACTGTCGTTTCCTATGGGCAATTTTAGATCGAGGAAGTTGAGCTCGGCATGTTCATTTTGAACTTCTTTAGTGAAACTAATGGTTTCATGAAAGTTGTTAAATACAGTAAATAACTGATCTAATTCATGGTCAATGCCGTCAAACAGAATAATCATGTCATCTACATACCGAGCATATCATCTTATTTTGTTGTGCAAATTTGAGATAGAATCAAAAAAAGCATTTTCAAGAGAATTAATGAAAATGTCTGCTATGATACCAGCAAGACGACTACCCATTTCCAAACCAAATGATTGGTCATAAACTTTGCCATTCTACATCTACATCTACATGGGATACTCTGTAAATCACATTTAAGTGCCTGGCAGAGGGTTCATCGAACCACAATTATACTATTTATCTCCCATTCCATTCTCGAATAGCGCGCGGGAAGAAAGAACACCTGAATCTCTGTTCGAGCTCTGTTTTCTCGTATTTTATTCTGATGATCATTTCTACCTACGTAAGTAGGAGTCAACAATATATTTTCGCATTCGGAGGAGAATGTTGGCGATTGGAGTTTCGCAAGTAGCCCACGCCGCAGCGATAAGCGCCGTTGTTGTAATGATTCCCATCCCAGATCCTGTATCATTTCCGTAACGCTGTCTCCCCTGTATCGTGACAATACGAAACGAGCTGCCGTTCTTTGGACTCTTTCGATGTCCTCCGTCAAACCCACCTGATAAGGATCCCCCCCCCCACCTATTTTGTTTAATCTATCCTTTCTGAACACCGTTAGATCTTTTACAAATACTTCTTCTGAACTTATTTCTGGCTTGAGCCAACTTTCGCTGCCTATAATTATGTGTGTTTCGGTGCTTTCTATTAACGCTTGGAGTTCTGGTACTTTCCCGACACAGCTACGACAATTTACAACTGTTATACCGATAGTTTCCGGATCTACATTTCTCCTGTGATCCACCTGCACCCTTTGAAATGGCCCATTTTGTTTTTGCCCGAAGCTCTTTATGCTAAAAAACCGCCCAGTCCACGCCACACAGCCCCCGCTACCCGTGTAGCCGCTTCCTGTGTATAGTGGACTCCTGACCTATTCAGCGGAACCCGGAAACCCACCACCCGATGGCGCAAGTCAAGGAATCTGCAGCTTACACGGTCGCAGAACCGCCTGAGCCTCTGATTCAGACCCTCCACTCGGCTCTGTACCAGAGGTCCACAGTCGGTCCTGAAGGTGAAATAATTGTATTTACGTGTGACTTGTAATAACATCATCAATTCAGCAATATGTGCGTCATCTAACTTTTTATGTTGTAAAAGATTTTCTTCGATAATTTTCAGGGTCAAATCTACAGGTACATTGGTGATATTGTTATGTGCTGATCTGTACTGCAGTAATAATTTCGGCGTCCTGCTTTTGAAGAGCAGGTTCAATTATGAGTACTTAGTTCTCAGTTTGAATCTCCCAGACGTTTGCACTGCAAATATTTGTTGTAGAGCCCATGCATGACGGTCGGGGATTGGTGAGATATATCAAGGCGTGTGATATTGTGTACCGATTGCTTCAGAGTAGCGAATGAGATATTGACCATGATTATATTCCTACTTATGCTTGTAAATTGTAAAGTCCACATAAGGTAATCTTAGAGTACAACCTTTTATGTCCTAGTAATACTAGTACTGCTCCACTAAAGGGAATAAGGAGTTGTTACTTGTTTTCGGACATTATTTTGAAATTTGCAAAAAATGTAATAGTAAAACTGCTTTGGTGTTTATTTGGTTAGTGACGGATTCTTGAAACTGTTGAATTGACTGAGGCTGTGACCCTAATGTTGAAAGATCGTCGATTACCCTTGTTGTTTAAAGCTAAGATCTTCAAGGATATAAGCATCCATTTATAAGGTTTTAAGTGTTGTTAATGAAAGTTTCTAGTTTGATTTCAAAAAATATTATTCGCTTGTGTTGTTGAAGGTGTAAGCGCTAGAAGGTTATGTAAGGCACTGGTGTGCTTTGTGATTAGTCATAACTGGTTGGTTGTCCAGCAAGCGAACAAGTTTTCTTTAACCTTGTTGGAGCAGGAAAGAAACCAAAGGGGGTTGTTTATGTAATAGTATTTTGGTTGTATGTCTATGTGCATTCGTTCTGGCTCTAATACCGATGTACTACGCTTCAATCCTTATATTTTCTTGTTGTACAATAAATGTTAAACGAATGCTGATGTGTTTGATCGACCAGTAGCTTATCACTTCCGGATCCTTGTAATCCCACTATCACACGCATAAGTAGAACTTATGCGTTTCAATTCCTATATATAGGGTGTTTCACTAAGTGTGTTTGCCTCTGTAACTTATAAAATAATAGGTGACGGGAAATTTTTATGCAGTAGGTCAACACAAGAAGTGTTACACTTTCTGCGGAGCTATGAACATAGTTTATTGTAACATTTTCCAAAGAGTTACACCACAAAGATATAATTTTTTTTAAATGGAACAATAGTTTTTTGTATCGTGTATTGGATTCGTTTAAATCAGCTGCGTCCAAATCAATTTGAACTACATTCATATCACTGTTAGTTGGGAGGTACAACCCTTCAAAGTTCCGGAGGCGGAGGCTGCGATAGCGTAGCTGACTGGCCGAGTGGCTATCCCTTGGGGCACGGCCCACTGTCTCATGACCACCAGCCAGTCAGCTACGCCTTCGTAGCCTCCGCCCCCTAAACTTTGATGGGTTGTAGCTCCCAAACTAACAGTGATAGGAATACAGTTTAAATTTATTTGGACGCAGCTAGTTTCAACGAATCCAATGCACAATAGAAAAAACTATTGTTCCATTTAAAAATTATATCTTTGTGGTGTAACTCTTTGGAAAATGATACAATAAACTATGTTCATAGCTCCGCAGAAAGAGTAACATTTCTTATGTTGACCTACCACATTAAAATTTCCCCTCACCTATTATTTTATAAGTTACAGAGGCAAATACACTTAGTGAAACACCCTGTATGTGTGTGCGTGCGTGTGTGTGTGTGTGTGTTACGTATTGATACAGCAGCGAAACTTTAATATTACACATATTTGATTCGTTTTATACATACATTGGAAAATGATTCATTTAAACAACACGGTGTTGTACAAGGCATGGACCAGTTAGTGTATGCTAGTCAGACCTTTGAACTGACTTATACAATTTAATGTAGATTTCGCACCACAGTGTAACACGGCATTTTTCACATATACGATACTGTTAACGGGCGTGGAATAAGTGACTTGCAACCGTTGAAAAATGTAGGTTTGAACGGGGATCGAACGAAAGATATTCGGATTTGTGCTCTTAACACTTTTATTACTAGAATTATTATTTTCCTTCAGGTAGATCAAATCTTCCCTGTCGTTTGTTGGTGTTCGTTCTGGGAAGTTCTTTGAGTTTGCGACTCACTGTTTTGGTTACAGAAAGCGTTGAGTCACCTCGCCCGGCGCCCTTCAGCCACGGAGCAAAGCTTCCTAAGCATCTACGGTGCAGTATTGTTCTGCTCCGGGTGCACGGAAAAGTACGTGAAAGGAGGATCAGATACTTTTCATGGGTATGTACGAGCTAGGACTACATGTAAACGTCGTTTTGATATGAGGTACTACAAATGTTGAAAAATTTCTACACACAGTGTTATAAGGTATTATTTTGTGGAGCTACTTTATATCATTTTTGGACGGTTTTTAACGAGAAAAATATTTTATAACTTTAATGAATGTGTGAGTAAACCGTCAGTATGTGTATACACATTAGCCCCATATTCAACGACAGACAAAATTTATACGTGACAGATTAATTTCCTTCACGTCATTCAGGTTCTTAGACCGTTTTGTGGTTTTAAGTACTTCTGTATGAGTGTTACCTGTATTGTGTGCCTCGGCTGATTAGCCGTGTGCACTGTGGCACCGTGCTGCAGTGCGCGGCGCCGTTCGCCGTTCGCCCCTGAAACATGGGTGTTTGTGTTCCCCTTAGGTTAACGTAATTTAGTTTAAGTAGTTAGTAAGCTGCGGACTAATAACCCAGCAGTTGAGTCCGATAGATTTACAAACATTTGAACATTTTTTTATATTATGTGATTTTTGTATTTTACTTTCTCGAAAGATGAACAATGAAGCTATGGTACCAAAAAATAAAAAGGAAGAGCATCAGGATAGTGTTTTTATAGGAAAAGGTTATGCCTAGTTGAAGCGTGATTCTGTGGCAACATTTTTAACTTCCCGCAGTATTAGTTGCCGTAATGATCATCAACAAAATCGCCAACGAAAAGAAACTATCAAGTTTCGGTATGTATTGAATCTCTTCGTTCATGCTGAAAATATTTACTTCTTTTCCTGTGTAATTTCTAATAATTTCTCTAATTGTGCAGCCCTTTGTGAGTTTCAAATTTACTTTTTTGTCTTCTCATGGTAACCCAGCTTTTGCTTCCATAGAATAACACAGGAATGCCCATTACTTTGTAGAATTTCAAAAGTGACTACTTTTGTACTTTATGCCCCAAACTTCTGTACCACAGATATATTGGAATTTCCGTACTTCATTTTCTAGATCGGAGGCCAATGGCCGTCCCACAGTGGACGCACATGTTGCGGCGAGATCACGGAAGTTAATCACTGTTGTCCTGGACTATCACTTGGACTGGTTACAGTCCGTGTATGCAGAGCACTGTTGGAGTGCACTCAGCCCATGTGAGGCAAACTGAAGAGCAATTTGACTAGGGAGTAGCGGCTCCGGCCACGAAAATCGACACAACAGCCGGGAGAGCGGCACGCTGATCTGCTTACCTCTCCTTACAGCATCCGTTGACGCCTTCGGGCAAAGGACGTGACAGCAGCTCGTCGGATCCCAGTGGGCCTCTAGGTCTGTAGCACACAGTAGCGGATCCGGTCATGAAAATCTACACAATAGCCCGAAGAAGGTATGCTGACCACGTACCTCTCCTTGCCGCATCCATTGACATCTAAAGGGTAAAGATGAGACGGCGGCCGGGTGATACCCAGTGGGCCTCTACACAACAGCTGAGAGTGCAGCTCGCTTACCAAGTAACTCTCCTTACTGCATCCATTGATGCCTTCAGGCGAAGGAGAAGGCAGACGGTGAGTACCCAGTGGCCCTCTAGGCCTGTAGTACACAGTAGCGGCTCCGGTAACGAAAATCTACACAACAGGCGGGAGTGCAGTGCGCTGACTGTGTGTCTCTCCTTACCGCATCCGAAGATGCCTTCAGGTGAAGGATGAGATGGCCGTCGGTTGGTACCCAGTGTGCCTCTAGGCCTGTAGCACACAGTAGCGACTCCGGTCACGACAATCTACACTACAGCTGAGAGTACGGCTCGCTGACCAATTACCTCTCCTTACCACATCCATTGATGCCTTCGGGCGAAGGAGACGGCGGACGGTGAGCATCCAGTGGCCCTTAGGCCTGTAACACACAGTAGTTGCTCTCGTCACGAAAATCTACACAACAGCTGGGAGTGTGGCGCACTAACCACGTACCTCTCCTTACCACAACCGTTGACGCGTTAGTGCGAAGGACGAGAACACGGCCAGTCACTACCCAGTGGGCCTCTAGGCCTGTAGCACACAGTAGCAGCTCCAGTCACGAAAATCTACACAACAGTCGGGAGTGTGGCACACTGACCTCGTACCTCAACTTACCGCATCCATTGGCGCATTAGGGCGAAGGATGAGACGGCGGCGGTCAATACCCAGTGGGCCTCTAGGCTTGTAACACACAGTAGCGTCTCTGATCATGAAAATCTACACAACAGCATGGAGTGCAGTGCTTTGACCACGTACCTCACCTTACCGCATTCATTGACGCCTTTGGGCGAAGGACAAAAGAGCGGCCATTCAGAACCCAATGAGCCTCTAGGCCTGTATCACACAGTAGCGGCTCTGGACGTGATAATGTGCTTAACAGCCGAGAGTTCGGCGCGCTGACTACATTCCTCTCCTTACCACATCCGTTGAAGCCTACGGGTGAAGGAAGACAAGGCTGCCGGTCGGTACCCATAAGCCTCTAGGCCTGTAGCACACAGTAGTGGCTCCGGTTACGAAAATCGACAGAACAGCCGGGAGTGCGGCGCGAAGACCTCGTACCTCTCCTTACCTTTACCGTTGACGCCTTCAGGCAAAGGACGAGACGGCGGCCGGTCAGTACGCAGTCAGGCTCTAGGCCTGTAGCACACACTAGTGGCACCAGTCACGAAAATCTACACAACTGCTGAGAGTGTGGTTCACTGGCTGTGTACCTCTCCTTACCACATCTGTTGACACCTTGGGCGAAGGACGAGACGGCGGTCGGTCGGTACCCAGTGGGCCTCTAGACCTGTAGCACACAGTAGCAGCTCCAGTCACAAAAAACTACACAACAGCTGGGAGTGCAGCATTTTGTCTGCGTACCTCTCCTTACCACATCCGTTGACGCCTTCGTGCGAAGGACAAGAACACGGCCAGTCGGTACCCAGTGGGCCTCTAGGCCTGTAGCACACAGTAGCAGCTCCAGTCACAAAAATCTACACAACAGCTGGGAGTGCAGTACGCTGATTGCGTACCTCAACTTACCACATCCATTTGCGCCTTACGGCGAAGGACGAGACCGCGGCCGGTCAGTACCCAATGGGCCTCTAGGCCTGTAGCACACAGTAGTGGCTCCGGTTACGAAAATCGACAGAACAGCCGGGAATGCGGCGCGATGACCTCGTACCTCTCCTTACCTCTTCTGTCGACACCTTCAGGCGAAGGACGAGTCGGCGGCCGGTCGGTACCCAGTTAGACTCTAGGCCCGTAGCACACACTAGCGGCTCCAGTCACGAAAATCTACACAACAGCTGGGAGTGTGGTGCACTGACCGCGTACCTCTCCGTACCGCATCTGTTGACACCTTGGGCGAAGGACAAGACGGCGGTCGGTCAGTACCCAGTGGTCCTCTAGGCTTGTAGCACACAGTACTGTCTCTGATCATGAAAATCTACACAACAGCAGGGAGTGTGGCACTAGACCGCGTACCTCTACTTACCGAATCCATTGACGCCTTCGGGTGAAGGATGAGAGAGCGGCCATTCAGAACCCAGTGAGCTCTAGGCCTGTACCACACAGTAGCGGCTCTGGTGACGATAATGTACATAACAGCCGGGATTTCGGCGTGCTGACTGTATACCTCTCCTTACCGCATCCGTTGATGCCTTCAGGCAAAGGACAAGATGGTGGCCAGTAGGTACCCAGTGAGACTCTAGGCCCATAGCACACACTAGCGGCTCCAGTCACGAAAATCTACACAACAGTCAGGAGTGTGGGGCACTGACCACGTACCTCTGCTTACCGTACCCGTTGATGCCTTGGGTGAAGGACGAGGTGGCGGCCGGTCGGTAGGCAGTGGGTCTCTAGGCCTGGAACACACAGTAGCGCCTCAGGTCACGAATATCTACACAACAGCTGGAAGTCAGCATGCTGACTGCATACCTCTCTTAACTGCATTCGTTGATCCCTTCGGGAGAAAGACAAGACAGCGGCCAGTCGGTACCCAGTGAGCCTCTAGGCATGTAGCACACAGTAACGGCTCTAGTCACGAAAATCTACACAACAGCCTGGACTCTGCGCGCTGACTGCGTATCCCATACTGAGTACCACATCCGTTGATGTCTTCGGGTGAAGAACGAGTAGGCGACCGGTCATTACCCAGTCAGCCTCCAGGCCTGTATCAAAAAAATATTTGTAGAGCTTATGGGACTTAACTGCGGGGTCATAAGTCCCTAAACTTACAAACTACTTATGAACTAGCTTATACCAAAGATGGCACCAATATCCATGCCCAAGGGGGGATTCGAACCCCCGACCATTGTGGCCATGCAGACTGTGACTGGCGCGCCACAGAACGCTAGGTCACCATGGCCGGCTAGACAATTTACATCTTCCATATCAGAATCACAATTGAAATTTATAGCACAACCTGAAGACATATATGAGAGACTTGTTTTAAAACCGAATTATCTTATCAATTTTTGATCTGATATGATATTTTCCTCGGTAAGCCATAACTTTAGTTTTATCTTTGGAGGTCATTTTTATTATTTTGAATAATATTGATATCACTGGCAAACAGAAGATATTCACTGCCTGAGGCTATTTCTGGTATGTGCACCAGCGTCCTTACAGCATATCGTTTTTGTGATGGGTGGTGGTGTCTCGTAGCGTGTAGATACAGGTCCGTGTGGGTGGGTTTTGCGGTACACACTTTGGCTAAGGCATCCATTATTTTTGCACCTGACAAGTACGCCAAGGAAGGGCAGGGCACCATCTCTTTCTACCTCCATCATGAAATGTTATGCTGACGATACGTTCGTTGTCTCGCCGCATGGACGTGATAAACTGGGTGAATTCTTGGACCACATCAACAACATCCACAACAAAATCAATTTCACGATGGAAGTAGTGAGAGAAGGTGTCCTACCGTTCCTTGACGTACTTGTCACGCGCAAAACGAATGGATGCCTTAGCCATAGTGTTTACCGGAAACTCACCCATACGAATCTGTATTTGCACACTATGAGCCACCACCACCCATCGCAAAAACGATCTGCTCTAAGGACGCTGGTGCACAGAGCGGAAGTAGTCTCGGACAATGAATACCTGCAGAAGGAGCCACTTACGGACAGTGTTTAAAAAAATGGCTACAGCACCCGCCAGATAACAGAAGTCCTCCATCCGAAGCGACGCAAGCAGGAGACCGTCGAGGAGGAGACAGAGAAGCTCGCATTTTTCCGTTTTGTGGCTCGGTAACGGGAAAGATTAGCCGGCTTCTTAAGAGACAAGAGATCGACACGGTCTTCAAAGGCCTCCTACAAATTTGCGACAGATGATGAGACCTGTGAAAGATGATCTAGGCCTTAGAACGCCAGGTGTGTACAAGATACCGTGTGGGTGTGGACACTCGGACAGATAGTGCGCAATATTGAACAGCGCTGTGTTGAACATGAAAGATGTTTCCGCCTTCGTTATCCCGAGAAATCAGCAATTGCGGAGCACGCTCTAGAAAACAAAAATCGCATTGCGTTTGAAAATACTTTATGGGATAGGATAATAAAAGAGGCTATCAAAATCAACATACCTGAAAAATCCCTCAATAAAGAGGGCGGCTTGCAGCTGAGCACAACTTGGGATCCGGCCATCGGACGGTTGAAGCAGATGCGGCAGGCACGCGGGGCGAAACATTGCCATATATGGCGATGCGGCTGAGCACCATTGACGTCACAGGAGGCCGCGCAGACGGCGGCAGCAATGATAAAACAGTCACCACTTGACAATGGCCGAGGAGATTTCGGCCGATAGCTCGCGGGTATCAAACCATTTGACCGAGAGAATTTTATCAGCTTAACTCGCCGCGAAACTATGCATTCATACAGAACAATCATGTTTCGAAAGTTGCATTTTTATATTAACTAAAATTCACTTATTGCAGCAAGGAATGCAACTTAGAGTTGAATAATACATTTTCTTTTTGGGGAAGCAGTTGTAGCTGAAGAATTCCTGGCCGTTTCCTGTCTAATGAAATGTCGCAACTGCACTCAGGGTAACAGTTTTCTGTAGTGGAACTTCCTCCTTCGCGATTACCCTAAGAGGGAAACTGCCGAACCGGGACCTGAAACAAGGTGTTGCCGCAGTCTTAGTCCCAATCCCTCTTACAGAATTATTTGAAAGCAGTCACTCTACTAACTTGCGTAAAGCTGTCTCAGCACATCATCGCTCGTCCCAGTTTGGTAGAAGCCATCATCTGTAATCTTGAGGATGACTAGCAAGATCATCCTTGCATCTCCTGTTCCTCAATCGAAGTCGAAAACTAGAATTCTCATTGTACATCCCTTTTCCACTGGTTCCAAACGACGGTCTGAGCTCTGCTGCATTCTCTGAAGCACTTTTACGCTCCAGTTCCTTGTTGTTTTAAGCACAAGTTGACTCATCTAAATCAGTCAGGCAATATTCAATACAGTCTGGACTGCAGTCTCTCTGTTCTCACCCACTATTTCTGTCCGTATGTTACAAATGTTCAAATATTCAAATGTTTGTAGAACTTATGGGACTTAACTACGGGGTCATCAGTCCCTAAGCTTACAAACTACTTATGAACTAGCTAAGACTAAGGACGGCACAAATATCCATGCCCGAGGGGGGATTCGAAACCCCGACCGTAGTGGCCGTGCAGACCGTGACTGGAGATCCTCAGTCCCCTCGATCACCGCGGCCGACCGTATGTTACCCTCATGCATTGGAGATTTGTTGTGAGCATGATCCAGTAACGTTTCAGTATCTGCCTCACTGCTAACGTTCACTTGATTAATTGTATTTTAAAGGTCGTCCTCAGAGTTATCATTCAGCAATGCTTCTGGAAGTAAACTTGAAGAAACAAATCATGTTTAGGAGGGCACTTCATACCTCTCCAAAAACTGGAAGTTATTGCCGTAACTCTTTTGTCCGGATTTTAGTGATTTTTAACCTTGCTCATAAGTGACTCTCACTTTTCTTTGTCCATGAACACACAGTTGTAATTGGGATTTCCCCGTTCCGCTCAGAGGTGTTCCTAGGCCTTCACTGATCGCACCACTGCTGGAATACAGCTCGGTACTTTCGCATCCTCTCGCCCAGTGACGTGGTCGCGCCTGTTGTGCACTGTGCCACATCTGATCCCACACACAGTTACACAAGAAACACACTGTAAAAAGTGTTCACAGATTGCACTCAAACATTGTACATGGTTGTGAACCTATTTGTTGCACATATATAATTGCATGTCGTTATGATAAAAACTAACCAAGATACCGCGGAAATAATTTCGGTTTAAATTATTTTTCAGAACCTAATAATTAATTTCATAAGACTGCACAAGACTGTTATAATTGATTTTTTCCACAATCACGCCTTTTTTGCAATGCTGGCCTTCTTTCTGGAAGGACGTCAAAATGAATGATTTGTAATTTCCAAAAATGTTCAAATGTTTGTATAGCTTATGGGACTTAACTACGGGGTCATAAGTCCCTAAACTTACAAACTACTTATTAACTACCTTATACTAAAGACGGCACAAACATCCATGCCCGAGGGGGGATTCGAACCGCCGACCGTAGTGGCCGTGTATTCCGTGACTGGAGCGCCTCAGTCCCCTCGGCCACCGCGGCCGGCTTTTGTAATTTTAATCTGAGATGAAGCATTATTATTAAAACATCATTTTAGATGAAATATATACATATAAATGTCGCAAAAACTAAAGAATGTTCTAGAAATACAAACACAAGTACGAGGAAGTCTCCAATATCTTCTGTATGAACGTCAGATTCCTAGCCGTATCCAACCACTTTGCAGTCAACAATAAAAGCAAAAATTAATCTGCAATTGGAGCAGGCTACTCAAACAAATAAAATATGACAATGTGCACGAATTCTTAAATGCAAGAATGAAGTTGCCATTCTCGTCATTCTGGAGGGACGTCTAATCAACAAATAATACAATTCCTTGAGACAAAATTGTCTCATTATACCAAAGATATTAAACATAAGGAGAGGCATTGAATTAAAATTTGTGCTGTAGCCGGGATTCAAACCTGGGACCTCCTACTCACTAGGTAGGCGCTTTAGACCACGCTGCTAACGCAGCATTACAGCCAAAGCGCCTACACGGACTGTCTTAAAGCACGTCTCCCTCCAAACCACATACTTTAATTCTGCCTCATGTTCCCTGTGAAATGCGTATCAAATTGCCAGGGCTCTCCTACATTGGAATAGCACCCCAGCAAAGAACGCGAATAGTACAATCCCACCTTGTTTCTCAGGCCGAATTGACATTAATATCAACAAATAATACAATTCCTTAAGACAACATTGTCTCGTTATACCAAAGGTATTACATATAAGAAGATGCCTTGGATTGGCTTCAATGCTGTATGAGAGTGGTCTAAAGCGCCTACCTAGTAAGTAGGAGGTACGGGTTCGAATCCCGGCCACAGCACGAATTTTAATTCAATGCTTCTCCTTATGTTTAATACTTTTGATATAACGAGTCAAAGTTGTCTCAAGGAATTGTACTATTTGTTGATACTTATATCACCTCGGCCTGAGGAATAAGGCGGGATTGTTCCTATTTGCGTTCTTTGCTGGGTGCCATCCAAATATAGAAGGACCCTGACAATGATACGCATTTCACAGGGATCATGAGGCTGAATTAAAGTACGTGGTGTGGAGGGAGACGTGCTTTAAGACAGTCCGTGTAGTCGCTTTGGCTGCAATGCTGTGTTAGCAGCGCGGTCTAAAGCGCCTACCTACTAAGTTGGAGGTCCTGGGTTCGAATCCCGCTCACAGCACAAATTTTAATTCAATGCCTCTCCTTATGTTTAATAATGATAATAATAATAAATACACTCACCAAAACGAACAACATTCCTCCCTACCCTCGCTGCGCTGATGTATAATTAGATTCATGCTAATGCCTGGTACCACTGTCCGCCGCCAAAGGTTTAATATCGCGCCGTTAATAATCTGCTATATGCTGTACACATCAACGTACCGGAGCCACTAATGGTGCGCATTCACTAGTTCCTTCATCTCTCAACGATTTGAGGAGTCGCCAGAAACTATACGTGGTTCGGATTCCACGTTAAGCTGTAGGTCCCCTTTCTCCAGTTGGATAACTGGGGTAGGGTAGGGACACGCAAGTCGCCGTCCAATTGAAAGACTTGCACCACGTCACTGAGCCACACGAAATAATAATTATTATTATTACTAGTAGATGTGCTCCTTTCAGTTTATGGTTCGTATTTACTGATCATATCATGCTCTATGGAAAGTTTTCCTTCCATAATCATCAGCGTTCACCGTAACATACACATCAACTCGAGGAACAGCGACCCCTTCCTACCTCTGCATTGCCTCTTGCCGAAGGCGCTTCAGTTTCAGTATCTCTGTCGTTGAGTGATGCGGAGCAGAAGTCATAACAAGTTATTTTAACTCTCTTGGTTGGTGAGCCCATTATTTTACCTCTGTTCAATATGCCAGATGATCCTCCTATGGGGAAATCTACTTTTTTTTGTCCTACACATGCAGAGGTGTACCTTGTCCACGATCTCTTACCTCCTTGGCTGCTGAAGAAAAAACACTCACTGCTAAAGTACCCAGTGTATGCATCCGGGTCATGCTGATTGGCACAAGAAATCTCGTCGTAAACGTTCTGAAAGACGAGAGGTAGCTCCAAAAATGTTCAAATGTTTGTTAAACTTATGGGACTTAACTGCGGGGTCATCAGTCCTTAAACGTACAAACTAGTTATGAACTAACTTATACTAAAGACAGCACAAACATCCATGCCCGAGGGGGGATTCGAACCCCTGACGGGGAACGGTTTCGTACATCGGAGCATAGCGCACTCAATGCGCTCGGCCACTCCACCGCGGCGAGAGGTAGCTCCCCTCTCTCTGACTCATCTGTGGACTTTGCAACGGACTCATGTTTGTAATGTGTCATGGGATGAAAATTATTGCCATATGACTCAAGCTTGTAACTCCAAAGGCTAGTTTACATGACGACACTACGTTTCATGAAACTGCGCTACTGGCCATTACGCATGCGCGGAAGGCGTTCGCGCAACTCGTTGGCGAAACTATAAGGTTTCGGCACCTTCCAACTTTGGTGAAACTGATTGCGCGTGTTTTTAGGTTAGGTTATAACCAACACAGAACAAAACACAACATAAAGGGGGGAAAGGAAGAAATAATTCGGTTTTTGAACATGTATGTGATGAATAGGTGTTTGTGCGATTTTAAGCAGAGGCGTGTTAGTGCTCTTGAAGCAATTATTCGTGAATTAAATATTGATGGGTTGACTATTAGTGAATTGCAGACTAAAATACATTCAATTCCAAATACTTATACAAACGAACTATGGCAATTGTGGATTTCGAAACACGGTACAGGTACTGCAGAGACGAATGTCTACTTGACAAGAAACGTAATGCAATTTGTAATTTTAGTTCTGGTAACAATGCTTCACGCATAACAGTATCTTGTTTTTATTGCATTACTAATTCAGTTTAAAAGGAACGTAAACTGCTCTGGTGACATTCTAAGTTGATTAAAATAGCTTCTAGAGTCTTCAATTACAATTACAATTTCTTTCAGCAAGGTCGCTAAGCAACCGAGCTGACGTCTTTTTTTAATCCAGTCACAAACCCAAACACGTTTTTTATTATTTTTATGTTTAGTCTTATGCAGCGACTTCACACAGAGAAGCAATAGCTCCGCCATAAACCTTACAGCTACTAAACTTTCATTCTACGGCGACTACGGCACTTACAAAACAACGAAATTGAAGTGTATAGTATTGACGCCGTGTCTACAGAAACACACGAAACCAGTGTCGTCGTGTAGACTAGCCTTAACTTTGAATGTAAGACGTATTGAATGTAAGCTACGTGTCTCTGCTCTCCGTCAGTTTTTTTATTATTATTATTATTATTGTTGTTGTTGTTGTTATTATTCAGATGCCAAAGTTTAACTTTTGCAGGAAGTTTTATTTACAGCATTCTCCCTCCCTCGTTATCAGACCTGAAGATTCTTAATGTGCTGCACTGTTTTACTGCGAAGGAATTCCTTTAATGATTTTAAAATTGTTGATTCTCATCGTGTGATGTTTGTCCTCTTTTTCTATTTTACCTGCGTTGTAGTTTACGGGCCCTCTGGTAGAGGGCTCCAGATTTTATAGAAATGAACTGCCCTATCTTTTGAATGGGATGAATGAGAGATTTGGGTACACGAATAAGAAGTCTTTAGTGTGCAACAAGTTAATAAGAGTGTGAACCAATCACACAAAACGAGTAAAAAGCAGCAGCAGAAATAGAAGTACACGAAACTATATGTAACATGTTTGAAGTTCAACTAAGACAGCAATGGTTATTAAAAGTCTAGTTTATAATTTATCTTCCTAAAGGACAAAATTGGAGACAGGGTTAAAACAAATTAGCAGATGACCGTAGCTGGCTGATCAAATCAAAAAATGTTCAAATGTTTGTATAGCTTATGGGACTTAACTACGGGGCCATCAGTCCCTAAACTTACAAACTACTTATGAACTAGCTAACACTAAGGACGGCACAAATATCCATGCCCGAGCGGGGATTCTAACCCCCGACCGTAGTGGTCGTGCAGACCGTGACTGGAGCGCCGCAGTCTCCTCGGCCACCGCGGCCGGCAGCTGGCTGATCATGGAAATAATAAGGATGAGCCAGCCACACAGCAACACACTAAAAGCTCCAGCCTAAAAGCTTAGGCCACCCTCTAGACAAACCACAAAATTCTAAAATTCTGGTTACAGTCGCCTCATCATCAGCTAAAATAGAGGACCGATCAACACCAAGATTCGCTTCACCTCTCTTCACACGATATAAAACACACACTGTTAGAGTGTGGCGAGCAGCTGGGGAGCAGTAGCATATGGCACAGTAGGTGCTGGTTCCCATGGGAAAGCCCGCCTACTGATACTCTCCTCGCATTGGCTGCTGCTTTTCACGTTACGTGATTTCTTTTGAAATTAGCTTTGTTTAGTATATACTAAATATTAATTATTCAGAACTGAGAATTTGTGATAAATATCTAAGGACAGGCTAGGTTTTCACAGTTTAAAAAGTTTAAGGTGTCTTCTCTTATTGTAAGAGAAGAGCGATTTAGCAGAAGGCGCGCGACGGCCCTGTTTTGGCGCTAAATAGAGCGTCAGGTGCCCTCTCGCAACGCGCCACAGTTTCAGTCTCGAGATGGCCACTATACGCGCCTGACCGCGCCGGTCATGAGTAAGGTTTTGTGTAATTGTGATAACAGTCGAGGTCTCAACATGAACTACGGGCAACACAGGCCATGTTGTATTAACAATAGTTGTCCATGGTTTATTATTCTGAATCTAGACGTAATAAATGGCCTCCCTGACAATTAAAAATCGCGCGAGTCTCTTCTTATGCTTCCATCATACCGAACTTATTTTAGCCTCATTTGTATGCTGTTGAAGAATCAACGACCTGTGTGCTGGCCTCTGTGCTGGGGACACAACTATAGAAGACAACAGGTTAGTCAGAACTCTAAGCTTCCCATAAAGACTTGGACAGCAACTACGGCACCTCGTGCGTACTGTAGGGCGGTACAAACGCACACTGCTACCCAACAACATCCGCAAGGATGTGGAGGTTTTAGGGGACTTATGGAAGGAAGCAGTACTAACTTCTCCGTCAACAAATAAAACCCTAGGAAGCTTGAACATGGCATCCCTTGCGGGGAAAGGTACATTTCGGAACGAAATAAACAGGTACAGTGAGGCAATAAATGGTGGAAGTGATTCTTGAACTGTTAGACATCAAGAATTTTACAGATAAAGTGGCCACTAGCTAGCTGGAGTACGCGAGTGGTGTGAAAAAGTGTTTGTTTCATGAATACATAAAAGCAAGTTCAAGTGTTGAGATCGCGGTCCATTGGATTACGTAACTTCAAGAATCGACGAGCTACAGAACGGCGGTGTCGCAACACTTCACAGGGCACGTGGACGGAACAGCCACGCTCAGTGCCATAGCAGACAGAAGAGGAGTGAGGCGCCTGAAAGGAACAGCCGTAAACATCGCCTGTAGCGGCAGACGACGACTCCATCTATTAGCGAAGCTACAACCACCAGCCTTCACGTCGCCACAACTGCTCATGCGACGCGCGGAAAAACAGGAGTAAGTGCCAACTCCTCTAAATTATAATTAATTGTATCTGTTAGTAAAAATTTGCAACTAAAAATCTAGCGTTAAAGTAAATTAGAGATGGAAAAAGAGGGAGAGAACAGGTATTCTCTCAGAAGTAGGGACAGAGAAAGTGTTCAAAATAGATGCAAAGATCCAGGACTCTCCAACCGCCCCACCTATGTTACCATCCAGAACACCGACATCCGTCTTTTCTATCTCTCTGCTGGTGTGCCCCAAGGCCCCTCCTGTATCTCCTGTATACCTCGGATATGCCTAAGCCTGCCCCTCCCGTGCACCTCTTCCAATATGCTGATGACACTGCTTTCCTTGCCTTAGCTCCCACCCTCGCTCGTTCCAACTGCCTGCTCCAAGAACACCTTGACCTGTTTGCCGCCTTATGCAACCAGTGGCTCCTGTCTATAAATCCTACCAAAAACCAGGCGATCATCGTAGGTCGTACTATCCCTTCCTTCCGTGCCCGAGATCTTTATCTGACCCTCCATAACTGTCCCATCCGCCTCAGCCCAACCCTAAAGTACTATCCAAGAAAAAGCCTGCTCCCGCCTCCGCTTCTTCAAACTCCTTGTTGGCCGAAAATGGGGCCTCAACCCTTCTACCGTCCTCTATACCTACAAATCCCTCATCCGTCCTGTCCTCTGTGTCGCCCATCCCGTCTGGATCTCCACTACCCCATCCTTCTACAAATCTCTGGAGATACTGGAGCGCCATGCCCTCCGCCTCGCCTTCTGCATCCCCCTTTATCCCCCCTGCCCCACGCGGATCCTCTATGATCTCATTCCTTTCCCCTAACTCGTTCTCTTTATTGAACATCTCCGCCTCCGTTACATATCCCACAAATCAGATCCACCTAATCCTCTACTCCATTCCCTCCTCTCTGCACCTGGTCCATTGCCGCGCCTCCACCACTGTATTCGCCCTGCTCTCCACTTGTCCACTCTCCAGATCCTTTCCCCTGGTAATTTCCGTACCCTCCACCTCCCAGATGATGCCCTCCGACCTGACATCTACCCATCATACCAGCTTTGATCCTTCCTCTTGCTCCCCTTCCCCCTTCTCTCCCTGAGGGCCCCGACTATCCCTCCCTTCCCGTCCCTTCTCCCCTCCTCATTCCACCAGCTGACCCTCCGGATCCACCTCTTACCACCCTCCCGTTTCCTTTTTCCCCGTGGCTTTCTGGGACATCATCCCCCCCATCCCTTCCCCACCGGCCCTGTGGCTCCTCCCCACCCCCTCTCTCTCCTCTCATACCCTTTTCCCCCCACACCACATCTTCAATGCTTCAAGTGCTCCACCGTTTATGGAACCTTCTTTGTGATTCCATGTGAGTGCTTCAGCAAGTGTGGTGTCTTTTAGTTACATTGTTTTATTTTACGACAGTGGACGGCCAACCCGCAGCCGACATCATCAGTTTTAACTTGTGTTTCTCCGAGTGTGTGTTGTGTTTTTTGTTTTAACTCCAAATAGCGGACGGTCTCACCATAGCCGCCGCCCTACACTCATTTTAATTGTGTGTTCATATGTTTTCTCCTGTGTCAAATTTTTTTTTTCTCTAGGCTGAAGAGCGCCAGTGAGCGCTTCCGGCCCGCCCCTTTTTAGGGGAATTGAAATCACAATAAAGAAAAAAAAATCCTTCAGGTCAACAACCTCAGATGCAGGCTGACAACATAAGTCCATATTTTGTAGCGAATATGAATGAATTTCAATTTAATAAATTTGTATGTTAATCAGATCAATAGCACAAATAATGTAGAACAAAGTGCTGTCGAAAATGTTGTTTTAAATGACGTGCAGAGAGCTACACAAATTTGTGAATATGTCGCTCTTAACCATACTGACGTGGTAAATCTGGATGCAGCTGCCAGAGTAAATGTACCTGGCGCCTGCATAACAGAGGAGCAGAAGGACATATCAAGTACAGAAGCCATAACACAGCTTCAGCTGATACGTTGCCAGTATAAAGTAGTGGGGAGAAGGAAACTGGTATTGACAATAATAGTATATCAATGCTTAGTGAGATGTTAGCTAAATTAAATCAAAACATGCTTGCTAAGTTAGATCAAAGCATGAATAAGTGGACAAATGAAATTAAAACAGAACAAATGCAAAGCATAAATAAGTTAGCAGCAAAACTTGACCAAAACAATGAAAGATTATACCGTGCGGTAGAGGAAATACGTACACAAATGACTAGTGTAAATAATAAATTCCAGGCCTTAGAAAACCGGGTAATTGTTAATGAAGAAGAAACAGAAAAGTGTTTTAAACAATTAGATTTGAAAGTAAAGGAATGGGATAAAAAGCTTGATAATTGTAAAAATGACGTTGTGTACAGGGTACACTCTGAAGTAAGCAAAATTAACGAAAGATTACAGGTTAATAGTGACATGCTGTATACTGTTTCAAACAATGTAGAGTGTTTGAGAAAAGAACAGGCTAGTGTTAGTAAAACATGTAAAGACAGATATCTGTCACAGCAATCATACATCGAAAAAATGAACAGAAATGTAGCATTAATTGACAATAAAGTGTCACAGGTAGGCACATCATGTACAAGTAATGCAAATGCACCTCACAGTAAATTAACAGAGATCGAGCAGAAACTTAATGAGCTGCCCAATTCATGTAATTTAGTGGAAAATATTAGCACCATTGAAAATGAACTTAGGAGAAAACTTGAAGCGTGAGTGGAACAAGAACGTAAGAAAGGTATAAGTAACATAGTTGATGTTGCAAATAACCCTTACTCATACAAATTTCACAATTTTTCAAAGACAGGTAGTGTACATCCTGTTGCTTTCATCAGGCAGTTCGATGGTATTATTCCTAATAACATGACAGAACAACAAAAGATGAAATTCGTAGGGTGTAGATTTGAAGATGATGCAATTTCATGGGGAACAGGAGCTATAAACATTTATAAAACATATTAGGAGTTTGTCACTGCATTTTTCAATCAGTATTGGTCTGAAAGTACACAAAATACTATACGCACTGAAATTTTGCAAGGTACCAATTACACAAACAGTGGTTGTGGTAGTTATAGAGAATTTTTCTAGCACTATTGGGAAAAGAATCAGTACCTAATGAATCCTATTAAAGAGTCTGACCTAATGAAATTATTTAACTTAAATTTTCCAAACCTGTACAAAAGGAATTAATGTATGCTAGTAAAACTGATGTTAAGCAATTGTTACCAGTCTTGGAATACTTAGATATATACTGAATGAGAATAAACAGGTAGGAGAGAATTGGAGAAAGAATAAGTGGCGTACAGATCGTCGTAATAACCGAGATTCTGGTCGAAATTATGCTAACCAGAATAATGAAAATAATAATTGGGATGACAACAGAAGATCAAATCACAGTCGTAGTTCAGGTAGGAGAGGAAGAGGTGATTTCTATCGAGGCAGGGCTTGAGGTGGACACCACAGGGATAATAGAGAATACTATAATAGCAATCAAGACAGGGATCAAGGTAATGTCAGAAATCGAAACTCAAGAGATGCGGAAAACTAATAGGCGACTCGGACCTGGTCCAATCGCGAACAGCCGAAGGTACTGGACCTCTTTTAAGATTTTTGGGGTATGATGAAAGGGGTGGTATCAAAGAGGCTCTATTAGAGTTAGATAGGCAAGATATTAAAGAGATTAACCAACCAGCTTTGGAAGTAGAAATTAAGGACATAAAAGCCATTGAAATCTTAGAGTCAGGTAGTGAGATTAGGGCTATTTCAAATGACTTATATGAAAAGATTAAAAATAAAACAAAAGTTCCAGAGTTATCTGTACAAGGAGTTAAGGTGGTTACTGCTTGTGGAGCAGGTGTGGCTCGAATTTAAATTACAGGGCCGTGAATTCACTGTAAATGCCATGGTAGTCACAGGACTGTGTGTCAATTTCATTTTGGGCGCAGACTGGCTTATAAATAATAGGGCTATGTTGGATTTCAATGCAGGTCACGCGAGAGTGATAAAAGGTGAGGAAGAGCAAATGTTTTATTTTCAAGGAAACCATAACCCATTTAGTATTTGTAATGAACCTCGGGTACAGGTAATAAGGGAACAAATGTTTTGGAATATTGAAACAGAGGAACGAAAATGTTTCTTTATAGAGGTGAAACCTCAGGTTGAGGTAAGTATAGAAATAAAGATTAAGGAAAAGATTGTAACCATTCATGGCTTGAATGAACAGGAAGCTGGGGAATTAGAGGCCATTATTTTACGTCATAAAAGAGCTTTCTCAAAGAAACCAGGTTGCATGAAAGACTACAAGTATAATCAAAGTCAAGCCCCATGAAGCTTTTAGATTTAAGCCTTATCCATCCCTTTAGCCAAAAGAGAAGCAGTGGAGCAGGAGATAAAGAAAATGATAGAATGGAACATTATTGAAAGGTCTGGTAGTGAATATTCCACTCCTCTTGTCGTAGTCCCAAAGTCTATTCAGTTAGGATCACACTAGATGCAAGGGCTTTAAATAAAATTATATTACCACAAATGGATAGGCCCGAAATACTGGAGGAACTTGTTCAGAAGTTTCATGGAGTCAAGATATTAACAAGCATAGACTTGACTTCTAGCTTCTGGCAAACACCTTAACGGAAAACTGTCGCAAATACACTGTCTTTATATATGGAGGAAGGTGTTATCAGTTCAGAGTATTACGTTTTGGTCTGAAAATATCAACATCTGCCTTCATATGCATGCTTGATAAAGTATTGGGGGAAGATCTGCTTAACAGAATTACTGTTTACATCGATGATATTTTGATTGCAGCTAAAGATTGGAAGGGACACAACGAAATATTAGAACACATCCTTGAAAAATTTGAAAAGAACAACATTAGTGCAAATTCTGAAAAGTCTGAGTTTAGGAAAGGTGAGATTAAATTTTTGGGGCATGTCATTTCAGCTGAGGGCATAAAACCTGATCCAGATAAGCTGGAAGCTATTAGAAATTTTCCAGAACCTAAGAACAGGAAGCAAATTAAAAGTTTTATGGGAACAGTGAGCTTCTATCGCAAATTTGCGAATAATCAAGCACTTAATGCGAAGAACCTGTTAGAATTAACTAAAAAGAATGTCACGTGGATTTGGACGGATGAGTGCAGGAAAGAATTTTAGGACATTAAAGAGAAGAAAGAAAAAGTATTGCTTTTGCCAGCAGACTACTTAACAAATGGGAAAGGAAGTACTCAGTCACTGTAAAAGAAGCCTTGAGTGTTGTGTGGGCTTTCAAAAAGTTTAGGTATTATGTAATGGGTCGTAAAGTAAAAGTATTCACTGACCATAAAGCCTTGTCATTTCTTATGGATTGCAGACTCACACATAACAGATTAACAAGATGGGCAATTGCCTTACAAGTGTATATTTTACCATAGAATATTTGCCAGGGAAAGACAATATTGTAGCAGATACGTTGTCAAGGTTACTTCAGGGCATGGATAAAGCAGGATTCAGTGATACAGGACAGAAAGAAGTTTCCATGTTGTACTTGACAAAAGTTGACAAAGAGGATAAAGTTAGAAGCATTGTGCAAAATTTGAGGAGGGAACAAAACAAGGATGAGGTTATCAAGATTACCTCAGGGGGCAATATCGCTCTTTACTTTGCCAGCTACCTAACACCTACCCGTTAACTAGCCTGCTAGTTAACTAGCAGCTTACTTCCTTTCCTTTCACACTGTTATTGATTTTATTTTATTTGATTTATTGATTCATATATTCGCCTGTGAACAACTGTTGTTGTATGAGGTATCGTCAGTAAATACATATAAATTGTGATATACATTATTGACAAAAATACAATTATTATGGCATGTGTGACAAGTATTTTACAAATATCATTATTTACAAATTTAATAACAAATTCAAATAAATCACAAATAAGAATTGAACAAAAAAATTGACTTAATCACAGTGTGTTTGAGAAATCACCTTTTTCTTCATTATCTAAAAATTCATTAATGTCATAGAAAGCTTTGATTTCAGCCATGACTCGACTACCCTTTGAAATTTATTTTGAAGCATACCTCTTATATCAGAAGGTAGATAGTTGAGAAATACATTTCCTGTGTGTAAAAAATTTTTTTGGACTTTACTTAGACGAGTCCATGGAATGTATAGTAAGTTCCTGTATCTAGTGTGGTATGAGTGTATGTCTGACCTACATTCATGAATGTGGATATTTTGTTTTGTATGAAGGAGAGCTTGTAATATATACAGACAGGGGAGAGTAAGTATTCTGTATTTAATGAAATACTGTCTGCATGAAGTTTCATATTACTCAAGCCAAATATACATCTAATGACTTTCTTCTGCCACAGAAAGACCTGTTTTGCACCAGCAGAGTTTCCCCACAGGAGTACTCCATAGTGAAGGTGAGAATGAAAGAAGGCATAGTATGCCATAAGTAAGATCTCAGTGCTCACACAGGCCTTTAGTTTCCTAATTAGATATACGATTTTTGCCAGCTTGCTGCAGAGCTTCTCCGTGTGGGTAATCCAAGATAATTTGCTGTCTGTGTAGATGCCTAATAGTTTTACAGAACGACTGTGTTCATTATGAATGTCTCTGAAGGAAAAGAGGATGTGTTCAGTTTTATTTGCATTTAATGTTAGCTTATTCTCATGGAACCACTTAGCAGCCATTTCCATCATGGAACCTTTCATTAGTTTAACGACCTTCACATCTATATGTGTTGTGAGAAGAGTGATGTCATCAGCGTACATCACTGTTTTGCACGATAGTGCATTGAGGAGGTTATTCACAGAAACAATGAAAAGGAAAGGGCCTAGCACGGACCCCTGAGGCACACCGTATTTTACCTTGAGAAGGTCAGATTTTTTGTTAGAGTTAACAACCACCATTTGATACCTGTTAGACAAATATGAGTTAAGTAGAGCTAGTTCAGTGTCAACAATTCCATAGTTTTCAAGTTTCTTTATTAAGAGGCTGTGTGAGACGGTGTCGAATGCCTTCGATAGGTCAACTAAAGTGGCATAGGTGTGCTTCCTATTTTCAAAACCACGTAATACTAATGTCACAACTTTTTCAACTGCATGAATTGTTGATCGCCCAGTTCGAAAACCATACTGGGCCTTGTTAAGTAAGTTGTGATATTCAAAAAAATCATTTAGTTGGGTTTTCATTAAAGTTTCAATGATTTTTGAAACTATGGGTACAATTGCTATGGGTCTGTAGTTCTGGGGGGAATTTCTATCCCCTTTTTTGTGGATGGGCAAGATAATTGTCTGTTTTAAGCAATCCGGAAAGGTTCCATCCCTAAACATCCTATTGATCAGATAGGATAGTGGAATACAGATAGAGTGTATTATTTTTTTCAAGATAAAATTAGATAAAGTGTGTATGTCTTCTGTTCTAGAGCTGCTCATTGACCTAACTACACAGAGTATATCCTTGGGAGAGATGGTTTCCCATTCGAATTTGGGCAAGTTATCTTTTAGCTCTGTTTCCTGTAAATGGATAAGTTGATCCGCCCTGGCATCTAAGTCGTTTTCATCTGTTATATGAAATTTACCAGAGTTTATGAAACTATAGTTTAGCTCATCTGGACTTAGTGGAACAGGAGATTTATCAGCAATTAGCCCAGATTCTGCTTTAACTACATCCCATGCTGCTTTGCATTTATTGTTGGATTGAGAAATATAATTATCATTTGCTGTTTGCTTTGCTGAAATTATTTCTTTTCTGTAAAGCTTTTTTAACTTGGGACTGGTCCGGAATGCCCCATCCTTTCATGAGGCACCACCTCCAACATCTTCAATAAGAAGGTCTAGCAAACCCAAACACCGTGCATCTGTAGTCACGGCAAGATCGCACAAAAACTCTATAAAATTGTAGCAGACAAGTCCTACCATCCCCACATCAACTGTAGAGTCATGCACAGGACATGTACCTACCATGCTTACCATCTGAACCATGTCGGGTTGGACTGAAGATTAACACCACCTATAGATAAACTGTAACTGGAGCAATCGTCGTTATTGTAAACCGAAAGCACCTGATCACTGTGAATCGAGCTGACGTGCAGTATCTCTCACTGAAGCATGCGCGAACCGCACCGTCAAACCAATGAGTTTGCAGGAGTGCGCATTATAGGCATGTTGCATTTGTACAGCTATTTGCAGCTCCTGTGGGACGATGTGTTTTGGCAATGGAACGGGTGTGCGCAGAATGGTTCGGGATAATGATGATGATTTCGTGTGACGTTTCGGCGGTTAGACCCCAGCAGGGATCGTGTTCGTGAAAGGTTATTATCTCTCTCTAGGTTGTTTAAAAAACAAACAAAATGCTATCAAATTCTTGATAGGGAGAAAGTAGATGATGTAAGATACCTGCTGTTTGAATGTATATATTTGATATTGAAATGTACTGCAAATTTGAGATCAGTGTTAAGCTAGTCAGGCATGGGTCGTTTATCTTTGGTTGCAGGCTTATTTTTCGATGGCTGTACTATCGATATTGGAGAAGGTGATAGTATTGTTGGCGGGAAGTAAGGTTGTGATTATTGAGAGTGCAGATTTTACTAGGCGCGCAGATGAGAAGGCAGAAGCATGGGGACCGTGGTTGTGTGCAGTTATTCCGACGAGATAGTCGAGGAGATGAGATTTTGACACTTGAATGCTGAGCCAAGCTGTTTGTTTAAGATATGGAGACGAAAGGAATAGATGACGTTGGAGAAACGATTTTTTTAAGTTTTTATAAGGTACAGTTTTTCATGAAATATTCGGCATGTTTCTATGGCACAATTTCGCATTGTTAAGTTGAACGGTCGGGAAAGATCTTACTGTTAGCTTGTGGTCTCATGATTCATGCTAGGGACCCCTTTCTGTGTTAGGAAAAGTATTTATTGTAGGCCTAATAGTTTAGTTTTGAGAGTGCGAAAAAAAAGTTCAAATGTTTGTTAAGCTTATGGAACTTAACTACGGGGTCATCAGTCCCTAAACTTACAAACTACTTATGAACTAGCTACAACTAAAGACGGCACAAATATCCATGCCCGAGGGGGGGGGGGGGGGGGATTCGAACCCCCGACCGTAGTGGCCGTGCAGTTGAGAGTGCGGTTTTTATGAAATAAGAATTTCATGGGTAGTGTTCTTGAAATATGGTATTGTTGTAACATTGTTTGATGGATCGAGTTAAATTAATTAACAGTAAAGAAATGTTTACCTTTGTTTAACCCTTTCGCGGCTGCAGGGGCGAGCGCCCTTGCTGCCCGCCTGGCTGAGGGCGGCACCTGGCACCAACTCGGCATTCCAAAACTTCCCAAAGATGTTCTATAGCATTCAAGTCATGACTCTGTGGAGGCCAGTCCATTACAGGGATGTTATCGTCGTGTAACCACTCCGCCACAGGCAGTGCATTATGAACAGATGCTCGGTCGTGTTGAAAGATGCAATCGCCATCCCTGAATTGCTCAATAATGGGAAAGAAGAAGGTGCTTAAAACATCAATGTAGGCCTGTGTTGTGATAGTGTCACGCAAAACAACACGACCCCTCCATAACACTACAGCCTCCAAATTTGACTGTTGCCACTGCACGCTGGAAGATGAGGTGCACCAGGTCTTCGCCATATCCACATCCTCCCATCGAATCGCCACATTGTGTACCGTTATTCATCACTCCACACTACGTTTTTCTACTGTTAAATCGTCCAGTGTGTACGTCCCTTACACCAAGAAAGACGTCGTTCGGCACTGATCTGCGTGATGTGTGGCTTATGGGCATCAGCGCGAACATAAAATTCAAGTTTTCTCATCTCCCGCCTAACTGTCATGGAGTGGATTCTGATGCAGTTTGGACTTCCTGTGTGTTGGTCTGGTTAGATCGCTACCTATCACACTGTACGACCCTCTTCAACTGTCGGCGGTCTCAGTCAGTCAACAGAAGAGGTCGGCCTATACGCTTCCGTTCTGTACGTGTCCCTTCACGTTCCCATTTCACTATCACATTAAAAACAATGGACCTTGGGATGTTTAGGAGTATGTAAATCTCGCATACAGACTTCTAATACAAGTGACACCTTAATCACCTGACCATCTTGAGAGACGACAGTCTGTCTTCTTCCTTATATTCTTTATATAATTGTAATTTATTTGATATCGCTAGATTAACATCTTGTTAAAACTAGAACCCCACTATTTTCAAGGCATGAGAAATAGCATTCTTATTTCATGTTTTAAAATATTAGTTTCTGAAATGTTAGTTAATATTGCTAGGATTTTGTTATTTTAATACTGTATTATTGCGGTTATGAATGTGGCAATTGTGGTGTCGCACAAGTACAAAGTGCGCGCCACCTACTTTCGCCGCGCGCCGCCATGCACGCACAGCGCGGCGTTCTCACAACGACAGCCACGAGCGCCCTCTGCTGCAACGCCGCTCGTGGCCACCACTGAAGGACATTGGGTCACTTCGGACTGAGATAGCAACGAGTTAGGACCTTCGTAATCAGATAGGCACCAGTGAAGACTTTGCTATTGTACAGGCACTAGGCAGGCCTCTAACAACTATGTATCAACATTCTGCAGTACTATGTAAAAGTTAAGTATTGTTACATTCTGTGCAATATATCTCTTTCTAATTTACTCGAGTGTTTTTAGTTTCTGGCTGCTCCCCTCCGTACCTGCACCAGCGTGCTATCTTCGTTACCGTGTCGGTCTCGTTCCACTCGGCCACCGACACCTACGACGAGGCTGGGACACAAAAGCGACGACGAAGTTGGGACACAAAAGTGGCGACGAGGAGTGATAGACGAACCTTGGACCAGCCCGCTTGCAGCAGCCAGACAGCAGTAGTAGTCGGAGCACACAGAAATTGCTCCCGCCCACCCACCCTTATTATAAGATTTTTGGGGGAACATTTTCAGTTACGTGTTTTGTGGACTTTTTTTTGTTGCAGAGCGAGTCCTCTTTCATATTGCATTTGTGTTTTGTTATAAGTTCCTTGTATACGCGGCGCCTAATCGGTCAGCATGGCCACTACCCCGAACCCAAACATAATGGAAATTATTCAGTTACAGACGGCGCAAATAACACAACTTCTCCAGGCCGTGTCGCAGTTGACGACACAGGCTGCTCACCAACAACAACAGTCGTCACATCAGCAGCCCACACCTGCCGCCGCACCGCTTCCGACGTTCCGCCAGTACAACGAACGTGAGGAAGAATGGAGCGACTATTTCGCACAGTTTCAAGAACTCGTCGCGGCTCATCAAATTACAGGTCAGAGAGTGAAGAACCTTTTCTTATCGATTGTGGGCCCCCAGACTTTCGTACTATTGCAAAAACTTTTCCCTCTCGCATCTCCTCGTGATGTAGACTTTGAACAAATTGTAGATGCACTGAATGCTCATTATGAGAGAAAAGTTCTTGTAGCCGCTGCACGATACCGATTTTTCAGACTTAAAAAATTACCGCAGCAGTCACACCAAGAGTGGATTACGGAATTGAAGGGCTTAACCCGCCAATGTAAATTTACTTGCTCTTGTGGACTTTCGTATAGTGACGTGATGTTGAGGGATGCGATTACGCAGAATATTCAGGACCCCAGAATTAGAGCAGCAATTCTGAAACAGTCTGACCCCTCATTAGACAGTGTACTGCAGCTTATAGAAGCGCATGATACTTTTGACTTAGCAGATGTAGAAATGCAAAGCCACAGTGTAAATTCAGTGCGCCGCAACGGACGCTTTCCTAGCCGTAGTTCTCAGTATAGCACTAGTGATTCTTATTTTTCTACCGGCCGTGCTGAACAGACAGTGAACAGTAGCCAGTGTAGAAGTGCGACGCAAAGGTCGCCCCGTCGTGTTAGAAACAGTAATTTGAATAACGGGCGCCAACGCTCATTTCAGAAAAATGTACGTAAATCTTGCCCCCAGTGTGTGTCTCGCCACAAGCGTGCTCATTGCCCTAGTCGCAACGCAACCTGTTATCAATGTGGCATATTGGGACATGTGCAGTCTGTGTGTATGCAAATTAAAAACTCAAAGAACAGTAACGTTAGAATCAGTGCTTCGCGGAGTGCGAGAACAGTTAATTCTGTAAATGTCATACACGCTGTAAACTTGAACAGTGCTTTCCTTGGATCTCCATTGCAAGAAAGTAGTTCTGCGCCTATGGCAAAACTATATAGTGCACCACGTAGCAAGCGCCGACGAGCGCGTAAAACAGTGCAACGGACAAGGGTTCGGGACAAGCAAAATGACTATGAACAGTGCATTCCTGTAGTGAAAATAGTGCCTTCTGCAACTGCTCCTTGTAATAGTGCCCAGTACTGTGTAGCTAGTGACAGTAGACATCAAGTAGCTACTCAAAAGTGTAGTGCAGTAGTTAATAAATCTGGAATAGCTTCGCAGGCTTGCGCGGACGCCGATCCGGCGGTAGTGTCATCTAGTGACAGTGTTGTTAATCCGCTGCGTGCCGAGTCTGCGCCGCTTCCTTCACTACGCGGCCCGCGCAAGCGCAGTAAACAAACCGTAACAGACGTTGCCCACATTCGCGCACCTGTCGAGCGCCGAAAGCACAAACTTTTTGTAAATCTCTCCATAGAAAATAAGACTGTGCAATTTCAGCTTGATACTGGTTCCGCTGTTACATTAATTAATAAAGACACTTATGAACTTCTGGGTTCGCCAAAATTGTCGCCGTGTCAACAAGTGTTAACAGCGTACACAGGTCAAAATATTCCCGTGCTAGGAACGTGTAGCCTGCCTGCCTCTTTTCAAGGTGTTACAAAAACAGTTGCTTTTGTAGTTCTTCAGGCCAAATCAACACAGAACATTTTTGGACTAGATGCTTTTGACTTGTTTGGTTTATCAATTCAAAGAGATGTGCTTCAAATTTCGTCAATAGTGCCTCAGGATAAAATCAATGCATTGTGTGACAAATACAGTGACTTGTTTTCGCCGGAACTAGGTTGTGCAAAAGACTTCGTGGCACATGTAACTTTAAAAGAATCTGCAGTTCCAAAATTTCGTAAAGCTAGACCAGTGCCTATCGCCTTGCGTGATACAGTTGCCGAAGAACTTAAACGTTGGCAAGATAGTGGGGTGATTTCTCCTGTTTCTGCGAGTCAGTGGGCCTCGCCTATAGTAATTATACCCAAGCCGTCAGGAAAACTTCGTCTCTGTGCGGACTTCAAATCAACAGTGAACAGTCAAACAATTGTCGACACTTATCCCCTGCCCAGACCTGAGGAACCGATGGACAAATTAGGACAGTCTCGCTTCTTTTCCAAGATTGATTTAGCAGAGGCATACTTACAGATTCCACTTGATGACGAGTCAAAAAAGTTTTTCGTCATTAATACTCACATGGGCCTTTTTCAATTTCAACGCCTACCCTTTGGCAGTTCTTCCGCCCCCGCTATTTTTCAGCGTTTTTTGGAACAGCTGACAGTTTCTGTACCGTGTTGTTCGAACTATTTAGATGATATTGTGGTATCCGGACGTACAGTTGAAGAACATTTAGCAAACCTGGAGTGCCTTTTCAAAGTTTTGACTGCAGCAGGTCTACGTTGCAATAAAGCAAAGTGTTTGTTTTTTCAAACTGAAATAGAGTACCTAGGCCATGTGATTAATGCCCAAGGAATTCATCCCTTACAGTCACATCTTCGAGCAATCAAAGACTTGCCTCCTCCTAAGAATGTGCATGAATTGCAAGCAGTAATGGGAAAGCTTAACTATTATTTCAGATTTATTCCCAATGCCTCTCAGATTGCAGCTCCACTGCATCACTTACGTAGGAAGAATGTTCCTTTTGTTTGGTCCAAAGATTGCCAGGTTGCCTTTGACAACTTAAAGTCTGCACTACTCAGTGATGCATGTCTGATTCCCTTTGACCCCCAGAAGCCTGTAGTGTTAGCAGTTGACGCCTCATCGTACGGTCTGGGCGCAGTAATCTCACATCGTACTGGTTCTCACGATCGTCCTATTGCCTTTGCATCCAAGCTACTGACGCCGACGCAACAGAATTACAGTCAGATGGAAAAGGAGGCCTTAGCAATCATTTACGGCGTCGCAAAGTTTCATCATTATCTCTATGGCAGAAAATTCTATTTGTTGACAGACCACAAGCCTCTCACGTCGTTGTTCTCACCCACAAAGCCAATTCCGCCACGTACGGCACAAAAGCTTCAGAGATGGTCCTTGATATTGTCTAATTATCAGTATGAGATTTTGTACCGACCTACCACTAAACATGCCAACGCGGACACACTTTCCCGACTTCCGGTTGGCCAGGATGTATCATTTGATTCTTCGGAAATGGCATGTTGTCAGATAGACTCCAGAGATGCTTCCGCTGTCGCAGACTTTCCTTTGAACTCTCGTCGGGTTGCACAGGAAACAGCTGCGGATGCAGACCTAAGTGTGGTAGCACGTTTTGTTCGCTCAGGGTGGCCTGCCAGAGCCAAAGACATTGATCGTCCTCTGGTTCGACGTTATTTTGCACAACGTCATGCATTATCTTTAAGTCAGGGTGTACTGTTGTTGCATACCGACAACGACCAAGCAAGAGTGATTGTTCCTCGTTTCCTGCAACGAGAAGTGTTACGCCTCCTGCATCAAGGACATTGGGGTATTGTTAGGACAAAGCAACTGGCCAGACGTCATTGTACCTGGGTTGGTATGGACGCTCAGATAGAGAACATGACGTCACAGTGTACTGTTTGTGCGGAGCATCAGGCGGCTCCTCCGCAACGTTTTTCAGATTGGCCACGCCCCAAGGGACCATGGCAACGTTTACACATTGACTTTGCCGGACCTTTCTGGAATACGCGATGGTTAATTGTTGTAGACGTTTTCAGCAAGTTTCCTTTTGTGATTGCCATGAACTCAACGACGGCGTCTAGTACAATCAGTGCCTTAACATCAGTGTTTTGCATCGAAGGCTTGCCTGAAACTATCGTCAGTGACAATGGACCTCAGTTTGTTAGTGCGGAATTTCAACAGTTTTGTCGTGTGAATGGCATTCAGCATATCACCACCGCACCTTTTCACCCTCAGTCCAATGGTGAAGCAGAACGTTTCGTTCGAACATTCAAGTCTCACATGGAGAAGATGAAAGGTCAGCACTCCAGGCAGCAAGCTCTTCAAATTTTCCTGTCTACGTATCGGTGCATGCCACGTGACGGCCCGTCTCCTGCCGAGCTGCTACACGGCCGCCGTCACCGCACTCTCCTTCACCTGCTGCAGCCTCCCACGCACCGAGTCGGTTCGTATGGCGCTACGCGTTTTCAGGTTTCTACGCCGGTGCTGTACAGGGTGTTTGCTGGAAACAAGAAGACATGGCTGCCGGGCACCATTCAGCGCGTGCTCGGTAGCAATATGTATGTTGTACGTTCTTCCACAGGGTCGGAGCTGCGGCGCCACGCAAACCAATTGCGCCTGCACAGGCCACGCGATCCTGTCTCGGGTTTCTTGATTCCAGACCCAGTTCACCGCCAGGGAGCACATCCACATCGTTCGTCGACGGGTCCAGCGTCCCCGGACTACGAGATCGTCCCGATGGAGATTGACGCGACTCCGCCGCTGTCGCCGCCGCAGATGACAGCGTCACCGAGAGGGACTCCGGGACCGTGCGGGCCCCCCCAGCTTGGGCCACGCACCTCAGAAGAAGATGACCTGCTCCCTCTGGGCGGGGGCGGGCGCCCTTCCGCTGGTTTTCGCGGGTTTTCCAGCGGATCGCAAGGTGTATACCGGGGCGCGGACGGCGTCTCGATCCCAGCCTCAGCTACGACGCCCGTCCCACCAGTAACGCCCCCGCCCAGGCCCTCCTCCCAGTGCCGTCGCCGTGGCCCTCAGCCCTACGCCACGACGGCGCGGCGGCTTGGGGGGGAGGGGTGTGGTGTCGCACAAGTACAAAGTGCGCGCTACCTACTTTCGCCGCGCGCCGCCATGCACGCACAGCGCGGCGTTCTCACGACGACAGCCACGAGCACCCTCTGCTGCAACGCCGCTCGTGGCCACCACTGAAGGACATTGGGTCACTTCGGACTGAGATAGCAACGAGTTAGGACCTTCGTAATCAGATAGGCACCAGTGAAGACTTTGCTATTGTACAGGCACTAGGCAGGCCTCTAACAACTATGTATCAACATTCTGCAGTACTATGTAAAAGTTAAGTATTGTTACATTCTGTGCAATATATCTCTTTCTAATTTACTCGAGTGTTTTTAGTTTCTGGCTGCTCCCCTCCGTACCTGCACCAGCGTGCTATCTTCGTTACCGTGTCGGTCTCATTCCACTCGGCCACCGACACCTACGACGAGGCTGGGACACAAAAGCGACGACGAAGTTGGGACACAAAAGCAATAAATACGGATTCTCCGCTACGCCACTGTCCCTGTGAGAATGTGTCCTTGTTTTATTTTTTAAGTGGATTGTGAGATTGTAATGGCTGTCTGAAGTGGGTGGTTCTCTCTGGCTCAGTCAATAGTTAGTCGTTACCAACACCTGCTGCTGATGCGACCAAAGAGGTTTCTACACCCTTTGGTTACAAGCTAGTCGACGAGCCTTCTCCAGGGCGAGTCACATGATCGTCTCTCCCCTACCACCACTGTTTTCCTCGGATTTCCCAGTTTTCGGTAGCTTTCCCGCGTCTCCTGGCCGCTAAAGCTTCACTTTGTACTGGGACCATGGTGAGGTAAAATTGGCTCTCCTCTTGTGTCAATGGAGATGGTAGAGATTCGTTGTCTAGCATGTTTAACTTAGACTCTTGAACTTAGATTTATTTTTTGGAATATTCCTTTGGATCGTACACGGAAATGTGTTCTACTTTTTCAATCCAGTGATTTCCAACTGATAAAAGCGGTGTATGTGTTACTAGTTGCAGTTTGATAACGGCATGGTATATTCAAACCTTTTGTGATTATGTGACACTCTACGAACTCTGTGTAAATTCTTTATAGCTTTGTGGGGCCCGATTTCTAATAGACAATATGTTCATTTTTGTACAGTGCACGTAAAATTTTTCTTATCGTTTCGTTTCGTGAGTGATGTGTGCTCCATATGGTCGATTATTAGAACAAAGCCTTCAGCTTCCATTATTGTTTGTTCCATGCTCATCAGGCAAGTAACTATTGGTGTATCCTTTTGATTTTCACTAACATTTCGCGATCTTCTCTCCCCGCCTATTTTAATTTTCCTGTTTCTTCTCCGAACTTGTAGTGGGCCCCATTCGGCTCTCTCACAATATCTAATGACTACTGAGATCGTTGACATAGAGCCATTTGCAGTAGGTGGAAGCACAATTCACCTAATATAAAAAACGTATGATTTGGGAGTGTCCGGATAGTTTTGATCACATAGTGTAGATGTGTGGATTATATAATTAAAATTTTCCGGCTGTTGTTTAGTTGTCTTCAAGAATCAACCCGTAAGTTGATCTTAGTCTTATTGTGTTGCTGCTTACACAAGATAATGTGGTATTACAGGCTTACTTCTCGAAGACTTCGCCGTGTAACAGCCGATTGCTGACTCACTGACTCGTTGCCTGTCAATTTAAGAAGGTCAAGGAGAGATATTGTTGTATTCAGCCGTTTAGCAGGCAAAAGGCCATACAAAAACCCGCGCACTGCTCGTTATCCCTCCCAAGACAGTGGAGTTTGATGAAAATTCCTAGAAGCAGCCTGGTAGTTCGTGTGCCGGAAGTGAGCAGTTTTGGAGGAGCAACTGTGAAGGCCTGGCCGAAGTTGTCCTGCTGTGGGAAGTCAGGCAGTGGGTGCGACCGCCGTGGATCGCTTGTGCGTGACTGACGGACGACCGACAGCCAAATGGCCTGCACTACTTTGCTGTCCTCACGTCTTCGACGCTGCTGCCGTAACAACGAAGTAAGTCGCCACTGCAGTAGGCGTTGTCGTTCGTCGCCGAAAAAAAAACGGCTTTCGGTCTCCACTTTAACATAATCGTCAAAATCGCTCAAAATAACCGGTGGTACACAAAACAGGTCAGATCACTGTTGCAGAAACAAAGAAAAACGCATGCAAAATTTAAAAAGACACAGAATCCACACTGAATCTCTCAACCTAGCGAGGAATTCAATGCGACAAGCCTATAGTAGTTACCACAACGAAAACCTGTCTCGTAATCTTGCAGAAAATCCAAAGAAATTCTGGTCATATGTGAAGTACAGTAGCGGCAAAACACAAACAATTCCTTCACTACGCGATAGCAATGGTAATACTACCGATGACAGTACTGCTAAGGCACAATTACTAAACACAGCTTTCCGAAATTCGTTCACCAAAGAAGACGAAGTGAACACTCCAGTATTCAATCCAAGAACAGCTGCCACCATGCGAAAGTTAGAAGTAGATGTTCCTGGAGTAGCAAAACAACTTAAGACACTAAACAAAAACAAATCTTCCGGACCAGATTTTATACCAACTAGATTCCTCTCAGAGTATGCTGATGCAATAGCTCCGTACTTAGCTATAATTTACAACCGATCACTCAGCGGAAGATCCGTACCCAAAGACTGGAAAGTTTCCCAAGTTACTCCAATATTCAAGAAAGGCAATAGGAGTGATCCCCAAAATTACAGGCATATCTCATTGACGTCGATTTGCAGTAGGATTTTGGAACATATACTTTGTTCGAATATTATGAACTACCTCGAAGAGAACGACCTATTAACCAATAGTCAACACGGATTCAGAAAGTATCGCTCTTGCGAAACACAGCTTGCCCTTTATTCACATAAAGTGATAAGTGCCATCGACAAGGGATCTCAAATCGATTCCATATTTCTGCATTTCCGGAAGCCTTTTGACAATGTACCTCACTAGCGGCTTCTAATGAAATTGCGTGCTTATGGAATATATCCCCAATTGTGCGATTTGATTCACGATTACCTATCAGAAAGGACACAGTTCGTTGTAATTGACGCTAAGTCATCGAGTAAAACAGAAGTGATATCTGGCGTTCCACAGGAAAGCGTTATAGGTCCCATACTCTTCCTCGTGTTTGTAAACGATTTAGGAGACAATCTGAATAGCTCCCTTTGACTGTTCGCGGATGATGCCGTCGTTTATCGGTTAGTGAAGTCAACAGAGGATCAAAAGCAACTGCAAAGCGATTTAGACAAAATTTCTACATGGTGCGAAAATTGGCAATTGACACTAAATAAAGAAAAAAGTGAAGTAATACACATGACCACTAAAAGAAATCTGCTGAACTTCAATTACGAGATATATCAGTCAAACCTTAAGGTCGTAAATTCTACCAAATACCTAGGAGCTACAATTATGAACAACTTTGACTGGAGAGAACACACAGAAAATATTGTGGGGAAGGCGAATCAAAGATTATGTTTCCTTGGCAGATCGCTTCGAAGATGCACCAGCTCCACCAAAGAGACAGCCTACATCACACTTGTTCGTCCTCTTCGTCCTTTTACTTCTGAATGTTAAAATATTTTGCTAGCACCCACCTACTTAGGGAGACATGACCATCCCAATAAAATAAGAGAAATCAGATCGAAAACGGAATGATTTTGGTGTTCGTTCTTCTCGCGCGCTATTAGAGAATGGAACGGTAGAGAAAAGTTATGAAAGTTGTCAATGAACCCTCTGCCAGGCACTTAAATGTGATTTGCAGAGTATCTATGTAGATGTTTTGAAATAACCCCTTTTTATATTTTATTATTTTCTCCAGTTAAAAATGTACTCAAACATTAAGAAACGTTAATGAACATAGAGCAGTAGAAGATCTCTATAGATATGAGCTTCAGTCTGCCTCAAGCAAAAATAGTGAAGGTGGAAGGAGACAGGTGGGTCACTTTCTGATGGTATCAGTTTTTCACCATGAAGCAACCACAAAATTAAGAGTTCAGTAATTACCCCAAATTCATAGAACATCACTTATTATTCTCGATTATTCCCCATTAGGGGAGAGTGTGAACTTATGACAATCACAGTTTCACTGCCTTTTCTGCCTTTCTTTTCCTCCCAAAACCTCTTAATTTATTCACTAAATATTTTTCTTCCTTTCATCTGTGCCCTTTTTCTTCCATTTTTTCTTTCGTTGAGGCTTGTTCAGTTTTAGTATATCTGATTTTACTCCTGAATTGTTTCCTGTCCATAATTTCTACTTCTGAAATTTCCAATAGTTCCAGATCTTCAAGTGTTTCTTTCATCACTCAGGTCATTAATTTGCTTGAAATTAAGCCCTTTTTTTAAGAAAATTGATTTGCCCAGGTCGCTTTTACATGCCTTCTGATGGCTAGTTTTGATCTTCACTAAGCTTTTACTTTATAGAACCTGAAATTCTAAGAGCCGAAGTGATTTTTATCTGTAAACAAGGTTTCTTGCAATACCATAATTTTGATGTTGAACCTGTCAAGAGTATTCTTTAGTTTCTTCAGTTCCCTTGATTTCAACAGATTGTTTACGTTGAGTGTACTTATGAAATATTTGCGTTTGGTTTGAGGAGGTTATACACAGCTTCGATATTTCTCTACATGGTATGTCTGGTCCCCGAGAATCGAATGACCTGAACGGGAATCCAGTTTAGTGATTGGGGCTTGGGTAGATCTACCACGGTTGCCTGAAGCTGAACATTGTTTTTTTAGTAATCCCCAACGTAACCCACAAAATTTTAAGACTTGATGAGATAAGCCATATGTCAGACAGCCGCACGAACTATGTGATCAAACGCTGGAGACCAGATCATTCGCGGACTAGTTTTGGGATAGAATTTGACTCGCTGCAACAGAATAGCCGTGCGCAATAAGGCGCCCTGCTGCGGTGCGCGCGGCCGTTCGCCATCGGTGGTTCCGGTCCTCCCTCGCGCATGGGTTTTTGTGTAGTCCTTAGCTTAAGTTAAGTTACTGTAAGTAGTTTCTAAGCTTAGGGAATGATGATCAACGTAGTTAAGTCCCTTAGATTTACACACATTTGAACATTTAGTATTTGGCTCGTTCTGGCTACATTTCCACATTACCACCCATGTCTGGGAGAAATTTTTGTTGGTATTTTGCAGCCATACCTTATTAAACTAATAGTTCTATAGCCTCAGTCTGTAAAGTTTATAACTCCAACATAGTGGGCTTGTGAATGCGACATATAGGGGACGCCATTTTTTGTGTATGTATATACAGGGTGTTTCATTAAGTGTGTTTGCATCTGTAACTTATAAAATAATAGTTGAGGGGAAATTTTAATGCGGTAGGTCAACACAAGAAATGTTACATTTTCTGCGGAGCTATGAACATAGTTTATTGTATCATTTTCCAAAGAGTTACACCACAAAGATATAGTTTTTTAAATGGAACAGTAGTTTTTTCTATCGTGCATTGAATTCGTTGAAACCAGCTGCATCCAAATCAATTTAAACTACATTCCTATCACTGTTAGTTTGGGAGCTACAACCCTTCAAAGTTTCAGGGGCAGATACCACACGCTGTACATAATACATGGCTGTGTGATGGATGTTATGGCGGTGGGAAGTTGATTTACATGAGATGTTCAAATCTGTGTGGCGTATAGTTCACGGCCACAGGTTTTGAACATCTCATGTAAATCAACTTCCCACCGCCATAACATCCATCACCCACCACACAGCCATGTATTATGTACAGCGTGTGGTATCTGCCCCTGAAACTTTGAAGGGTTGTAGCTCCCAAACTAACAGTGATAGGAATGTAGTTTAAATTGATTAGGACGCCGCTGGTTTCAACGATTCCAATGCACAATAGAAAAAACTATTGTTCCATTTAAAAAATTATATCTATCTGCTGTAACTCTTTGGAAAATGATACAATAAACTATGTTCATAGCTCCGCAGAAAGAGTAACATTTCTTGTGTTGACCTACCGCATTAAAACTTCCCGTCACCTATTATTTTGTAAGTTACAGAGGCAAACACACTTATTGTAACACCCTGTATGTATCCGTATCCCGCGCCAGTTACTGCCGGTTCTGGATGCTAACGAGTCCTCTCCATTATGCTCGGTCCTGCCACCACTTTTCTTCCTCCACTTGCTGCCATATCATACCTCTTCTTTCTATAGATGTTCTCACTCCCATTTTCCACCGTGTACATGGGCATCCTCTAGGTCTTTTTCCATCCAGCTTTAGTTATTCCATACTTTTGGAAAGTCTCTGCCCACACATCCTCTTAACATGCCCGTAACCTCTTAATCTCTTTTTTCGATTTCTTCTCTCAAATTTACTTGTTTAAGGTCCTTTCTAATATCACATTCCTTATTCTGTCCCACACCAACGTGGTGACCATCACAAAAGTTCTACTGTCACCTCCGTATTTGGTTAGTTTACTAAGGTGGATCACGGGATGTGGGAACCGCGATGTTATCCGTACGTGTGGGCGCGATCACCCATTAATACGGTGCATCTGGAGTTAGTATTGGTCGAAAAGTATACGAAGGGTAAAGGTATGTAAGGGCAGAGAAAAAAAAGTGCCATGGCAAGAGCCAAGAGAAAAAAACCTCTGCAACAGTGGGGTAGGTTTTAAGGGCAGTAGCGGTATGCTATCTGCAACAGATCATCCAAGGTTTGGTAATGTTAGTAAAGGGTATATCTCAGTACCATTAACTTTGCTAGGTTTGTCATAAAGAATCAATCCGATTGATGCGAGGTTCTGCTGCAGCTGAGCTCCTGTGAAGTTCAAATGTTCAAATGTTTGTATAGTCTATGGGACTTAACTACGGGGTCATCAGTCCCTAAACTTACAAACAACTTATGAACTACTTACGAACTAGGACGGCACAAATATCCATGCCCGAGGGGGAATTCGAACCCCCGACCGTAGTGGCCGTGCAGACCGTGACTGGAGCGCCTCAGTCCCCTCGGCCACCGCGGCCGGCTCCTGTGAAGTCTCCAGAGTCGGCTACGGCAGAATACTTGTGAACATAGCCAAGTTTGTCGTGATAGTTAGACATTTCGATCATACAACTGGCTAAATATGTGGGACTGTATATGTTTGTTTGTGTTCAGTGCGCTAAATACGGTTTCCCTACCTTTCCTGTTGGTCGGCTGTGGGCTCAGCTGGCATTGCCAGTCAGTTTGCTGTTCTGCAGGGGTTTGCCATATTCATCGTTTTGCGGGTTGGTGGTCCCTATGACCGCAGGTGGTTAGTCTCTGAGGAGAAGTGTTTTGGGTCGTTTATGTTTCCACCTAGGGTTGTTATCGTAGTTCCCCAAGCGTAGAATGAAGGGAATTGTTCGAGTGTCTCGAGTTTTTGAACAGTCGTGTGGCGAGTTTCTTGAATACCACCGAGAGGCGCACTATGCGGTATTGATTGTGAAGATCCACGGTGCGTGTGTATCGTGGAGCGTTGCTTATGATGCGTAGTACCTTATTCTGTATGAACAGCAGGCGGTGTAGCCGTGTTGGCGCCGCATATGCCCAGCACGGAGCACCGTACGTCATCAGAGGTCTAATATGTGTCATGTAGAGGTTCCTCAACACCCGGCTACTCAGTTTCTCCTCCACAGGTGACAATAGGGAAGTAGTAACTCTTATACATAGGAGTTTTGCTTTGTAGCTGTGTTTATTAAGACTAGCTAATCTCAGCGACCCGTCCTGTAACTCAGTCAGATATGAAGTGAACGAATAATTTTAAAAAAAAAAGAATACTTGTAGACATAGTAGACTCACCAAGAAAACGCATCAATCAAATTAATACCTTGCATTGCGTCCCTGTGGCTTTGTAGAATGAAAGGAAAGTTAGAACAAGGATGTTGTAGTGTAACTACACGTCCCAAATCCGGCCCAGGATAATTAAATAGTTTACTTTGTGGGGATATTTAAAGTTCTGAGACCAAACATTGCTTCGGGAACTCTGTTATGTCTAGGTTACTGACGTCAGAGTAGCTATTTTGCGAACGTCGGACCCTCAGAGCAAAATCTGGATCCCCAGAGAAGAGAGTAATCTGAACATTGTAGTCTCTGTCAGTATGATTGCTCAGTTGTTTTTTAGTAATGTTAATTGATTTAATCAGTTCTTATTGAGTTGTTAAGAAGTTGTCAGCTCTAAACATGAGTGTATTGCTTCGATGTAGTAGCACTATTGGGTTCAAATAAACCCCTGAATTTTTATAAACTACGTTAATGTGTTGAATTTCATTCCAAGCGTTTGGAAGCAGTTTTTCTTTGCCTATGGTTGCATCAGAGGATGAACTACGAAGTCCAAGTTCGAGATTCAGACCAACATTGTTTTCTTCAAAGGTGCGAACAGGCAGGCCTTCTACATAGTGAGAATCCAAAATATTGACTACATGAAAGATGATCTATACGACTTGAGATACCAATAACTGTATTGTTTAAATACAAAACACACGGGCACAATACAGTGTTTTCTCATAAAATCATTATTTATTACAAATCCAGAGGACTGTGTAAATGTTCTTGGTTGTCAGTTTTCTGGATAAACAAACATATATCTGGTTTATCGATTATAGAACATGCAAAGTATAATTTGCTCTGAGAAAAGTAATTGTTTTCTATAGTCTGTCTATCTACCCCTCCACCCCCATTCTTCAACTATCTGGTATTCTATCAGTTTTGAAGAGAGACTAATATCTGTGAAATGACGTATGATTTTTGCGCACAATTAATCCAGAAGTTATAGGGTCTGATAAATCAGTAATAAGACGTTGGTAAAGATATTGACAATACTTAAACTCTTAAAATGCTAACCGTATTAATAAGAAAGAATTGCTTGTATTAAAAGTTTTAGCTGCAGCTCACATTCGTAAATGAAATGGACATTTTTCATCTTTCGCTTGAAAAATAAAACTGAATATAAAACTTTGTCGAAATTGCTGGCAAGCATATTAACTTTCCATTATTCATTAACCCAGATGTTCCTGAATTATTTTTCGGTTACTTCTGGTTTAAAAGAGAGTTTATTACATCTGTAATAAATCGTTCAAATGTTGCAACATTGATTTTACGCTAATTGCACCCTTAGTCTCGGCATAATTGGCCGTCCTTCTGAAATGACGTAAAAATGAAAATACTAATATTACATGTTAGAAAAGATATATTAATTGTAAAGCCATCCATATGTTTCTAAATAATAAAAAGAAAACTGATATGTAAGTACTTCCACACCCAAAAGCATGAGTTAACTCATACGTTGTTTCTGAATCCCTGTCTTCAAAGTTGACTAACATAGAACAACGTGCTAAAACAATGACTGTTAGTATATTCGTGTCAATGATCGACATTCGAATGACATTCCGATTTTTTGGGAAAGTGTTTTGTGCCAAAAGGAAAAATTTTACTTTAAGTGTTTAAAAAAAAACGAACACCGTCCTTTTGGAAGGAAGACAGGATCATCCGGGTTGTTTTGTATTCCTTCTAATATTGTTTAATAAAAAAGAAAACGAACTGTTACCCTTAATTATATAATAAAATTTTGTTATTGTTGTTGTTGTTCTGGTCTTCAGTCCGTAGACTGGTTTGTTGCGGCTCTGCACTCTATCTTGTCTTGTGCAAGCCTCTTCAACTATGAAGAAGAACGACAACCTACATCCTTTTGAACCAACTTACTGTATTCCACCCTCGATCTCCCACAAACATTTTTGCGCCACACACTTCCTTTTAACGCTAAGTTAACGATTGCTTGATGTCTCAGAATATGTCTGACCAACTTATACTTTTTCGTAGTCTGGATATGCCAGAAACTCCTTTTTTCCCCCAATTCTCTTGAGCACCTCCTCATTAGTTAAGTGATCTACCCATTTAATCTTCATCATTCGTCTGCAGCGGCAGATTTCAAAAGCTTCTATCATCTTTTTGTCTGAACTTCCTATCGTCCACGTTTCACCCCAATACAATGCTACACTCCAGAAAAATGCTTTCAGAAAGAACTTCCTAACATTTAAACTAATATCGGAAGTCAGCAAATTTCGCTTCTTCAGAAAAGCTTTTCAGTCCATAGCCATTCTATATTTTATATATTCTTTACTTCGACTCTCAGTAATTATTTCGCTACCCTAATGACAAAACTCATCTTGCCTCACTACCTAATCTAATTCATCGTACCGTTTTTATGGTATTTCTCTGCCGTTTCATTCTCTAATAGTACGCGGAAAAAAGGAGCACCTAAATCTTTCCGTTTTCTATCTCATTTCTCTTATTTTATTATGATGATCATGTCTCCCTATATAGGTGTTGTGGGTGGTAACGAAATACACTGTTGTTGTTGTGGTCTTCAGTCCGCAGACTAGTATGATGCAGCTCTCCACGCTATCCTGTTCTTTGCAAGTCTCTTCATCTGAGAATACGTACGGCAACCTACATCCCTTTGAATCTGCTTGCTATAATCGTCCCTCGGTCTCCCTCTACGATTTTTACCCCACACGCTTCCTTCTAATACTAAGTTGACGATTCCTTGATGTCTCAGAACGTGTCCAACCAATCTATCCCTTCTCTTAGTCAGGATATGCCAGAAACTCCTTTTCTCTCCGATTCGGTTAAGCACCTCCTCATTAGTTACATGATCTACGCCATCTAATTTTCATCATTCGTCTGTAGCACCACATTTCAAAAGCTTCTATCATCTTTTTATCTAAACTCCTTATCGTCCACGTTTCATTCCCATAGAACGCTACACTCCAGACAAATGCTTTCAGAAAGGACTACCTAACATTTAAATTAATAATTGATGTTAACAAATTTCGCTTCTTTAGAAACGCTTATCTTCCCATAGCCATTTTGCATTTTATATCTTCTTTACTTCGGTCATCAGAAGTTATCTTGCTACCCAAATAATAAAATTCATCTACTACTTTTATTGTGTCATTACCTAATCTAATTCCTTCAGCATCACCTAACTTTCTGACATTCCATTCCATTACCCTCGTTTTACTCTTGTTAATGTACATCTTATATCTTCCTTTCAAGACACTGTCCATCCCATTCAATTGCTGTTCCAGATCTTTCGGTCTCTGACAGAATTACTATGTCATCGGCAAACCGCAATGTTTTTATTCCTTCTCCCTGCACTTTGATGCCCTCTCCAAATTTCTCCTTCCATTCCTTCACTGCCTGCTCAATGTACAGATTGAACAACATTGGGGAAAGGTTACAAACCTGTCTTACTCCCTCGCCAACCTCTGCGTCCTTTTTTTGCTCTTCGACTCTAATAACCGCTGTCTGGTTTTTGTATAAGTTGAATATAACTCTTCGCTCCCTATATTTCATCCCTGATACCTTTAGAATTTGGAAGAGTGTATTCCAGTCGACATTGTCAAAAGCTTTCTCCAAATCGACAAACGCTAAAAACGTAGGTTTCCCTTTCCTTAGCCTATCTTCTAAGATAAGTCGTATTGAGTATTGCCTCCCGTGTTCCTACATTTCTCCTAAATACAAACTGATCTTCCCCGACGTCAGATTCCACAAGTTTTTCCATTCGTCTGTAAATAATTCGTGTTAGTATTTTGCACCCATTATTTATTAAACTGATAGTTCTGTAATTTTCACGCTTGTCCGCAGTTGCTTTCTTTGGAATTGGAATTAGAATATTCTTCTTGAAGTCGGAGGGTATTTCCCCTGTTTCATACATCTTGCATACCAGGTTGAATAATTTTTCACGACTGGCTCTCCTAACGACATCAGCAGTTCAGACGAAATATTATCTACTCCAGGGGCCTTGTATCGATTCAAATCCTTCAGCGCTCTGTCAAATTCTTCTCGCAGTATCATATCTCATCTTCCTCCATTTCGTCTTACCTTTCTAGAATACTGCCTTCAAGTTTACCTCCTTTGTATAGGCTCTCTATATATTCCTTCCACAGTTCAGCTTTCGCTCTTTGCTTTGTACTGGTTTTCCATCTGAGTTCTTGATATTCATACAACTGTTTTTCTTGCCTCCAAATATCTCTTTTATTTTCCTGTACGCGATATCTATCTTTCCCCTAGTTACGCATTCTTCTACTGTTCTGCATTTGTTCTCTAGCCACTCCTGCTTAGCCAGTCTGCGCTTCCTGTCAATCTCATTTTTCAGACGTTTTTACTTCCTTTTTCCTGTTTCACTTGCTGATTTTTTATATTTTCTCCTCTCATCAATTAAGTTCAGTATATCCTGTATTATTCAGGGATTTCTATTAGGCCTTGTCCTTCTGCCTATATGGTCCTCTGCAGCCTTCACTACCCTGTCTCTACACTATGTGATCAAAAGTATCCGTAGAACCTCAAAAACCTACGTTTTTCATATTAGTTGCATTGTGCACCCACCTACTGCCAGATACTGTATATCAGACCTCAGCAGTCATTTAGATATAACGAGAGTGCAGAATGCGGCGCCCCGAATTCAAACGTGCTCATGTGATTGAGTGTCACTTGGATCAGAAGTCTGTACGCGATATTTCCACACTCCTAAACATCCCTAGGTCCATTGTTTTTGATGTGATAGTGAAGCGGAAAAAGCACGAGAATGTACAGTTCGACGTCGCATGTTAATTGACAGAAACCGCCGACTGTTGAAGAGGGTCGTAGAGTGTAATAGGCAGGCATCTATCCAGACCATCACACAGGAATTCCAAACGTCGTCAGGATCCACTCCAAGTACTATGACAGTTATCCGGGAGGTGAGAAAACTTGGATTTCATGGTCGAGCGGCTGCTCATAAGCCACACATCATGCAGTGTGAGACGGGGGCTGTCTATTTTTCATACTAACCTTGTGTTACTGTATCTTTCTCTTTACGCTAATCATTGAAATATGTAACATTTTTCTTTGTAGATCCTTCTTTATTTTGATTTCTGTGCCTTTGGGGACACATCAGGGGTAATGGGCTCCTGCGATTGTAGTACATCCTATGTTTATATGAAAATTTCGGGATTTTAATGTTTATTGGCGCAGCTTGGTTGCTAAAAAGTGGTTTTACGTGTTGGGTACGGTCAGGACGCGCAGAGCAGAGACGCTCTTGGAGGTCTCCCCCTCCCACCAACTTTCTCTCGCCATCGGGGAAGGACGAGAGGGGCTTGCTTGACCTGTTTGTCGCCACACTACGTCCGGGTTGTGGAGTATACCTGGCAGAATTGTTTTAGAGTGTGTGGGACGCTTTACACAATGCTGGCCCGCGGTTTACGGTGGGCGATAGCGGGGACTGCCTTTTTAGTCATTCGGTCGTTTCACAAGAGAGGAATTTGGAAACGTATTGCCCTTAGGCATTATCTAAAAAACTTCCTTGAAAGCAGCAGAGGTTGAACACAGTTAGTGTGACAAATGGTTACGTCGAGAGAATAGCTTTCTGCCCGTCTGGCACCCCACGGGTTTGGCTCCAGCGTCTGTATATATAGCACAACGTTAACATTTTAGGTCGTGTGACTGTAGCTAGGAGCAAGTTGAAATTCCTTGCAGGGCAGTCACCCTGGGAACGGTGAAATCCGCAGGAAGCTTTGGTGGCATGGGCGGAGCCTCTTGGCAGCCGTAGAGAACGCGTCCTGATTCGGCAGATTATTTTAGTATTACAGCTAAACAATTTGTCAACGGCGCTACGCCACCCAATTGATTTGACTATTAGCCGTTAGCAGAGATTGGTGCGTCTTTTCGCGCGTGGTTGTGGCCGCTCGTCACTTGCCGTGAGCTGCGGCAGAGCGCGAGGAGGCACGAGGACTCCTGTTTGTGCGTCCGAGGGATACGGACCTCGGAAGACTCCTGTTTGAGCAACCGAAGTGAGTGGACATCGGGAGACACGCAATACTCCGTTTAGATTCGCGGGGAGGACATCGTCTTAAACGGTCCTCTGGTTAGACTTGTGTGTGATTCCGAAGATTCGGACCTTGTAGAACTTGTGTTTACTTCACGGACGTCGCATTATCCTGTGGTTACACTGTGAGCGGCCACAGTTTAGTTTTAGTTTTGCTAGAAGTCTCTATTTGAGTATTCTCGCCTTTGTGAATCGGGCATTGTTTTTACAGATGTTATTATGCAAGTTACTGATCGATTCGTGCCAAGTGGCCTTTGTGTCACCTATGCAAAATGCTGATTAGTCTACTAGCGTAATAGAATCGCACAGCAACTGCCTAGCAACGCCGACGCCAATGACGCTGTGTTAAGTTACATGTCGACCCTGCTTAACAGATCGCAGCAATTACGGACGGATAAAAATCTCAGCTCATCCACTCCCACCGCCTGCTGCCTGCGAGCCTGAGACGCTGCCGTCAATGATCATCTGAGTGGGTAAGGTGACGCACTTGCTGGAGGATTATATGAATCAGACTTGTTGGATTCTGTCCCTTATTTTATTCATTTGAGATCTGCCTATTTACTCTGGGAAGCTTAGGGCTAACGATAATTTCAACCCCCTGTGTAGCCAATCTAATAGCATTCTGTTTTGTAAAAGCTCCGACCTTTGACTCAGCCAGTCATTTTTGTGTCTCAATATATTAACATTTGTAAAAGATTGTTTGAATACCATTATCTGCTTTTCATGATAGGAAATGTCATCTAATTTTGTGTCAATATAGGATTTTTCATGTTTAAATGTAATAAATTGATTTTGAGCAGATAGTCTTTCATTTAAGAACATCCCTTTCTTTTCACTATTTTGGAGGGGAAACAGAATAGTTAAATTCCACAGTTTACCAATAATTTTTCAAGTACACTTTGTTTGTTTGGTACAACTGATATATTTATCGACCTAGTTTACATATGGCAACTCCTGCCATAGGATAAACGACCTATTTTACAGCAGGTCAATGACAAAGGAAGCCTCGCTTGGTGTAAGGAGCGTAAACATTGGACGATTTAACAGCGGAAAAACGTTGTGTGGAGTGACGAATTGCGGTACACAATATGGTGAACCGATGGCAAGGTGTAGGTACGGCGAATGGCTGGTAACCCTCATCTGCTATCGTGTGTAGTGCCAACAGTCAAATTCGGAGGCGGTGGTGTTATGGCATCGTGTTTTTCAAAAAAAAAAAAAAAAAAAAAAAAAAAAAAAAAAAAAAATGTTTGTTAAGCTTATGGGACTTAAGGTGTTTTTCATTGATGGGCCTTGCACACCTTGTTGTTTTGCTTAGCTCTATCATAGCACAGGCCTATAATGTTGTTTTCAGCACCTTGGAAGGAGGAGGAAGGAAGCTTAGGGTTTAACGTCCCGTCGACAGTTTGGTCATTAGAGACTGACCTAACGCTCGGAGTTTTTGGTAGTGATGGTGAAGAAAATCAGCCGTGCCCTTTTGAAAGGAGCCATCTCGGCATTTGCCCGGAGTATTTAGGGAAATCACGGAAAACCTAAATCAAGACGGCCGGAGGTGGATTTGAACCACCATCCTCCCGAATGCGAGTCGAGTACGTTGCCACTGCGCCACCTCGTTTTCAGCACCTTGTTGTTTCCCACTGTTGAAGAGTAATTCGGGGATGACGAGTGCATCTTTAAACATAATCGAGCACCTGTTCGTAATGCACCGACATGTGCGGAGTAGTTAACACGACAAGAAAATCCCTGTAATAGACTAGCCTGCACAGTGTCCTAAGTTGAATCATATAGAACACCTTTGAAATGTTTTGGAACACCGACTTCGTGGCAGGCCTCACCGACCTACATCGCTACCTCTCCCCAGGGCAGTACTCCGTGAAGAATGGGCTGCCATCTCCCAAGAAAACTTCCAGCACCTGACTGAACGCATGCCTGCGAGAGTTGAAGCTGCCATCAAGGCAAAGTCTGGGCCAACACCATACTGAATTCCAGCTTTACCGATGAAGGGCGGCACGAACTTGTAAGTCATTTTCAGCCAGGTGTCGGGATACTGTTTATTACATAGTGTAGCCTTTGGTTCGCCTTCCCTATAATATCCAATTTGAGACGTTCGTAATTGTTATTCCAAGGTAAGTTGAATTTACAGCCTGTATATTTAGTTATTAATCGTGTACATGTAGTTTAACGTATTTCTTTTAGTGACCATATGCACGACTTGTGGAATCCGACATCGGGGAATATCAGTTTGGATTTAGGAGAAATGTAGGAACACGGGAGGCAATACTCATATTACGACTTATCTTACAAGATAGGCTAAGGAAAGGGAAACCTACGTTTTTAGCGTTTGTCGTTTTGGAGAAAGCTTTTGACAATGTCGACTGGAATACACTCTTCCAAATTCTGAAGGTATCAGGGGTGCAATATGGAGAGCGAAGTGTTATATTCAACCTATACAAAAACCAGACAGCGGTTATTAGAGTCGAAGGGCAAGAAAGGGATGCAGAGGTTGGGAAGGAAGTGAGACAGGGTTGTAGCCTTTCCCCAATGTTGTTCAATCCGTACATTGAGCAAGCAGTGAAGGAATGCAAGGAGAAATTTGGAGAGGGCATTAAAGTGCTGGGAGAAAAATTAAAAACATTGCGGTTTGCCGATGACATAGTAATTCTGTCAGAGACCGCAAAAGATCTGGAAGAGCAATTGAATGGAATGGACAGTGTCTTGAAAGGTGCATATAAGATGAACATTAACAAGAGTAAAACGAAGGTAATGGAATGCAATGCCGGAAAATCAGACGATGCTGAAGGAATCAGATTAGGTAATGAGGCAATAAAAGTAGTAGATGAATTTTGTTATTTGCGTAGCAAGATAACTTCTGATGGCCGAAGTAAAGAAGATATAAAATGCAGAATGGCTATGGGAAGAAATGCGTTTCTAAGGAAGCGAAACTTGTTAACATCAATTATTAATTTAAATGTTAGGAAGTCCTTTCTGAAAGCATTTGTCTGGAGTGTAGCATTGTATGGCAGTGAAACGTGGACGATAAGGAGTTCAGATAAAAAGATGATAGAAGCTTTTGAAATGTGGTGCTACAGACGAATAATGAAAATTAGATGGGTAGATCACGTAACTAATGAGGAGGTACTTAACCGAATCGGGGAAAAAAGGAGTTTCTGGCATATCCTGACTAAGAGAAGGGATGGATTGGTGGGACACATTCTGAGACATCAAGGAATTGTCCACATAGCATTAGAAGGAAGAGTGTGGGTGAAAAATCGTAGAGGGAGACCGAGGGACGAATATAGTAAGCAGATTCAAAAGGATGTAGGTTGCCGAACGTATTCTCAGATGAAGAGACTTGCAGAGGACATGGTAGCGTGGAGAGGTGCATCAAACCAGTCTGTGGACTGAAGACAGAAACAACAACATGTACGATTTTACACTTCTCATTATTATGAGTCAATTGTCAATTTTTACACCACGTTGATATCTTATCTAAATCATTTTGCAGTTGCTTTTGATCTTCCGGTGACTTTACAAACCGGTAAAAGACAGGATTATCAGCGAAAAGTCCAACAGAGCTACCCAGATTGTCTCCTATATCGTTTATAAAAATAAGGAAGATCGGGATCCTATAACACTTCCCCGGGTACGCCAGATATCACTTTTGTTCTACTCGATGACTTACCACAATTACAAGGTACTGTGTGTACTTTCTGACAGGAAAAGACGAATCGAATCGCACGACTGTGGTGATATCCCACAAGCATGCAATTTGATTAGAAGACGGTTGTGAGGTACACCAGCCGAAAGCTTTCCGAAAGTGTAGAAACACAGAACCTATTTGACATAACTCGTCGATAGTACTCATCACATCATGTGAGTAAAGAACTAGTCGTGTTTCACAAGAATGATACTTTCTGAATCCGTGTTGACTGTAAGTTAATCTGTTGTTCTCATCGACGTAGTTCATATACAGGGTGTTATAAAAAGGTACGGCCAAAAACTTTCAGGAAACATTTCTCACACACAAAGAAAGAAAATATGTTATGTGAACATGTGTCGCCGGCCGCGGTGGCGGAGGGGACTGAGGCGCTTCAGTCACGGTCTGCACGGCCACTACGGTCGGGGGTTCGAATCCCCCCTCGGGCATGGATACTTGTGCCGTCCTTAGTTGTAAGTAGTTCATAAGTAGTTTGTAAGTTTAGGGACTGATGACCCCGTAGTTAAGTCCCATAAGCTTAACAAACATTTGAACATTTTTATTTTGAACATGTGTCCGGAAACGCTTAATTCCATATTGGAGCTCATTTTATTACTTCATATCACATTAATCATGGAACGGAAACACACAGCAACAGAACGTTCCAGCGTGACTTCAAACACTTTGTTTCAGGAAATGTTCAAAATGTCCTCCGTTAGGATACATGCATCCACCCTCCGTCGCATGGAATCCTTGATGCGCTGATGCAGCCCTGGAGAATGGCGTATTGTATCACAGCCGTCCACAATACGAGCACGAAGAGTCTCTACATTTGGTACCGGGGTTTCGTAGACAAGAGCTTTCAGATGCCCCCATAAATGAAAGTCAAGAGGGTTGAGGTGACGAGAGCGTGGAGGCCATGGAATTGGTCCACCTCTACCAATCCATCGGTCACCGAATAATTTGTTGAGAAGCGTACAAACACGTCGACTGAAATGTGCAGGAGCTCCATCGTGCATGAACCACATGTTGTGTCGTACTTGTTCTAGCAGCACAGGTAAAGTATCCCTTATGAAATCATGATAACGTGCTCCAGTGAGCATAGGTGGAAGAACATGAGGCCCAATCAAGACATCACCAACAGTTCCTGCCCAAAAGTTCACAGAAAATCTGTGTTGATGACGTGAATCGAGGAAGTACAGTACATACAAACGAAACAACTGGGTATATTGTCTGCACGAATTATTTCAATTTACATTTAAAGATAAGTAATTAAATGAGCTCTAACATGGAAATTAAGCGTTTCCGTACACATGTCCACATACCATATTTTCTTTCTTTGTGTGTGAGGAATGTTTCCTGAAAGTTTGGCCGTACCTTTTTGTAACACCCTGTATTTGAGAAAAGTATATGTTCTGAAATCCTGCTGGAAACCGACGTCAATGATATAGGAACGTAATTTTGCGGATCACTATTGCCTTTCGTGAATATTGGAGTGGTCTGTGCAACTTTCCAAAAGATGTTCAAATGTTTGTTAAGCTTATGGGACTTAACTGCGAGGTCATCAGTCCCTAAACTCACAAACTACTTATGAACTAACTTATACTACAGACAGCACAAACATCCATACCCGAGGGGGAACCCCCCGACGGGGAACGGCCTCGCGCCTCAATGCGCTCGGCCACTCCGCCGCGCAACTTTCCAGTCTTTACGTAGGAATCTTTCACTGAGCTAACGGTTATATACGAAAACTAGATATGAGGCTATTGTGTCAGCATACTCTGAAAGGAGTCTAATTGGTATACTATCGGGGTCGGGAGACTTGCATTGGTTAAGTGCTTTAACTTTCTTTAATACTCCGCGTTACCTACTTCTAAAATACGCATGCCGGCAGCAGCTGTTCTTGATTCGAATTCTGGAGTAGTTGCTTCGTCTTCTTTAGTGCAGGAATTTCGGAAAGCTGTTCTGTTTGGGAGCGTGTTTTCAAATGTTCAAATGTTTGTATAGCTTATGGGACTCAACTGCGGGGTCGTCAGTCCCTAAACTTACAAACTACTTATGAACTAGCTTATACTAAAGTCGCCATAAACATCCATGCCCCAGGGAGAAATTGCAGAAATTAAGAATAGAATTGCCATGGCAAAAGAAGGATTCAAAAGGAAACAGAGATTACTTTGCGGACCCTTAAAGAAAGATGTGAGGAAAAGACTTTCCAAGTGTTATATCTGGAGTGTTGTGCTGTATGGTGCGGAGACCTTGCAACGGGCGAACTAGTATATATGTAAGTGGGGATACTTAATATGTGTGTGTGTGTGTGTGTGTGTGTGTGTGTGTGTGTGTGTGTGTGTGTGTGTTGACTTCAGTACTAACAGAGGTCTACAAAAATGAAAGATCGTATCGGGTTACTAAAATTTTGGATCTGACTACAATACTACTATAAGAGTAACTTGACAATTAGTGTGCAACGTAATGCTGACCTACGTAAGGCAAGTTTGGGCACATCGAAACTTACGCTAACTGACTGCAATATTAGAAGGATTAAAAAGATGCAAAATCTTGGTTGGCTGATAGTCACTTTACGAGAACATTAAAAGAATGTCGTACTGTGTTGTACTTGTTGGCCCTGTCTTAGTATTGCTATACAATCAGTCTGCATACACAATAAATAACGGTGTGCAAGAAGTATTATTTTGTTGTAAAAAGAGAAGTGATACCTCGCTTCACACCAACACACATTTTCACTTCATATCGCTCATGTCACCCACTTGCTACAATGTACTTAATTACCATTAACTTACAATCACTTACAGCGTCAAGAATAAACACAAACAAAATTAAAACAATCAAACTGAATAAATCTGTATTAAAGAAAATTAGCAATTAGCAAATGCGACACGAGTAACATAATGTTCAAATGTTTGTATAGCTTATGGGACACAACTACGGGGTCATCAGTCCCTAAAATTACAAACTACTTATGAACTACCTTATACTAAGGACGGCACAAATATCCATGCCCGAGGGGGGATTCGAACCCCCGACCGTAGTGGCCGTGCAGACCCTGACTGGAGCGCCTCAGTCCCCTCGGCCACCGCGGCCGGCCGAGTAACATAAACTATAAAAAAATGAAGAATGTGCATATTATTGCGAAGTCGTGCAGTGAGGCAGTTTCTAAAATAGGGATGCAGCCCTACTCTCAGGAAAGAATTAATTATAAAAAGTCAAAAAGTGAAAGGAACTCCTTTTTTATTATTACGTTTTGTTAATGCCCTATCTATGTTACTACAATAATTAAAGTGACGAGCCACGAATTAATCAAGGTTGTGTATAGGTTCTTACTGAGTGTAAAGTGATATAAAGTGAAATAAAATGCAATGAACGACCTTGCGCAATGCGAAAAACATTTAAAGTAAATTACCAAAAAATTAGCAGCATCATGAAGAACTCCGTGTTGTGTCCACCGCGAGCTCCAGTGCAACCGTCACTACTACTCTCTAGACTCCCTCGCACGGCAACACTGAGCAAAAACCCCCGCCTACCGGCCGCCAAAGATTATCCTTGCGGACCCAACAAAGATGTTTCTATATATATATGTTGTTGCCAACTTATATAATCCCAAAACTTAAGGTAGGAAATTTCCATTCAGTAGCCACCTTACAAATTGGACGTTGAGGATGGAAGATGACAGAAGATTGGAGGCACTAGAGATGTGGATATGGAGGAGAATGGAACAAGTGAAATGGGAAGACCGAATAAGGAAAGAGGAAGTATTAAGAAGAGTTGGAGAAGAAAGAAACATGCTGGAAGTCATTAGGAAAAGAAAACGAAACTGGATTGGACATTGTTTGAGGAGGGACTGTTTACTGAAGGAAGGAATAGAAGGAATGGTGAAAGGAAAAAGAGGAAGAGAAAAGTCAAGATATCACATGCTGGACAACATCCGAGGAAATAAATATGAAGAAATGAAAAGATTGGCTTTGGGCAGAGAAAAGTTGAAGAGGATCAACCCATGAGAAGAAGAGGATCAACCCATGACAAGACCTGCCGCAAGGCAGAATACAATTGATGATGATGATGAGGGGGAATTCGAACCCCCGACGAGGAACGGCCTCGCGCATCGTAGCACAGCGCCTCAATGCGGAGCGTGTTTTACAATCATTTGATTGCCCCAACATATTTCGCCTCCGTTAGTTACAACCTATGGCCCGCCGCGGTGGACTGCGTAGGCGCGTGGCTGCGGAGCGCGCCGCTGCTCGACGTCGGAGGTTCGAGTCCTCCCTCGGCCTTGGGTGTATTTGTTGTCCTTAGCATAAGTTAAAGTAGTTTGTAAGCCAGTGGACTGATGACCAGAGTAGTTAAGTCCGATATATTTACAAACATTTTAACCTATGGTCCCTTATATCAGTTGCGAATCCAGTGGGATGACTAAGGGGCTTAAGGCTTCCCTCCCCCTCCCCCCTCCCCCCTCCCCCCCTCCCCCCGTGCAAAGGTACCTTGTTTTTTCGTTTCCCTTGACAAAGCTTATTCATGACTGGATCCAGAGGCGCCGACTTTTGAAAATCAGTGTGGGTACTCTATATCACGGTTCACAAACGTTCGAAACCAACCCTCCTGAAAATCATGTTCATGCATTTTTGAATGAACAATACTTGATAAAAGTGAATAGGCAGTTGTCTGGCCTTTTAAAGATTGAAGGATGAAAGAGGAGGAAGAAAAGGAAAGCATGGCTGCATTATGACACTACAATAAATGTTCAAATGTTTGTATGGTCTATGGGACTTAACTACGGGGTCATCAGTCCCTAAACTTACAAACTACTTATGAACTACTTACGAATTAGGATGGCACAAATATCTATGCCCGAGGGGGGATTCGAACCTCCGACCGTAGTGGCCGTGCAGACCGTGACTGGAGCGCCTTAGTCCCCTCGGCCACCGCGGCCGGCGACACTACAATAAAGCGATCTAATTGGCCGAAGTGGAGATTTCGTTATAAGTAACACCCCAAAACTTCTACACGACCAATGAAATAATTTTTCACTATACACTAATCTACATTTTGTAGCAGGATATTCTTTCTGACAAAAGCGTTTGGTAGAACACCGTCACCATGGTTTGAAGAAATCTTTGAAATATTTTGTTTTGTTTTTGAAGTCCGACATCAAATTGTTTTGGTCAGTTCCAAGCAAGAGCTGTATACTTCACCGAAACTTTCATCACTTCGAGATAACTTCATGACATCTCTGACTGTATTAATTTAGTCCGTGGTTTTTTTAAGCCTGAGAGAAAAGTCTTACAAATTTCAACAGAATCTATAATTTTAATAACAAGGGAAGTGACAAAGATAAATGAAAAACGATTAACTTTAGCATCAGATTCTTCTAGCTAAATTCCTGAAAGAACATAACTGAATGTTCATAAATACGTACACCTGAAAGGACAAAAGGACCGATGTGCTTGAGGATGAATTAATCTAGCATAGTGACTAAAACACGGACACATTACTATTCGTTTGAGGACCCGCGTACAAAACTGATCATTTCTTTCACGTATGAAATATCGTCTCTCGCTATGGTCACGTTGTGCATTACCTCTTGAATCATAAGGTATGTTTTGATTTTTCCCGTTTTTTTAAATACAATTTTATTTTCCACCTCAATCTTATGTGGGTGTTCAGCACCCCCAAAAACTTCTTGGAGGGGGGGAGGGGGTTGAACGAGCCCCGGAGCACCCACGGAGTCGGCGCCGCTGACTGGGTCTAGCCAAGTTTCAAAAGTACCTGGGCCGGCCGCAGTGGCCGACCAGTCTGCAGCGCGCCAGTCAAGGTCTGCACGGCCGCTACGGGCGGGGTTTCGAATCCCCCCTCGGGCATGGATGTTTGTGTCGTCTTTAGTATAAGCTAGTTGTGAGATTACCGCCCATTAGAAATATTGATAATTAATAGCATTTGTAATTAAACAGTATGACGTTCACTGCAAACATTGACCATGCCAATGTACCAAATGTTACACAATTTTAATCTTAATAATTATGGTAGCAATGTATGTACGCAGTTGGGTGACAACATTTATAGTTAGGCCATAGGCAGAAATTCTCCACGTTGAGATTTGCTGTGTGCTTGTAGCTGAGGGGAGGCAGCGAGCAGACCGACGTTGGTGGCTTGTTCCAGCTTAGGATTTTCCAGGCTCGTTTCCGGTGAGGGGGGAGAGGGACAATGGCGAGTGCCAGGTGGAGTGCAGTGCACAGCGTGAAATAAAATATTCTAATACTACTTGCATTTGAAGTAATACAATGCAGTTAGGAACCTTTAAGGCCCTCATTACAAAATAGCCTGTTGATAAATAAACAATACATTAGCTGATATAGTCACATCTGGCGTAATATGTTTAATTGACAATGAAAAGAAATAAATTACCAATGAATACAAGACAGTTACACAACTAGCATGGCAATGTTTTGTTTATAAAAATAATATATTAAAAATTTCTCATTTTATTTTCAATTAATCTTGTGTATTTTATCTTGAAATATTCAGTTAAAACACTTATCTGTGATATAAGAAATTGCACGATTATAATGAATAGTGCAAAGGATGTTTATACCAATATAAAAATCTAATAAGAAATTTGTTTAATGTGTAGTGTAATTATTTTGATTTTAAGGAAAGTTTTAGAAATGTATTGGCTGAGCGCTGTACGTTGGAAGTCGGTTTGAACAGCTCACATGGGGAAGTTGATGACGTAGGGAAAAAAACCGGCAGTTGGGCTTTTGGCGCGCGCGCGCGCGCGCGCGCGCTGCCCAGGTAGGTAGTGAGGAGTCGGGAGGGAGTGGTGGAGCTGGCCGAGCGAGGCGTCGCTCTGCACGGTCCGCGTGTGGATCTCCAGGTGGAGACCAGGAGATTTTTTGTGTGGCAATTGCCAGGTGTTGGTTGCTCGCCGTAGACTGCACCAAGTTGAATCGAGTGCTACTGTGTGTTGTGAATATTTGGCCGGTGGAACAAGGTGTGCATCGCACTGAATTAAAGTGAGTGTGTTTTGTTAATGTAACATGTGTCGTCACATAGGCATGAACATAAACGGTGTTTGAGACCGGCACATGGTGTGAAAACTATTTGCGACAAATATTCATTTTGTCTGGAGGCTCACGAGCTATAACTTTATTTGATAAATGTGTCGACGTACAGAAGTATCAGCCACATGGTTTTAATACGGTGTAATAAACACCATAAAGTGAACTTCCGCGTGTTTTCAAAAATAGTAGTTAGTACACCCTTTTTCTCACATGAACTTACTTTATTATGAATTTTTTTGTTAATCATATGCAGGGAAGGAAAGCTGCGAACGTGTGATATCATCTCCTAGAAAACAAGTCAAATACTAGTAATCTCAGTTCCAGTGTTTTTGCATGTTTAGGAATTTAGTTCGCAGTTGGTGGTTGTGAGTTTTAAAAATTAAACTTTCTCTATTTAAACTCTCACCCAGATCTTCACCCTCGCATAGTTCATAAGTAGTTTCTAAGTTTAGGGACTGATGACCCCACTGTTAAGTCCCTTAAGCATAACAAACATTTGAAAAGTATCTGGTATTCAGGTCAGTTGGGGCAAGCCCCTCCCATACCAAAGACCTGGTTCCGCCACTGCCTCAAAATGATACGTGTGTGATTCCCCGCCATCCCCCAAAGTTGGTAATATCTTGACTGATTCACCGTGTACAGCAGTCAGACACCCTGTCGACGGACAGGACAGCGATGTGAGAGTGCGCTCCGTTTCCTCCGCCACGCCTTCGCCCTCGCAGACGGCAGAGTGTGTTGAGCCTGGCTTGCGCAACGTGAAGCACTGGGTGCTGGCCGCTTGCCAGTGTCGTAACCCTCCTGGCGCACTCAGCGAGTTGCGTGGCAGTCAAGGTGAGCGGCTCCGCTGGGACTGACCATCTGGATTTCCTGGAGAGCGGAGCACGTGATTGCCTGACGCAACGCTGATGCCACTTCGACGTGTACCAGTAGAGTGACCAACTTTTGATCACGGGTTAAGGGAGATGACCAAAATTTGATCATGATTATACGGGATATTTAGTCACGGTAAATTTCAACTGCACAACTATCAGTGGTGTAGCTTGGATTTCTGTCTCCCAGTGCCGGCCCTCATTTTCATCCCCCTCCCCCTTTATTCAGAACCGAACAACAACAAAAATTGAGACTTTGCCCATAAGTACCAATATCGCTTCAGTGTTTATCAAAATAAAATAGGGACGCTGCAATTTATTTTTCCTAAATATATACAGGGTGTTTCACTAAGTGTGTTTGTCTCTGTAACTTATAAAATAATAAAATAATAGGTGACAGGAAATTTTAATGCGGTAGGTCAACACAAGAAATGTTACACTATCTGCGGAGCTATGAACATAGTTTATTGTATCATTTTCCAAAGAGTTACACCACAAAGATATAATTTTTTAAGTGGAACAATAGTTTTTTCTATCATGTATTGGATTCGTTGAAACCAGCTGCGTCCAAATCAATTTAAACTACATTCCTATCACTGTTAGTTTGGGAGCTACAGCCCTTGAAAATTCCGGGGGCGGAGGCTGCAATAGCGTAGCTAACTGGCCGAGTGGCTATCCCCTGGGGCACGGACCACTGTCTCATGACCACCAGCCAGTCTACTACGCTGTCTTAGCGTCCGCCCCCTAAACTTTGAAGGGTTGTAGCTCCTAAACTAACAGTGATAGGAATTCAGTTTAAATTGATTTGGACGCAGCTGGTTTCAACGAATCCAATGCACGATAGAAAAAAAACTATTGTTCTATTTTAAAAAAAAGTATAGCTTTGTGCTGTAACTCTTTGGAAAATGATACAATAAACTATGTTCATAGCACCGCAGAAAGAGTAACATTTCTTGTGTTGATCTACCGCATTAAAATTTCCTGTCACCTATTATTTTATAAGTTACAGAGGCAAACACACTTAGTGAAACACTCTGTATATTTACGTTATGCTGAACAAATCCTACTCGAAGATTGAAACTTCCTGGCAGATGAAAATTGTGTGCCAGAACCGGAACTCGAACCTTGGACCTTTACCTTTCACGGGCAAGCACTCTACCAACTGAGCTATCCCGACACGACTCACGATCCCGCCTCACAACTTAATTTCTGCCAGTATCTCGCCTCCTACTTTCCAAACTTCACAGAAGCTCTCCTGTGAACCAAGCAATACTAGCACTCCTGGAAGAAAGGATATGGTGGAGACATGGCTTAGCCACAGCCATCCCTTACACTGTGTCTAAGCACAGAGTAACATATACAGAGGAGCAGCCCCCTCTAAACCACTGTCCTAAGCTCCCCTCGTAGTTCCGTAAGATGCTAGCAGGTGTCAGGCGGATCGCTGGCTTATGGTGCCTCTCGCACGTCAGAGGGTAGCGTGGAGGGGAGGCTGAGGGGAGAGCTCGTGCCGCCTGCCACGAGGCCACGGCTGTGTCCAGCTTGCTGGCGCTTGAGGGGAGGTGGTGGTGGGGAGAGCTGTTACCTGCCGTCTGCTCTGGCCAGTTTAAAGAGCTGCTTCTGACCGCAGCACCATCATGGGACATCTTATGGAACTGCTGAAAACCCTCCCTTCCCGCACCCCTGAGTGTAGGACCGGGCCCTTACGGAGGTTTTTCGTCTGTATATATTTGTCTTTGTAGTGCGCTTGCCCGCAAAAGGCAAAGGTCCCAGGTTCGAGTCCCGGTTCCGGCACACAATTTTCATCTGCCAGGAACTTTCATAGCAGCGCACACTCCGCTGCAGAGTGAAAGTTTCATTCTCTACTTGAATATTATTTATATTACTTATATGTCTGAGGTGTCTGTAACAACAAACAGAATCTTCATAAATTTAAGATAGTTTCAACTAAAAAGAAGTCTTGCACTGATAAGTAAACAATTTTTAATATGAAATTTATGAGCCTGCAGAGCTTTCATACCGATGAGTTATGGTATTCTGAATAAAGTCGAGTGAATATTAGGCGGATAAAAGACAGTAGGACTTCAGTATCCAAATCAAATGTTCAAATGTTTGTTAATCTATCGGACCAAACTGCGTGGTTATCAGTCCGTAGCTTACAAACTACTTAAACCTAGGTAAACTAACCTACGGACAAACAAACATACCCACGCCTCAGGGAGGACTCGAACCTCCACAGCGAGCAATCGCGCGCTCCGCAGCGAGGTGCTTTAGACCGCTCGGCTACTCCACCGCGGCTCAGTATCCATTACATGAGTCTGCGTATGGACAGACACTTTATTTTGTAGGCTTACCAGTTTCAGATGTTTTAGTCCATTTTCAATCAACTAAATTAAGTTCTACCATACACCCGTTGGCCATATAGTTAATTTTTCTCGGTTGACAGTACATCCTTCGCGGGTATCCATGTGTTAATTTGTAGGGCTAATGGCTTTGAAGGCTATTCACTGACAAGGAAAGTACATGAGCTCGAACAAACATATCTGTATGAAAGTTTGCTTACAGGATCTCTACGTATACCTCAATGTACTAGTGGGTGTCGTTCTTCTGCAAAGCTCTGCAACCATGCTCTAGATAGCACTGTAGATGTAATTGTAGACGTCATACGTAATGCAGATATCTTAACTATAACTTATGTAGTAATCATCGTACATGTTCTCTAGCGAATTATCATCAAAAGCCGTGATGATAGTTGTAACTTTAATCTTCTTCCCGAAAGACTGTTGGTATTCACTGCCACTGCTTCCATCGCCTCTTCCCGCACTTACCGTAGCACTACCGCTTGCAACGAGTTGTTCGTCATTATCATCCCTATTATCATTATTATGAGTTTGTAACAACAGTATCTAATTTATGCTCATATTTATGTACCATAACAGATACGAGAAAGCATGCAAATGATTCATCTTCTACACTAATACCATCTTCACGAAGAAGGGTTCTTCGTAACTTCATCTCAACTAATCGCAATACATTAGCAGGATTGATTAGCAATCGCCGCCCCATCTGACGCTTCACCACACAAATAATATCACAAAACGCAACTTCGGAGGCACACTGCACCGTCCCTACTGGCGAACCGACAGGTCAAAGTGCAATGCGGCATGGCACACGCAGAGGCCTCTAACGGACGACTGCAGAGTTTTGCAGATGCGAGAGTATCACCAGTGCAATAAGGGATCTTTACAGTATCTCGTCTGTAAATCTATCGGACCAAACTGTGTGGTCATCAGTCCGTAGCTTACAAACTACTTAAACCTAGGTAAACTAACCTAAGGACAACACACACACCCATGCCCCAGGGAGGACTCGAACCTCCACAGCAAGCAACCGCGCGCTCCGCAGCGAGACGCTTTAGACCGCTCGGCTACTCCACCGCGGCGCTTAAAAATATATCAGAATGCAACATAATAAACACACGTTGTCATTTCGTGATAAATCTGTAGGTGTCTTTGTAGTCTCCTTTATAGAGAATATACTTGATGTCGCGAATAAGAGCCAGCTCGACCGCTCCCTGCCGCTCGGGGCCATGCCCCCCTCCCCCCCCCCCCCCCCCCCCATCGTAACCTCCCACGTTACGCCACTGACAACTATACTGTACGTCAGTGCTTTCCAAACTTTTCCTCATGGTGACACCCTTTTATAGCTTACAGTTTTGCGCGACACCCTTTCACTAATATAAATACATATGGTAGAATTTAGATGGTTCTAGACAACAATGTCTAACTCACACAGTAATACTTGCTTCTTCTACATGTGACCCAACTTCCGAAACACGAAAACTGAATTTCGGAAACCGTTTTTCGCTGTCTTGTGTACATGTCAGGCAGAGATACGGTTTTGCTGGATTGACTGAAAACGGCATCTGGAAATTAGTTGCTCGGATTTCTGATTTAGACAGCACCGTGGCTGTTCCCTTTCAGTTCAATATCATTACATTATTTTCAGAAATAAATACGATGTATTTATCTTTGTGTCTCGTTTCCGCCGTTTGTCGTAGGTGTCTGTGGCCGAGTAGAAAGAGACCGACACAGTAATAAAGGAGGCACGCGTGTGCAGGTATGGAGGTGACCAGCCAGTGGGACAGCAGAAACTAGAACACTAGGTTAAATTAGAACAAGCTATAAATTTTGTGGAGTCTTGGTAATACTTAACTTTTACATAGTTCTTGACTGCAGAATGCTGGTACATAGTTTAGATAGAGGACTGCCTACTGATGATTCCTAGTGCCTATCCGATAGCCAAGTCTTAACTGGTGCCTATCTGATTCCCAAGTGAACATGCAGCAATCGTGGCCACGAGCGGAGTTGCAGCAGAGGGCGCTCTTGGCTGACGTCGTAAGAACGCCGCGCCGTGCGTGCATGGCGGTGGGCGGCGTAAGTACATGGCGCGCACTTCATACTTGTGCGACACCACACCCCTCCCCCCCCCCCCCCAAACCGCCGCGCCGTCGTGGCGTAGGGCTGAGGGCCACGGCGACGGCACTGGGAGGAGGGCCTGGGCGGGGGCGTTACTGGTGGGACGGGCGTCGTAGCAGAGGCTGGGATCGAGACGCCGTCCGCGCCCCGGCATCCACCTTGCGATCCCCTGGGAAACCCACCAGAACGAGGGGAAGGGCGCACGCCTCCGCCCAGAGGGAGCAGGTCATCTTCTGAGGTGCGTGGCCCAGGCGGCGGGGGCATGCACGGTCCCGGAGTCCTTCTCGGTGACGCTGTCATCTGCGGCGGCGACAGCGGCGGAGTCGCGTCGATGTCCATCGGGACGATCTCGTAGTCCGGGGACGCTGGACCCGTCGGCGAACGATGCGGCTGTGCTCCCTGGCGGTGAACTGGGTCTGGAATCAAGAAACCCGAGACAGGATCGCGCGGCCTGTGCAGGCGCAATTGGTTTGCGTGGCGCCGCAGCTCCGACCCTGTGGAAGACTGTACAACATACATACTGCGACCGAGCACGTGCTGAATGGTGCCCGGTATCCATCGTTTCTAGTTTCAAGCAAACACCCTGTACAGCACCGGCGTAGACACCTGAAAACGCGAAGCGCCATACGAACCGACTCGGTGCGTGGGAGGCTGCAGCAGGTGAAGGAGAGTGCGGTGACGGCGGCCGTGTAGCAGCTCGGCAGGAGACGGACCGTCACGTGGCATGCACCGATACGTAGACAGGAAAATTTGAAGAGCTTGCTGCCTGGAGTGCTGACCTTTCATCTTTTCCATGTGATACTTGAATGTTCGATAATTTATTTTTTTAATGTTTGTTGCACTTATGGGACTTAACTACGGGGTCATCAGTCCCTAAGCATACAAACTACTTATGAACTAGCTAAGTCTAAGGACGGCACAAATATCCATGCCCGAGGGGGGATTCGAACCCCCGACCGTAGTGGCCGTGCAGACCGTGACTGGAGCGCCTCAGTCCCCTCGGCCACCGCGGCCGGCTTTGAATGTTCGAACGAAGCGTTCTGCTTCACCATTGGACTGACGGTGAAACGGTGCGGTGGTGATATGCTGAATGCCATTCACACGACAAAACTGTTGAAATTCCGCAGTAACAAACTGAGGTCCACTGTCACTGACGATAGTTTCAGGAGAACCTTCGATGCAAAACAGTGGTGTTAAGGCACTGATTGTACTAGACGCTGTCGTTGAGTTCACGGCAATCACAAAAGGGAACTTGCTAAAAGGGTCTAAAAAAGATTAACCAGCGCGTATTCCATAAAAGTCCGATAAGTCAATGTGTAAACGTTTCCATGGTCCCTTGGGGCGTGGCCAGTCCGAGAAACTTTGCGGAGGAGCCGCCTGATGCTCCTCACAAACAGTACACTGTGACGTCATGCTCTCTATCTGAGCGTCCATACCAACCCAGGTACAATGACGTCTGGCCAGTTGCTTTGTCCTAACAATATCCCAATGTCCTTGATGCAGGAGGCGTAACACTTCTCGTTGCAGGGAACGAGGAACAATCACTCTTGTTTGGTCGTTGTCGTTATGCAACAACAGAACACCCTGACTTAAAGATAATGCATGACGTTTTGCAAAATAACGTCGAACCAGAGGCCGATCAATGTCTTTGGCTCTGGCCGGCCACCCTGAGCGAACAATACGTGCTACCACACTTAGGTCTGCATCCACAGCTGTTTACTGTGCAACCCGACGAGAGTTGAAAGGGAAGTCTGCGACAGCGGAAGCATCTCTGGAGTCTATCTGACAACATGCCATTTCTGAAGAATCAAACGACACATCCTGGCCAACCGGAAGTCGGGAAAGAGTGTCCGCATTGGCATGTTTAGTGGTAGGTCGGTACAAAATCTCATACTGATAATTGGACAGTATCAAGGACCATCTCTGAAGGTTTTGTGCCGTTCGTGGCGATATTGGCTTTGTGGGTGAGAACAACGATGTAAGAGGCTTGTGGTCTGTCAAGAAATAGAATTTTCTGCCATGGAGATAATGATGAAACTTTGTTCCGTTGTAAATGATTGCTAAGGCCTCCTTTTCTATCTGACTGTAATTCTGTTGCGTTGGCGTCAGTAGCTTGGATGCAAAGGCAATAGGTCGATCATGAGATCCAATACGATGTGACAATATTGCACCCAGACCGTATGATGAGGCATCCACTGCTAGCACTACAGTCTTCCTAGGGTAAAATGGAATCAAACATGCATCACTGAGTTGTGCAGACTTTAATTTGTCAAAGGCAACCTGGCAATCTTTGGACCACACAAAAGGAACATTCTTCCTACGTAAGCGATGCAGTGCAGCAGCAATCTGAGAGGCATTGAGAATAAACCTGAAATAATAGTTAAGCTTTCCCATTACTGCTTGCAATTCCTGCACATTCTTAGGAGGAGGCAAGTCTTTGATCGCTTGAAGATGTGACTGTAAGGGATGGATTCCGTGGGCATTAATCACATGGCCTAGGTACTCTACTTCAGTCTGAAAAAACGAACAATTTGCTTTATTGCAACGTAGACCTGCTGCAGTCAAAAATTTGAAAAGGCACTCCAGGTTTGATAAATGTCCTTCAACTGTGCGTCCTAAGACCACAATATCATCTAAATAGTTCGAACAGCACGGTACAGAAACTGTCAGCTGTCCCAAAAAGCGCTGAAAAATATTGGGGGCGGAAGAACTGCCAAAGGGTAGGCGTTGAAATTGAAAAAGGCCCATGTGAGTATTAATGACGAAAAACTTTTTTGACTCGTCATCGAGCGGAATCTGTAAGTATGGCTCTGCTAAATCAATCTGAGAAAAGAAGCGAGACTGTCCTAATTTGTCCATTAGTTCCTCAGGTCTGGGCAGGGGGTAAGTGTCTACAATTGTTTGACCGTTCACTGTTGATTTGAAGTCCGCACAGAGACGAAGTTTTCCTGACGGTTTGGTTATAATTACTTAAGGCTAGGCCCACTGACTCGCAGAAACAGGAGAAATCACCCCACTATCCTGCCAACGATTAAGTTCTTCAGCAATTTTATCACGAATTGCGATAGGCACTGGTCTAGCTTTACGAAATTTTGGTACTGCAGATTCTTTTAAAGTTACATGTGCCACGAAGTCTTTTGAAAACCTAGTTCCGGAGAAAACAAGTCACTGCATTTTTCACACAATGCATTGATTTTGTCCTGAGGCACTACTGACGAAATTTGAAGGACATCTCTTTGAATTGATAGGCCAAACAAATCAAACGCATCTAGTCCAAAAATGTTCTGTGTAGATTTGGCCTGAAGAACTACAAAAGCAACTGTTTTTGTTACACCTTGAAAAGAGGCAGGCTGGCTACACGTTCCTAGCACTTGAATTTTTTTGACCTGTATATGCTGTTAACACTTGCTGAGATGGCGACAATTTTGGCGAACCCAGAAGTTCGTAAGTGTCTTTATTAATTTATGTGACAGCGGAACTAGTGTCGAGCTGAAATTAAACAGTCTTATTGTCTATGGAAAGAGTCACAAAATTTTTTTGCTTCTGACGCACGACGGTTGCGCGAATGTGGGCAACGTCTGATACAGCTTGTTTGCTGCGCTTGCGCATGCGTGAGCTACGTGCGGTAGGAAGCGGCGCAGAATCGGCACACAGTGGATTAACAACACTGTCACTACATGGCACTACCGCCGGATCGGCGTCCGCGCAATGCGAGGCTACTGCACTAAAATTACATTTAGTATCTACATCAAGTCTACTGTCGCTAGATACACGGTACTGGACACTTTTAGCAGGAGAAGTTGCAGAAGGCACTGGGTTAACTACAGGATTACACTATACATAGTCATTTTGCTTGTCCCGAACCCGTTTCCGTTGCTCAGTTTTACGCGCTCCGCGGCGCTTGCGACGTGGCTCACTAAATAGGTTTTCCGTAGGTGCAGAAAAACGTTCTTGCATCTGAGACCCAAGAGAAACACTGTTCAAATCCACGGCGTGTATGGCATTGACAGAATGAATTGTTCTCGCACTCTACGAAGCAGTGTTCCTAACGGCACCGTTCTTAGAATGTTTATTCTGCATACACACTGTTTGTACCTGTCCTGATTTGCCACATTGATAACAGATTGCGTTGCGGCTAGGGCATTGCGCACGCCTGTGGCGAGATACACACTGGGGCAACATTTTTCTGCAAAGAACGTCGGCGCCCATTTGTCAAATGACTTTGTCTAACACGACGGGGCGACCTTTGTGTCGCACTATTACAGCGGCTACTGTTCACTGTCTGTTCAGCACGGCCGGTAGATAAATAAGAATCACTAGGGCTAGACTGAGAACTACGGCTAGGAAAGCGTCCGTTGCGGCGCATGGAATTAACATTGTGGCTTTGCATTTCTACATCTGCTAAGTCAAAGGTATCATGCGCTTCAATAAGCTGCAGTACACTATCTAATGAAGGGTCAGACTGTTTCAGAATTGCTGCCCTAATTCTGGAGTCCTGAATGTTCTGCGTAATCGCATCTCTCAACATAACCTCACTATAAGAAAGTCCACAAGAGCAAATAAATTTACATTTGCTGGTTAAGCCCTTCAACTTGGTGATCCATTGATTATGTAACTGCCCTGGTAATTTTTTCAGTCTGGAAAATCGGCACCGAGCCACTGCTACGAGAACTTTTCTCTCATAATGAGCATTCAGTGCTTCTACAATTTGATCGAATTCTAGGTCACGAGGACATGCTTGGGGAAACGTTTCTGCAGTAATACGAAGCTTTTGGGGCCTACTACTGCTAAGAACATATGCTTAACCGTCTGACCTGTAATTTGATGAGCCGCGACGAGTTCTTGAAATTGCACCAAATAATCACCCCATTCTTCCTCGCGTTCGTTGTACTGGTGAAACATAGGAAGCGATGCGGTGGCAGGTGTGGGCGGCTGTTGTTGTTGGCGGTGAGCTGTCTATGCCGTCAACTGCGACACCGCTTGGAGTAGTTGCGTGATTTGCGCTGTCTGTAACTGAATAATTTCCATTAAGTTTGGGTTAGGGTAGTGGCCATGCTGACCGATTAAGAGCCGTGCATACAAGTAACTTATAACAAAACAGAAATGCAATGTGAAATGAGGACGCACTGCAACAAAAAATTCCACATAACACGTAACAGAATAAGTTCCCCCAAAATCCTTGTAATAAGGGTGGGTGGGCGGGAGCAATTTGTGTGTGCTTCGACTGCTGCTTTCTGGCTGCTGCAAGCGGGCTGGTCCAAGGTTCTTCTATCGCTCCTCGTCGCCACTTTTGTGTCCCAGCCTCGTCGCCACTTTTGTGTCTTGTTTCCCCCAGTTGTCTTGGGTGTCGGTGGCCGAGTAGAAGGAGACCGACACAGGAATAAAGGATGCACGCGTGTGCAGGTACGGAGGTGACCAGTCAGTGGGACAGCAGAAACTAGAGACACTAGAGTAAATTAGAACGAGATATATATTTCATAGAGACTAAGTAATACTTAACATTTACATAGTTCTTGACTGCAGAATGCTGATACGTAGATTAGATAGAGGCCTGCCTACTGATGATTCCTAGTGCCTATCCGATAGCCAAGTCTTAACTGGTGCCTATCTGATTCCCAAGTGGCCGATGCAGCAGTCCTGGACACAGGCGGAGTTGCAGCAGAGGGCGCTCGTGGCTGACATAAGAACGCCGCGCCTTGCATGCATGGCGGCGCGCGGTGTAAGTACATGGCATGCACTTTAGACTTGTGCGACACCACAGAATCGTCATCAAGCGGAATCTGTAAGTATGGCTCTGCTAAATCAATCTGAGAAAAGAAGCGAGACTGTCCTAATTTGTCCATTAGTTCCTCAGGTCTGGGCAGGGGATAAGTGTCTACAATTGTTTGACTGTTCACTGTTGATTTGAAGTCCGCACAGAGACGAAGTTTTCCTGACGGCTTTACTAAAATCACTAAAGGCGAGGCCCACTGACTCGCAGAAACAGGAGAAATCACGCCACTATCCTGCCAACGTTGAAGTCCTGCAGCAACTTTATCACGAATTGCGACAGGCACGGGTCGAGCTTTACGAAATTTTGGTACAGCCGATTCTTTTAAAGTTACATGTGCCACGAAGTCTTTTGCACAACCTAGTTCCGGCGAAAACAAGTCACTGTATTTTTCACACAATGCATTGATTTTGTCCTGGGGCACTACTGAGGAAATTTGAAGGACATCTCTTTGAATTGATAAACCGAACAAGTCAAATGCATCTAGTCCAAAAATGTTCTGCATAGATTTGGCCTGAAGAACTACAAAAGCAACTGTTTTGGTTACACCTTGAAAAGAGGCAGGCAGGCTACATGTTCCTAGCACGGTAATATTTTGTCCTGTATACACTGTTAACACTTGCTGTGACGGCGACAATTTTGGCGAACCCAGAAGTTCGTAAGTGTCTTTATTAATTAATGTGACCGGCCACGGTGGCCGAGGGGTCTGAGGCGCTCCAGTCACGGTCTGCACGGCCACTACGGTCGGGGGTTCAAATCCCCCCTCGGGCATGAATATTTCTGCCGTCCGCAGTCTTAGCTAGTTCATAAGTAGTTTGTAAGCTTAGGGACTGATGACCCCGTAGTTAAGTCCCATAAGTTCTACAAACATTTAACTTTTTTTAAATTAATGTGACAGCGGAACCAATGTAAAGCTGAAATTGCACAGTCTTCTTGTCTATGGAAAGAGTCACAAAAAGTTTTTGCTTCTGGCGCACGACGGGTGCGCAAAAGCGGGCAACGTCTGATACAGCTTGTTTGCTGTGCTTGCGCATGCGCGGGCTGTGTGCGGTAGCAGCTGCGCGAACAGCGCGCGGATCGCAGCACGGTGTCCCAGTACCCATGGCTATTCCGCTGCGGCCACATCTAATTAAAGCATTTGTGAATAAGAAAAATGATGCGTCAGCATCACCAATTAGAAAGAGTGGCCTCATGTTATAGAAAGTAACTCACTAATAGACCTCAATGCTCACGAAACGTGCGTAGATGTATAGAATGAAAACTATGGTATTATTTTCAGTTCGAATTATACCCAAATAAACTGTACAGAACCGATTGCTTTGGATTCTTTTTAACCCTACACCTTAAATGATTTAGCATATTGCCGCGAGAGACCACGAACAGCGACTGCCGGCGTGGCGCAGGGGATAGCGTCATGGACTGCGGTGTTGAAAGTCTCCGATTCAATCCCGCCCAACGGCAAAAGTTTATTTCTTTGTAATTAACAATTCCAGAAGGTTCTACATCTTTCTTATGTTCACTTGTAAATTCTACTTGTTTCTTACGTTAACTGTTGCTCTAATTTCTGATAAATTCTCTTTGTTTATAAATAGCAGAGCACACTGCCTGAGAGGCACTCAGTGCTGCGTGTATGTTGAGTTCGTAATAAACGTGCTTTGAGTATAAGTGCTGTGTTCAGTTGCCTTCGAAGTCAAGCCTGCTTCCAGCGCAACGCGACATTGTTTGTTGGAGGCGCCGGATACCCTGTGCAATAGCTGCATCACCGTGGCTCCGATTGGGCAACGTAGAAGCCGTCGCTTACATGGACTAGAACCGGAATATAAGAGATATACCGAGTACGTCCTTACGAAAGTCCGTATCATCAGAATAACGATGGACACGAAATCAACGGTAGGCCAGCTGCACATCAGACACCCGTCGGTGTTCTCTGGAGACGCTGGACAGGATCCCAATAAATGGCTAAAAGGATTAGACCGAGTCGCCAAGTACAACAGGTGGGATCATACGATGTGCTTGGCCAACGTTTACTTCTACCTCGACGGAACAGCCCAGCAATGTTTTGAAAACAACGAAGATAAGTTGAATGACTGGGAAACGTTCCAGGAGGAACTTAAGAAGACGTTTGGAGACCGCCAGCGACAAATCCGCTCGGCGGAAGAACAAATGAAGAACCGGGCCCAACGACATACAACATACAGAATGTTTTGTCCCTGTGTAAAATAGTGAATCCTAACATGACTGAGGCCGAGAAAATCACGCACCTGATGAAGTGTATAGCAGAAGACATGTACCAAGCCATTCTGATAAAAGACATCGCTACGACGGAAGAGTTCGTCAAGTGGTGCCAGCATATTGAAGAGATGCAACAAAGGAGGGTTGGACGAAAGAAGTATGACCGACTCACCAATGTAGTACCTATGGCCGTTGTGGAAGACCAGCATGACTTTGCTTCTCTCATACGCCACATTGTGGGAGAAGAAATACAACAGTTTATGGCAGCTGGGACTATGAGATCGAGTGAGCCTCAGATTATGGCCATGGATGTAAGCCCTCTAAGTTACGAGGAAGCCGACGCCGTGGAGGAAGACGTATTTCAGACATTAGCTCCTGTCTGCCCCGCCAATCGCACCCGACGTGAAGAATGGCGTCGTCCTGCTATGACTTACGCCGCAGCCGCCATACGGCAGCCTACGAACCGGCCGACCCGGCCACAACCAACTCCCCCGGTAACTATGACGCCCCGCAGAAGAACAGATGTTTGGAGGACAGAAGACAATACGCCATTGTGTTACCACTGTGGGCGCCCTGGTCATGTCGTACGCTACTGCAGAGTATTCGACGGATAATCTGCCGCAAGACGTCACCATCAGAGCCGTTATATCCCAGGCAACCCACGCGCCGCAGCCGTTCACCGTCACCATACAGAGGTATCAGCCGTTCCCCTAGCCGCCGCGGCCAGGAAAACTAAGCGAGGCGACCATCTACGGAGGTGAAGCCGCCACAGATGAAAATCCTCCATGGACGACAGTCGCTAAGATGTCGGGAAATCTCATCGACGTCATAATCGACGGTCAACGTGTCCGGGCACTTGTTGATTCAGGAGCGTCCTTTTCTTTACTGTCGGATAATTACCGCCGCACACTAAAGAAGACAATGTTATGTGATACTGGGGCAACTGTGCTGAAGGTCGCGAATGGAAAGTACGTCCATGCAGCAGGAACTTGTGACGCAAGAATAACCATCAACAACAGGACCCCAGCCGTTTGAATTTGTCGTGGTAACAGAATGTAGTCCCAATGTCATCCTCGGATGGGACTTCCTTCAGGCATCACAAGCTATCATTGACTGTGGAAGATCTGAGCTGCAAATTGAAGAAGTTGTTCCGCCGGATACACGTAATACAGAATTTTCTGGAAAGTTATTAGTCATTGACAATGTGACGATACCGCCGTTGACAATGAGAAGAGTTGCAGTCACAAACACAGATGACTGGTTAAACAGTGAAGTTCTTGTTGATAGTAAACAGTGTATCAGGCTCACCAAAGAAATTTACATACTAGCAGCTATCATAAGCATTACCGGTGGTTAAGCAGAGATTTGGATCACAAATTGTCACGAGCAGTCACAACATATCCCCAGGGGAATTTGTATCGGAACAGCTGAACCAATCCAGGACGGTGAGCTCAATGTCATCAATGAAGACCCATGCCCTGCTTTTAGTACAGACAACACGCTGGAGGAAACAAACGTGGAACTGCCAGTAGGGCCTGGACTGACCAAGGAACAACGCCAGCGGGTGTTAGGTATACTACGACAATTTTCGGGTGCATTCACACCTCAGCAGGGGAAAAGTCAGACGAAACGGCCCACAATAAAGCACCGTATCAATACTGGGGATCATCCGCCAATTAGCCAGCGTTCGTATAGAGTGTCGCCAGCTGAAAGACGGATAATTCGGGAGGAAGTGGAGAAGATGTTGCGAGATGACATTATTCAACCTTTGGAGAGTCCTTGGTCGTCTCCGGTGGTCCTCGTAAAGAAGAAGGACGGCACGTGGCGATTCTGTGTCGACTATCGGCGGCTGAACAGAATCACAAAGAAAGATGTCTACCCATTGCCGGGCATTGACGACACCTCAGACTGCTTGAAAGGAGCTACATACGTCTCAACTATGGACATGCAGACAGGTTACTGGAAAAACGAGGTTGACGAAGCTGACAGGGAGAAGACGGCTTCTATTACACCTGACGGCCTGTATGAATTCAAAGTAATGTCATTTGGATTATGTAATGCTCCGGCCACATTCGAACGCATGAAGGACAACTTGCTTCGACACCTTAAGTGGACGACGTGTCTCTGCTATTTAGATGACATTGTCGTTTTCTCGAAAACATTTGAAGAACACCTGAGTCGCCTGTCGACTGTGTTGAAGTGTGTTCAGAATGGAAGTCTCCGCCTCAATCCAAAGAAGTGCCTCTTGGATAAGAGATAAAAATCCTGGGGCACCTAGTGAACGGAGATGGTGTCCGTCCTGATCCAGATAAAGTAAGGGCAGTCACAGAATTTCCAATTCCTCAGCACATTCGTGATGTGAGAAGTTTTCTCGGGCTGTGCTCATACTACTGACATTTCATAAAAGGATTTTGTAACAAGGCACGTCCATTACAAGAACTCCTGCAGGGAGACGCCAAATTTTACTGGGATGAGACAGAAGAAAGAGCTTTCCGGGCACTTAAGGAGGCTCTAACTTCCGCACCAGTGCTAGCCTTGTACGACGAGAATGCAGAAACGGAACTTCACACAGACGCCAGTGGTTATGGGATTGGAGCAGTGCTTGTACAAGTTCAGGAAGTTGCTGAAAAAGTGCTAGCCTATGCGTCAAGAGTACTCTCAAAGTCCGAGATAAACTACTCTACAACTGAAAAAGAATGTCTCGCAGTTATCTGGGCTATCAACAAGTTCCGGCCGTATTTATTCCGCAAACCATTCACCGTCATGACAGACCACCATTCTTTGTATTGGCTGACTAGCTTGAAGGATCCACTAGGTCGACTAGCAAGATGGGCACTAAGACTCCAAGAGTACGATGTCACAGTGGTATTCAAGAGCGGGCGCAAACACAAGGATGCCGACTGCCTTTCGAGGAATCCATTAGTTAGTGCCGGCCGCGGTGGCCGAGGGGACTGAGAATAAGGAATATTGTACTTGGGATCCTTCCGACACCACCTAAAGTGGAGTCTTATTGACAACCAGACCTCCACAACATCCAAGTCCATCTCTGACACTTCCATTCTCAACTACTGACCACAGGTATGTGATGCAAGACATGCACAATCCACCAGACCAGTACATCCTTTACCAGTCCCATCAAAGACTTATCCTAGCCAATCAGAGGCCAGGTTCTCTATGAAAGCAGACATGTAAATTACAAACTCTGCTGCAATCATCACACAGTGTTTTACATTGGTAGCCGGCCGCGGTGGCCGAGGAGACTGAGGTGCTTCAGTCACGGTCTGCACGGCCACTACGGTCGGGGGTTCGAATCTCCCCTCGGGCATGGATATTTGTGCCGTCCTAGTTCGTAAGTAGTTCATAAGTAGTTTGTAAGTTTAGGGACTGATAACCCCGTAGTTAAGTCCCATAAGCTTAACAAACATTTGAATTTTTTTTAATCCATTAGTGGAACACAATAGCACTAATGAAATTTCAGCCCTCACTGTATTAGATGACGTTACAACTGAACAGAGGGAAGATACAGCACTATTAAAAACGATAGAGGCCTTGAAGAAAGGAGAACCGACCAATGGAGAGTTCCAACTTATAAACGGAACATTATATAAGAGCAACTACGATCCACTGGGCCCCAAATGGCTACTGGTTGTTCCAACTCATCTCCAGCCAGCTATTCTCAAATATTTCCACGATGCTCCAATATCTGGTCATCTGGGATTCGTAAAGACCCTAGACAGAATCAGACGCAGGTATTACTGAAAAGGTCTCTACCGATCTGTCAAGCACTATATGAGACACTGTAAAGAGTGCCAGCGACGGAAGCATGTGCCGCAGTTACCTCCAGAACATCTCGTGCCAATTCCGCCGGCAGCAGCTCCGTTCCACCGAGTTGGGATCGGTCTTTTAGGGAAGTTCCCGAAGTGGACAACCGGTAACCGTTGGATAATAGTCTGCACTGACTACCTCAGACGCTACGCTGTCACCATACCTGTGCCGACTGCAGAAGCTCCAGAGATCGCAAAATTCCTTGTAGAAGACATTATTTTGAAGCATGGAGCACCACGTGTCATGATATCTGATCGTGAAAAAGTATTCCAGTCAAAACTAGTATCAGAGGTAATGTCAAGGTGAGACATTGTCCACAGAATGACAACTGCATACCATCCCCAGACAAATGGTCTTACGAGCTGTCATGCTGTCGATGTACGTCGACGTTGAGCAGAAGGATTGGGATAGAATTCTGCCAGTCGTGACATTTGCTTACAATACCGCAAGACTAGACACCACAGGGTTCACTCCGTTTTTCCTGCTCCATGGCCGTGAAGCTGAGACGACAATGGATACGCTGTTCCCGTTCCAACCGGACTACACTCAGGATGACTATGTTAAACAGCTCATCACCAGGGTCGAAGAAACAAGACAGCTGGCTCGCAAACGGACACTGGACGCCCAGGAGAAGGACCGTCAGCGGTATAACGACAAACACCGATCTGATGCGTACAGCCCAGGAGATCTTATATGGATTTTTACCCCTGTACAGAAGGTTGGACTGTCAGAAAAGTTATTGAAGCGATACTTTGGTTCGTATCGTGTCATACGCCGCCTGTCAGACGTCACATACGAACTTGAGGATTATGAGTCGTCGTCGAAACGTCAAAAACGAAGAGATATCGTTCACGTCCTGCGCATGAAGCCTTACTACGATCCTGAAGAGCAGGTAGACGACAATGGCTTCTTGTTCAAGGACTCTAAGGACGGTAATGTTCCTGATGAAGCCATGACAGGAACGTCTGTCGTCGATAGTCGCAGACAAGGGAAGGATTCTCTTGAACTGTCATACAGAGGACCCATGACACGGTCAAGATCCAGGACATTGCAGCTGGCTCCACAGGGAACATAACAGCGGGTCGCTGTTTTTCCAGGAGAGGGAGCAATGCCGCGAGAGACCACGTACACCGACTGCCGGCGTGGTGCAGAGGATAGCGTCACGGAATGTGGTGCTGAAGGTCGCAGGTTCACTCTCGCCCACCGGCAAAATTTTATTTCTTTGTAATTACCAATTCCAGAAGGTTCTACATCTTTCTCATGTTCACTTGTAAATTCTACTTGTTTCTTATGTTAACTGTTTTTCTAATTTATGGTAAATTCTGTCGGCGTATAAATAGCAGAGCACTCTGCCTGAGAGGCAGTCAGTGCTGCGTGTATGTTGAGTTTGTAATAAACGTGCTTTGAGTTCAGTTGCCTTCGAAGTCAAGCCTGCTCCCATTTCAACGCGACAATATAACATAATTTCTTAAATGGCAACAATATGAAACTTGCGCTGTAGATGCGGGATGTAGAGAATAAAATTCGGAGTAGCATACAACTCGAGCCAACAGATGGCACTGCTAGCGGTGTCGCCTGGCAAACGAATATAAATGCCTCGGAGTTCCCACTATTATCTTTAAAAGCTATTTGGTTAAAGTTTCTTGACTACAATAACAGTAAAATCGGTGAGGGTGGAACGTAGGAAACGAGGACAGAATGCAGTAACTACAGTACTTAACATACCAAATCATCCATCACAACTGCAGCTGAAGGAAAAATGTCACAGATGTGGCAAGAAAACGGAAAAGGCAATCAAAGTTTTTCCACAAAAAAGAACTCAATTCCACCATTGTTGCTACAGCTGAACCACCAACGGCAAGAGTCTCCAAGACATTGTCTTCTTAAGCTAAAGAAATCACGCTCACAAGAATATGTGCGTCTAAGAAAGAGGAGTGAATCCTAAAAATGTGCGAATCATTAGACTCCATACCGAATTGATTGTGGTTACCATTGTTGTTGTTGTGGTCTTCAGTCCGGAGACTGGTTTGATGCAGCTCTCCACAATACTCTATCCTGAGCAAGCCTCTTCATCTCCACATAAGAACGGCAACCTACATCTGTCTGAATCTGCTTACTGTATCCATCTCTTGGTCTTCCTCTGCGATTTTTACCCCACACACTTCCCTCCAATGCTAAATTCACAATTCCTTGATGTCTAAGAATGTGTCCTACCAATCTATCCCTTCTTTTACTCAAGGTATGCCAGAAATTTCTTTTCTCTCCAATTCTGTTCAATACCTCCTCATTAGTTACGCGATCCACCCACTTAATCTTCAGCATTCTTCTGTAGCACCATATTTCAAAAGCCTCAATCCTCTTCCTGTTTGCACTGTTTATCGTCCATGTCTCACTCCCATACAAGGCAACACTCCATACAAATGCCTTCAGAAAAGACTTCCTTAGGCTTAAAACAATATTCGATGTTAGCAAATTTCTCTTTTTCAAGAACGCTTTTCTACCCATTGCCATTCTGCATTTTATATCCTCTGTACTGCGACAATCATTTGTTATTTTACTGCCCAAATAACAAAACTCATCTACCTCCTTTATTGCTTCGTTTAGCAATCTAATTCCTTCAGCATCACCTGATTTTCTTACACTGCACTCCATTACCCTAGTTTTGCTATTGTTAATGTTCATCTTATATGCACCTTTCAGCACACTGTCCATTCCGTTCAATTGCTCTTCCAGGTCCTTTGCTGTATCTGACAGAATTACTATGTCATCGGCAAAACGCAATGTTTTTAATTCTTCACCCTGAACTTCAATTCCTTCTCCAAATTTCTCCTTGCTTTCCTTTATAGCTTGCTCAATGTACAAATTGAATAACAATGGAGAAAGACTACAACCCTGTCTTACTCCCTTTCCAACCACTGCATCCCTTTCATGCCCTTCAACTCTGATAACCGCTGTTTGGTTTTTGTACAAGTTGTAAATAACCTTACGTTCCCTATATTTTACTCCTGCTTGCTTCAGAACTTGAAAGAGTTTATTCCAATCAACATTGTCAAAAGCCTTCTCCAAATCTACAAAAGCTAGAAATGTAGTTTTGCCTTTCTTAATCTATCTTCTAGGATAAGCCGTAAAGTGAGTATTGCCTCCCGTGTTCCTACATTTCTCCTGAAACCAAACTGATCTTCCCCGAGGTCGGCTTCTACCAGCTTTTCCATCCTTCTGTATATAATTCGTGTTAATATTTTGCAACCATGACTTATTAAACTGATGGTTCTGTAGTTTTCCCACCTGTCTGCACCTGCTTTCTTTGGAATGGGGATTATAACATTTTTCTTAAAGTCTGAGGGTACTTCTCCTGTCTCATACATCTTACGCACTAGGTGAAACAGGTTTGTCATGGCTGGTTCTCCCAGAGACTTCAGTAGCTCTGAGGGAATATCATCTACTCCAGGGGCCTTGTTTCGACTTAGGTCTTTCAGGGCTCTGTCAAATTCATCTCTCAATACAGTATCTCCTATTTCATCTTCATCTACATCCTCCTCCCTTCCTACAATATTGTCTCGGAGTTCATTTCCTTTGTAGAGCCCCTCTATATACTCTTTCCACCTTTCAGCTTTCCCTTCTTTGCTGAGAACTGGTTTTCCATCAGTGTCCTTGATATTCATAGATCTGTTTCTCTTATCTCCAAATGTTTCTTTTATTTTCCTGTAGGCTGTATCTATTTTTCCCCTATTTATACATTCTTCTACATCCTTGCATTTGCCTTCTAGCCACTCCTGCTTAGCCATTTTGCACTTCCTGTCAATCTCATTTCTTAGTCGTCTGTACTCCATTGTGCCTGTTTCATTTACTGCATTTTTATATTTTCTCCTTTCATCGATTAAATTTAGTATTTCCTGTGATATCCAAGGATTTTTTGTAGGTCTTGCCTTCCTACCTATTTTGTCCTCTGCTACCTTCACTATTTCATCTCTCAGTTTTACCCATTCCTCTTCTACTGTTTTATTTTCCCCTGTTTCTGTCAATTGTTGCCTAAAGCTCCCTCTGAAATTCTTAAGAACCTCACGTTCCTTCAATTTATCCAGGTCCCATCTCCTTATTTTCCTACCTTTTTGTAGTTTCTTCAGTTTCAGCCTACAGTTCATAACCAACAAGTTATGGTCAGAGTCTATATCTGCCCCTGGGTATGTCTTACTCTGTAAAACCTGGTTCCGAAATCTATGTCTTACCATTATAAAATCTATCTGGTATCTCCCGGTGTCTCCTGGTCTCTTCCACGTATACAACCTTCTTTTGTGATTCTTGAACCAGGTGTTTGTTATAATTAAATTATGTTCTGTGCAAAATTCTACCAGGCGGCTTCCTCTTTCATTCCTTTTGCCCAGACCATATTCACCTACTATCTTCCCTTCCCTTCCTTGTCCTACTACCGAATTCCAGTCTCCCATAACAATTAAGTTTTCCTCTCCCTTAATTGTCTGAATAATTTCCTTTAGCTCCTCATATATTTCTTCGATTTCCTCATCATCGGCAGAGCTAGTTGGCATATAAACCTGTACTACTGTTGTCGGTGTTGGCTTCGTATCTATCTTGACAATGATAATGCGATCACTGTGCTGGTCATAGTAGTTTACCCGCATTCCTATTTTCTTATTCATTATCAATCCTACTCCTGAGATACACCCAATTGATTTTGTATTTATAATCCTGTACTCACCTGACCAGAAATCCTGTTCATCCTGCCACCGAACTTCACTAATCCCCACTATATCTAACTTCAACCTATGCATTTCCCTTTTTAAATTTTCTAATTTTCCTACTCTATTAAGGGATCTAACATTCCACGCTCCGACCCGTAGAATGCCAGTGTTATCTTTCCTGATGATCACATCCTCCTGAGTAGTCCCCGCCCGGAGATCCGAATGGGGGACTATTTTACCTCCGGAATATTTTACCCGAGAGGATGCCATCATCATATGTTCATACAGTAGAGCTGAATGTCCTCGGGAAAGGTAACGGCTGTAGTTTCCCCTTGCTTTCAGCCGTTCGCAGTAGCTGTGTGGCAAAGCCACATTAGCTGATGTTACAAGGCCAGCTCAGTCAATCATCCAGACTGTTGCCCCTGTAACTACTGAAAAGGCTGCTGCCCCTCTTCAGGAACCACACGTTTGTCTGGCCTCTCCACAGATACCTCTCCGCTGTGGTTGCACCTACGGTACGGCTATCTGTATCATTGAGGCACGCAAGCCACCCCACCTCGGCAATGTCTGTGGTTCATGGGAGTTACCATACGTCCTCTTTTTCTCGGACATGTCCTTTTTTTTTTAGGCAAGAAAATTTGTTCGGCCGGAATTTATAAAATTCAATGAAATGTCCTTTTGTGTCATTGAGTTCGTTCGCATTGCAGTTCCGAACTGTTCGTAACAATCACGCGCATACACAGAGTGAAAGCGCCATTTACAATTTCGCACTCCGCATGAGTCTGACAGTTACAAATGATTCGGAACTTCTGCGAAGGAACCCGGTTGACTATCCAGTATTCAACTAGTGTATTCTGTTTCTGCATTATGTTCTTTGATGTTGCTTTCGATATACTTTGTGGTTCGGTTAAAGCTGTATTGTGTGTGCGAGATCGTAGGTAGCATTTTGTTTCAAAATAAATTACGAACTAAATGTAAATACATAATGCCGAAAATGACATCAGTGTTAAATATGTGCTCCTGGAGAAATACAAATCGTGCAAGAGAATGATCAAACGAATGTAAGAATTAATGATACACTGTGCTTTGATCAGTTTTGTAATTTTATAAACTTTTTGAAAGATTATCAAAGGAAACAGAATATACGAGCAGCTCAACTGTGGAGTACAATTTCCGTCATCTAGTGTTGTTAGTTATTCTGTACTGCTGAAAATTGTAGATTTTTTTTCTATACCGAGCTATAATCCCAACACAAACGTGTGTTTCCTCTTGTGAACACACAGTAGACAAATGACAGGAATAAATTTAAAATAGAAAATATAAAAGGTATTGTATTTGTACAGTATAATTTCAAACATTTGAAATGCCTGATCTTTTATTAGTACTTGTTAAAAAATAAAAAGCTGTTGAGAGAGATTTCTTCGTCCTCCAAATATAGTTGGTTCAAAAGTGAATAAGACAAGAATGAGACAATTGAGAGTAGTGATGATGAATAATCTGTCAAGGTCCATAATATTTCGTTTTCCAACAACTACACAGAGTTACTGTTTGTAGTAGTTTGACGTGGTTCATTAATACAGTTGTAAATTGCATTATTGTTAGCAAATGCAGTAAAAATAAACTCCAAATAAGTTCGATTTTGCAGGGTTTATTACGAAAATAAATTACGTTACACTCCGATGGCGGATAACAAAAAAAAAAAAAAAAAAAAAAAAAAAAAAAAAAAAAAAAAAAAAAAAAAAACACCACAGATGCTACATAAGAACCAAAACACACCTCAAAATTTAACATAAGAAAAGATCATAATTAGTATCTTTGCTTTTAAGAAAAATAACATTAACATTGTACCTTTAACACCCTCCCTCAATGTTAATTATTGGTGTTACAAGGACTGAACTACAACACTTAAAAAAAGTCCTAGCAAGGCCCTAAACTTTTCAAATTTAGTTTTACCAAGTGGCTTTGTCAGGATATCAGCTTGTTGCTCATTTGTGGCAATGTGCTTTATCACAACTTTCTTAGCATAAACTTTTTTCCTGACAAATAAAATTTTTACATCTATATGCTTAAGCTTATGATGAAACTGTGGGTTCTTACAAAGGCTTATTACTGGTAAGTTGTCTTCATAAAGTACAACAGCCGTTTGACTGCCAGAAAGATTATGGTACAAATTACTAAGCCAACAGGCTTCACTAGTAGCCATACTTAAGGCTACAAATTCTGATTCGGTTGATGACAGGGATACTGTAGGCTGCTTCTTAGATGCCCATGAAACACTACAACCCAAAACTTTAAACAGATAACCACTTGTGGACTTTCTGTCTACTCTGTCACCAGCCCAATCAGAGTCAACATAACCAGTTATGGTATCTGCACACTTTTTATCCCTAGCATATAACAGATTAAGTTGTATGGTACCTTTAATGTAACGCAACACACGTTTTAAAGCACTCCATAAATCTTGACTTGCACATGATTGGTATCTGCTTAGAATACTTAATGCTACACAAATATCTGGTCTTGAACCTAACATGGCACACATCAGTGACCCTCTTAATCTTCTACATCTTTTCTCAATGCTTTCATTTTCAGATGTTTCTCTTTTCAGCACACTGTGAACAAAATTTTCCTCAATAGGAGTTGAAGCAGAATTACACTCATACATATCAAAACCTTTCAATATTTGTTCGAGATAGATACTTTGAGAGATTTTGTGTCCCTGCCTCGTCGCCACTTTTGTGTCTCGCTTCCGTCGTAGGTGTCGGTGGCCGAGTAAAACGAGACCGACACAGGAAATAAGGATGCACGCTTGTGCAGGTACGGAGGTGAGCAGTCAGTGGGACAGCAGAAACTAGAAACACTAAATTAGAACGAGATATATATTGCACAGAATTTATACAATACTTAACTTTTACATTGTTCAGTACGGCAGAATGCTGATACATAGTTTGAGCTAGGGGCCTGCCTAGTGCCTATCCGATAGCCAAGTCTTCACTGGTGCCTATCTGATTCTGAAGTGTTAACTGGTTCCTATCTCAGTCCCAAGTGAACGATGTCGTTCAGTGGTGACCACGAGCGGAGTTGCAGCAGAGGGTGCTCGTGGCTGACGTCGTAAGAACACCGCGCCGTGCGTGCATGGCGGCGCACGGCGAAAGTAGGTGGCGCGCACTTTGTACTTGTGTGACACCACAAGAGATAGTAACAGTTCCCTCCCTTAAATTCTGAACAATATTCATTCCCAAGAAGTTTCTAATCAAACCTAAATCCTTCATTTTAAAGTTACCACTTAATAACAACTTTAAATTGTCAATTTCATTTTGAGAAGTTAAAGCTATGAGCAGATCATCTATATAAACAAGTAGGTATGTTTTACTGCTGTTATCTGCCTTTATATATAAACAATACTCAAAATCACTTCTCACAAATCCTAAACCAGTTATAACTGTGTGGAATTTAATGCTCCAGTTTTTTGGTGAGTCCTTCAAACCATACAGAGCCTTTTTTAGTTTGCAAACTTTACCCTTCATTTTGCTGAAGCATCCAACAGGCAAGCTGACATAGTAATCTCCAACTATCTCTCCATATAGGAAAGCACTACAAACATCCAGTTGATAGATGGGTAAGTTGTTCTCATTACAAAAAACCAGAAAACATCGCACTGAAGTTAACTTTGCTACTGGGCTGTAAATTTTTGAATAAGTCAATGTTTGTTGGAAACCTCTAGCTACAAGGCGAGCTTTATAAGAGACAATGTTACCTTTTTCATCTCTTTTCCGTCTAAAAACCCACTTTGTGTCAATAATGTTACAATCATTTGGCTTACATACATAATCCATGTATTATTTTCTTCAAGTGCTTGCAGCTCTCTTGCTATGGCTTCTTTCCAGTTTTCAGCATCACTACTAGACATTGCTTCGTCGTCATTCACAGCTGTCAACAGTCCCAACTCATAATCTTCTAAGTAATTTGGAAGTTGGATACTTGTTCTGGGTCTCAGATTGTATGACTTCACATTCTCAACATCCACATTTTCATATGAATCTTCTCCACGTTGTCTGTAGTTTTCTTGTTCTTCTCCAAGCTGACTTCTATCTTCTCCTACAAGCTGAGTCCTCGTTTCCACTTCTTTCTGCCCCTCTGATTCTGATGTTTGATCTCTATTTTCTTCATCACAACAGATAGTATCGGACTCCACAACAGGGACATCAGTTTCCTTCTTCCGTTGTGATACTGCTGGTGGCAAGAACACTACATCTCGATGCAACTCAACTCTCTTTGTGGAAGGTATAAATATTCTGTACCCCTTCACATCATCATCATAACCCATAAATAAACCTATCTTGTTTTTGGGGTCTAGTTTTAGTCTCTTTCTTTGGGCACAAGTACAGACACACGAATCCCAAAGTTAATTCTCTGTCATAAAAGGCTTCAAAAGGAGTTTTACCTCTGGCAGGACTTGGACCAGTTCGATTCAGTACATAAGCCGCTGTGTTAACTGATTCAGCCCAGAAATGCTTGGGCATACCTGAAATCATTGAACGTGCAGCTTCAACCAGGGTGCGCATTTCTCTCTCAGCTCGTCCATTTTTCTGTGGTGTGTACACAGTGCTCCTTTGATGGGTTATTCCATTCTCCTTCAAATATGTACGTAAATCAGCATTCATAAACTCCAGTCCATTATCACTCCTTAGAACTTTAATTTTTCGACCAGTTTCTCTCTCAGATTTTGCAATAAAGTTTTTTATCAAGCCTTTAACTTCATTATTTTGTTTCATGAAGAATACTTTGCGAAAACCTGAATAGTCATCCTTCAAAAGCAAGAAATATCTCGCACCTCCAAGCGAACACGCCTCCATTGGTCCACAGATGTCTGCATGAATTAATTCAAGTGGGGCACTGGCTCTTGATGTACTGATGGGGAAGGGTAGGCGATGTTGTTTACCTGCCAAACACTCTTCACAAGTGACAAAGTCGTCAATGAAGGCCACTCCTTTACGAGACAAAAACTCTTTCACATGTGTAATACTCTGATGGCACAATTTTTTATGCCAAACACTCAAGTTTTCAACACTCTTTGACAGATTAACAAGACTAAAGTTTGTTAACTCACTCACTAAAAGTCACTAATTCCTTTACTGTCAACAACTGCCTGCATTTTACTTGCACACCTCAAAGTAACCATTGACATTTCTGACTGTGTTCCATTCAAGGAAAACAACATACGATACATTTTATTAACACGTATGGACAGTGCACGAATTTCGCCTTTACTGTTCAAAAACTCACATTGCTCGTTATTTGAAACTAAATGCATGCCTTTGTCCAAAACAAATTGAATTTTAGTTCAGGCACAAAAATCACTCCACTAAGTACCGTTTTGATAAACTTAACACTGTTCCATGCATACAGTTCCACAGTACCACGCCCTATCACATCAAGAAGCTTACCATTACCCACAGTAACTTTCACTGGGCTTCCCACTTTGCTTAGTTCCTTGAACAGTTCTCTCTTATTGCACATATGCTCACTAGCACGTGTATCCATAAACCAATAATCTTCTTGCTCAGTTTCTTCACTTGTACACATAAAGGCATTTATGTCCTGAGTCTTTTTGCTTTCCTTAGACTTTAGCAGTCTGCAATCCGCCTTTAAATGACCCCTTTTCTTACAATAATTGCAGCTTCTCGTTTCTCTCTTCGTTTTGCTTTTACAGTCCTTTGCAAAATGACCCTGTTTACCACAAGCGTAACAGGTAATTTTTTGCTGCCTGCTAACACTCAAAGCTACCGCCGGTTGATCGGCCTCATTATTTCTCTCTTCCTCAATTAGCAATCTTGAAGTTAACTCGTTAAGTGTCTGCTTCTCAAAGGGAACGGACTCCCATGCCGAACGAAAAGGTTTGAATGTCTCAGGCAATGACATCAACACCTTGGTAATTATCATTTTCTCATAAAGTGGTTCACCCGCTTATTTCAATTTCGTGTTGATTTCTTCTAACATCGACATAACTGTAGCCACCGAATCATCACCAAATTGGAGTGAATAAAACTTTTGCTGAAGTAGATGAATACTCACTGCGGACTCCTTCTCGAACACAGTCTTCAGTTTAGCCCACATACTAGCTGACGACGTACAGGATAATAGGTGAGTGAGGGCGCTACCTCCACACGCGTCACAATAAGTTCCTGCGCCTTAGTGTCCTTTTCCAGCCACGCCTTTTCTTCAGCTACTTTCTCCGTCGGAGGCTTAATTGCAACGCCTGTTACAACATCTAAAAAACCTTTTCCTCTTAATATCACTTCCATCTGAAATTTCCACACAGCCCAATTGTCCTCTCCAGATTACTTCAAGCACGTATTTGTATACTGTTCCATTGTGTCACATAAAAACAAACGTCACTTGTGCCAAACTCGTTCTTACACACGGAAACTCTGCCGTTGCTCACAAAAAAACAGACTTATGCATTTGGGCCCATAACCTGTTAGCAAATGCAGTAAAAATAAACTCCAAATAAGTCTGATTTTGCAGGGTTTATTACAAAAATAAATTACGTTACACTCCGATGGCGGATAACAACAAAAACAAAAAAAAAAAAAACAAAAAAAAACAAAAAAAAAAAAAAAAAGACACAGATGCTACACAAGAACCAAATCACACTTCAAAAGTTAACATAAGAAAAGATCATAATTAGTATCTTTGCTTTTAAGAAAAATAACATTAACATTGTACCTTTAACAATTATGTTAAAAATAAAGTGTCCTCTTTTTTTATATGAACTGCCCTCTTTTTTGGCGATGAACATATGGTAACCCTAGAATTGATACGTGTCAAAAAACTCTTTGCCATAGAAAGAACAAAGCATAATAGAAATTTATGTTTCTCTCATATTTATTTTCTACTTGCTTTCAAGAAAATAATATATACATATTCATAAGTAATGGTTAACGACAAAGTTCTTTGTTTTGCCACTGAATCAGTTAAGTCCGGCTGTTTTTACATTAATTGCTAATTTTTTTAACTTTGTGTGCATTAAGCCTATGTGTTTTTAAATTGATATCGAGTCTACTCACGATGTTGTCTCTTCTTTACATCTCACTGCTGTTTCTCCGTCTTGTTGGCTGGAGTTGGTTGGTCCTGACGTGTGTTTCCCGGTTGTGTACGGCACTTTTCGCCTGTTTCTGTGGCGTTTCTTCCGTGCCATACTCAACCGGAAAACACACGTGAGGAACCAACCAACTCCAACCAACAAGACGGAGAAACAGCTGTGAAAAAATGTTCAAATGTTTGTATAGTCTATGGGACTTAACTACGGGGTCATCAGTCCCTAAACTTACAAACTACTTATGAACTACTTACGAACTAGGACGGCACAAATATCCATGCCCGAGGGGGGATTCGAACCCCCGACCGTAGTGGCCGTGCAGACCGTGACTGGAGCGCCTCAGTCTCCTCGGCCACCGCGGCCGGCAACAGCTGTGAGATGTAAAGAAGAGACAACACCGTGAGTACACTGAATATCAGTTTAAAAACACATGGGCCTAACGTGCGCAAAGCTTTTTTAAAAACTGTTTTTAATCTATGTTTACAAAACAAACTGTACAAACCTTTGTATCATTTACTGACAACAGAAGATGCTTTTAAAATAAAAAGCGAAACGCGTCTGGTGTAAAACAAATGTCTGTAATTGTAGTCAGTATAAGACGGATTACCTATTATAGTCAGTTTTAATAGCTGCTGTGAAAGATGGCCACACAACCAAACATAGAACGAATACTAAATTTTATTATACAGTTTAATTTTATCTTTATTTCTGCACGAAAACGAGAAATATCTTATTTTGACGGATTTTTAAATATCTTAAATGTTTGAAGTAACGGGTCTCAAGTTTTAAAAAATATATATAAGACTACACGGAAAGAAGGGGTTAAGTACATTTTACAGACTTTTCAGGAGAGTAATTTCAAAGTTTAAAACATTACAGTTTCATTGGTTATTGACATACGCTTCTGTAATTTATACAGTACATTCTACGACCTTTCTTTAGTATTCCCTGATAGCACAAAACAATTAAAAAAACTGGGCCCTTTACGTCTTTTTAACTGTAAATCTACTTTTTAATTTCTTAGTGTAACGCACAAATAAGATTGTGAAAGTCAGATTGTTATGTGATATTGGGATGATATAACTTCCCTGTAATTCGCCTGACAAAATTCTATTTATATTTGAGTGTGGTCATTATCGTACAGGGTGTTTATGGCTAATTAGATTTTAGTGACAACACTTTTTATCAATATCCTGTTTTTATTTTGTCTCGACTATTGTATTTTAGATATTAATGTAGATTTCTCTGTATCAGTTAGCAAATCAGTACAGTTCTTCTTGCAGTTACAACCAACGGCGTAACTACTGCACGAAGGGCCCCGGGGCAAAAATGACGTTGGGGCCCTCTCTAAACTAAAACTATACCGTATGCGCCGACTTTTGAAACTCTTGGGGTGTGCTCAGTGGCGTTTCCAATAGGGGAGGTGGTTGCCGGCCTGCAGCCCCTCCCCCCCTCCCCACCGACAGGATTTTCTAAAAAGAAAGATCTTTATTATGTTTTTCCAATACCAGGTACTAGGTAAAGTATACTTTTGTTTTATTTTAGCAGTATTTCTTCTTTTTAGCTTCATCTGGTGTTAATTTAGGACAATTTTAGTCTCCGAAAGGAGAAAAGTAATTTTTTAACACACAGTAAAGAAATTAACAGCCATTTATATCAATTTCACGTTTCAGAACTACTGGGCGGCTTTTGCGATCATTTGAACCTGTTTTCCCGTTGTAGTAAGTACAGAAATCATTATCAGAGTTTTCGTCTTCTTAGACATGCATACCAGATAATGATACGCCTGTATTATGAATACTGTGTTCATTATTGCAAAAATTAACATCGGATGGTCTTCCTGCCTTCTTTATTCTGCAGATTTATTTTCTACACAGTATTACGAAAATAGTCCATAACCACTTCTGCTGTCATACCATGTCTGTCGATACCAATAGGTTTACAACCCATTGTTACATCACACACCAATTCAGTAAACAGGATGAAAAATGTCACGACTCAACACTAACACGATTCCTTGAAGACAACTGACTTCTAAGAGAATACATAAACGTTAAATTACTAGTATACACATTTCATCGTATCGTACCAATCCCACTTCATTTCTAGTTATTTAATACAGCAATTAAAGGTTACCGCCTTCAGTTTAGGATATTGAACTTACAAGCACATTCCATTAACATTCGGACTATTTAAAAAATGATCACTTCACTCACACGTCAACATGAATTTTAATGCCTACGAATTCAGTTACCTGTTTGTTTTAGATAATCTTTTTACAGCGGTGTATTACAAAAGCCAGCCGCCCATCAATGAAATGAGAGAGACGAATTTAATTACAACCAAGAAATATAAAGTAAAGAAAAAAATAATACCAAAATTTTCAGTGGGATATGCCGAGCATACCCACTCAAATTTTGGGGTATGCTTGAGCGACCGAGCATACCCGTAATCGGCGCCTATGAACTATACAGATGCAATACTACTTCGTCCGGTCCTTACGGCTTACTGGAAGACATAATAAGGCAAACCTAATTACTCTTAAGTAAATTACTGTGTGTCACGCAGCAGATAATATTTAATCGTACTCTCTAATATTATTATAACTGTGAAAGTTAATTATGCTTTCAAGCAGAAACTACTGAGTGGATTTGGATGAAATTTTGGAGAGGCATAGAGTTGGATCTGGGTAGGACATAAAGATAAAACTACCATGGAATAGTTTTCGAAGTTGCTCCATTCTAGGAAAATGAAGTCGCAGGCAGAAGATAGTACAAATGAACAATGAAGTTTTACTCAACCACGAAAATATGGCCCCCTGTCGTGAATCAAACCATGAACAGTATTGTCACACACTGCTAGTAATTCAGCAGGTGGCAGGGTGCACGTCTTAGCGGACAAGCAATACCTTTTTATGTTTATATTCTGAGATGGGAATAATTTTTGGATTTCACTTCGTGCTTTTGAAGTTTGTTGTTCGAAACGTTAAAAGTCGAAAATCCTTCATTCAGCTAAAATATTATTTACAGTAGAACGTCGATTATCCGAAGTGTAATTGGGGGACATGGATGTTCGGAAAACCGATTATTCATATAATTCTACTTGCCAATAAGAAGTACTGTACAGTAAATGTATTTATACAGTATTTGAAGGAGCGCGATCCTTCATATTGCGCCGAGCTGCACGCCGCAACACTTGGAAGGCGCATCTGTTGCTGCGAGCAGCTCTGATGCTGCCGCTACTTCTGCCGACTGGAGTGTGCCGATTGTTGTACTCAGCGACTGTCGGTTTGGCCTGTCAGCAGCCCCCACTAGAAGCAATGTTTCGTCACCCTGTGGCGGTTACTATGGGAAGCTTAGTTTGACGGGAGGGGGAATTGATGGACGTTAGGGTGGGAAGGTAAGAAAAATAAAAATAAAAAACTACGCTCTATTGTAACTTTTTCCGAACTTTGCTCACGGAGGCCGAGGGGCCCCTGGAGCTCGGGGGCCCCGGGGCACTGCCCCGCCTAGCCTTATGATAGCTACGCCACTGGTTACAACGCTCCCCTATTTCATGTGACATTTTTAGATACTTCAGACTGTCTACCAAAGCTCTGTCTTTTTCTAGACTTAGCACTGCAGCTTGAACCTGGATCTTCCATCGCCAGTTGAAACACTGTCCTCAGTTGGATATCACATGAAATTCAATCTACTACACCACAAAGAATTCAAGTGAATGTCAAGGCTACTCTGTGTTAGCACAAATCACGATACGATATTCGGTTCTGCCACAGCATAAAGCAAAGAAGCTAATGTGAAATCTGCTCCGTGTTTGCTTCGACAATACATATGAAAATCAACAATGACATTGCATTTAACCATGTCAACAATGATACTTCCGTAACAGCAGGAAAAGAAGACAGCTGACTGCTGAGAAATCGACACCGGCTGGACTTCACCCTTTCTTTCCGTTTCGGATGGACTTGACGTCCCATAAGCTTTTCAAACATTTGAGCATTTTGAACAGAAAAAGGATCTTCAACCAACTTGGAACATTATTTCCTTCTCTTTTAGCAACGTAAATCTCTTCTCAAATTCTTCGATTACTTTATCAATGTCGTGAGAAAATTTCCTTCCTAACACAGCACGTTTCTCTGAAGAAATTGTGCCGCGGTGGAGTAGCCGAGCGGTCTAAAGCGTCTCGCTGCGGAGCGCACGGTTGCTCGCCGTGGAGGTTCGAGTCCTCCCTGGGGCATGGATGTGTGTGTTGTCCTTAGGTTAGTTTACCTAGGTTTAAGTAGTTTATAAGCTACGGACTGATGACCACGCAGTTTGGTCCGATAGATTTACAAACATTTGAACATTTGAAGAAATTGTCTTGCAAGGAGGAAAATGGGACATATAGCCTTTCAACGGTTTCTTTTTAAAGAGAGCAAGTTTCATTTTAAAAGCACGTCTGTTTGGGATACTTGTCGTTGAGGGAGTTTCCCCCACCCAAAGTCGGTATCTGTGCGCCACTTAACGGGTATGCATACCACCTGTTTATAATAGAGCGCATTGGCAGTTCATATACGAGGCGCGTCCAGAAAGAAAGTTCCGTTTGGTAATAAAGTGAAATTGTACACAGATACAGAAGAAATTTTTGTTGCACAAAATTCTACAACTCTTAAACTACTCTTCCACATAACTGCCAAAATTTTGCAGGCATTTGTCATAGCGTGGCACCAGGTTTTGTATACCTTCTTCATAGAAATCTGCCGCCTGTGTCTTCAACGAGTTGGAAACAGTTTCTTTCAGGTCGTCGTCATTGGTGAAGTGATGACCGCTAAGGAAAGACTTGAGATGTCCTGGATCTTGTCATCAATCGCGTGAGCCAGTTCTTCTGTAACCAAAGGTGGACGCCCACTTCGTTCTTCATCGTGCACATCACTACGCCCGCCATTGAACTGTCGGACCCATCTTCTCACCATCGAATCACTCATCGCATTTGGTCCGTAAACATCGCAAATTTGCCGATAAATTTCACTTGGTTTCACTTTCCTCGCATTCAGAAACCGAATCACCGACCTGATTTCACAGAGGGCGGGATTTTCAAATCAACGCTGACATTTCAAACAAGCACAACAAAGCGTACGTAACTGATAGCGATCTCCAAATGGCGCACGTTCTTCTCCTTGATACACATCGTCTACAGCGCATGTGCGGAACTGCAGTCGCAGCGCTGCAGCGGAGATAAATTGAAACGGAACTTACCTTCTGGACGCTCCTAGTATTTTTTTCCCGGACGCTGTTTAACAATAGCGCCACTGTATCCCAGCCTAGAAATGCCATCCTGTCGCAAACACATTACTTATAAGTTAAATAATGTCACATTACTTATAAGGTAAATAATGTAAACCTATTTTATCACACATGTAGCAGACCCTGCCATTCCTAATAACGCAACGAATTTTTAAATGATATCTAGATTTATTATCGTAATAGATTCTTCTAAATGTCATAGAATTCTAACAAAAATATGGAAATGATGACCAGTCGGACATCCTTTCGGTTTTCAATATTTTAAATATCAATGAATCGGCCCTAGAACTACCAAGCACCAAAATTTACGATTCTTACGATTCCTAGCCCTGCGGCAGGCGCGCTTAAGATTGTTACATCAGTGGGCGCGTGCCGCACTCAGTGCCGCCTATATTTAAATACATAAAAAAGCTATTTTTTAATGTTTTGGACGGAATTAATTATTTATTGTGTATAACATCATTTTTAACAGCAACTTTTAATATGATCTGTATACATATATAAAGGGTGAAAATTAAAATTGTTACAGTATATCTGACATAAGTTTCCAAAATATTTCGTAAACGCTACTTTAATAACAAATTCTAAATAAATTATAACCACAGATATGATTCTATTGTTTACCATTGTTAAAGCAAGTTTTACAAAAAAGTTTAATATGTATAAAATCTTTGTAGTAATAATAAAGAATAAGGTAGTCAGTAAATACATATCAAGAATCATACACTTTCTTCCTCCGTAGAAGCTCTGCAATCATTACATGTGACAACATTGTGGCAATGTTGCTTGCAAACGAATTTTTTTGCAGCTATTGCAAGTGACAGTAGGTGTTTTTTTTTAATTTTTTTATTTTATTTATTTATTTATTTATTTATTTCACCATTACAAAGATGGCACCTCCCACACTTTCTTACAGTCTTATCGTTATTGGCGGGAATTGATCGAGGAGGTGACAGAAAATCTTGAATATCTCTTGGTAGAGAGCTGAGTCCTTTGTTTCAAATGGCAGTCCATTAGAGCCAAGGCCAGGTTTGTTAGATAGGTTCTTCTTCTGAATCTTTTCTATGGGTTGTCTGCAAAGAACAAGATCTGGGAATTTATCCCAGCAAAAACCAGAAACGAAAAAACAATGATAAGGGCCATCTTCTTGTGGTTCTTTGTGTAGAATAGGATGTACTCATATAATCCACAGTATCGACTCCACATTTTGTTGTAGTGTAGTCCAAATTTACAACAGACTTGCCTGGCTGCTCAGATTCGCTAGAATGATCTGCAGTTTCAACTATTCCTGCTTCCTCATCGCTATCAGAGAAATCAGCGTAAGGTTCTTCGTCAGATGATTGCAGAAGAAGACGCTCAATTTCTTCTGGTAGTCCTTTCCTTTGTGCGGACTTGGGAGACAAAATAATTCTAATACCAAAGCAATGTTAATAACTGAATCATCATACACCCACAGAGTTGTAAAACAAAGCTTCTAATCATCAAAACATCCGACAGTGGTACGGCCACATGTACTTACATTACCGGGCGCGTGCGGTACGCAGTGCCGTCTCGATGCAGTCGTCCACTCCACAGGTCAGTCACAGCTGTTACGGTGAGTATATTGGTGGCGCAGTAATGTAGTTTGGTGCGTGACTTAACAACCTAAGCATATCTAGCACCATTGTTGCGTGCTCGGCCGGCACGCTGACGTAATTATTGAAAGAAAACAAAATTGGCGGCACTGTATGCCGCCACGCGCCCGCCTCAGGGCTAGAACTGCCGCTCTTGAAATAGTCAACCTTTAGAAAAACCAAATTTATAATATTGAATGCCATCTAGTGAGTAGCTATTAAATACTAAAATGCACTGTATAATATAAGAATTAAAAAAATAACAATTAGAGAAAAATAATAATTTGCGGTTGAAGAAAGACGATGTTTGTCATAGTTTCTTTTTGGTTAAAGTATTTTTTTATGTACAAAAATTCATTTGTGAAAAGATAAATAATATTAGTTCATTTAAAAATTTTTTTCAAGAATATTGTTAATTACTCCTGCTAGACTCGTCATTACCATTACCTTTTCTAAAGATCAAGGACACTTGTTGCTCCAAGGCCTTGATGTAGTTAAAAATATAACACTGAAATGAACTATTTTACAAATTAAGAAAAACAAAACTACACTTTAAAATTGAATTGATCATCAGCTACACTGTCACATCTCTTTTACAGAACAGCATTAGATCTACTTAACTACTAACTAACTTAAAGAAAGACAAGTCAACAGCACAGACATTCAGTTTTTTTAACCCTGCGGCAGGCGCTCCTAAGATTGTTACGTCAGCGGGCGCGTGCGGCACTCAGTGCCGCCTACATTTAAATACATAGAAAAGCTATTTTTTTTTATTTTTGGGTGAAATAAATTATTTATTGTGTATAACATCTTTCTTAACAGCAACAGCAATAGGATCTGTATCGCACAATTCATACAACTTCAATCCGTACATAGCGGGCTTATTGGGCATGTACTGAACAAAACCACAATGTCCGCAAAATGGGACAAGCATTTCGTCTATGGTTGTGAACTCCCCTGGACTGTAGTTATTTCTGCAGTTGTTCAGAAATGCTGAGTGGAGATTGCGGATCGCAGCAAGTTTATCAGTTGCTAGTCGTTCTTTTCTTGTAGAAGTATCATCAAACCTGAGTGACTGGAGCAAGAACAGAAAGCGCTTGTAGCTAAATACTGCCCTATTCCATTTGATGTCCACAGTTCTAATACATTTGTGCGTCCTCCTTTTTCGTGCAGCAATGAGAAACAGTGCTCCTAAGAGAGCCGTTATTTCAGAAGCAGACGTAGTTTTCCAATCTCTAGCCCTTGAGTAATTCACAGATGATATCTTGTTATTTATGTCTTGTTTGTGTTTTCAACAACATAATCAATTATCTCAGGATCAAAAAATTTGAGAAAACTTACAATTTCAGTTTTAGCTTCTCTACCATTCAGTTTCGGGCCAGGTAGGACTTCGATTATATTCTTACGTTTTGTTTTCCCTGGTAGTGCTAACGGATTATTTATCCACAATGTTTCTTGATCCTTACCAATATAAAGATGGCAGTCATCATGTGGCATTCCTATCACTTCATTCTCGTCAACGCATGACTGCTCAGATTCGCTAGAATGATCTGTATTTCAACTATTTCTGCTTCCTCATCGCTGTCAGAGAAATCAGCGTAATCTTCTTCGTCAGATGATTGCAGAAGAAGACGCTCAATTTCTTCTGGTGTCAGTCCTTTCCTTTCTGCAGATCTGGGAGACAATAGAATAATTCTAATACCAAAGCAATGTTAATAACTAAGTCATCATACACCCATAGAGTTGTATAACAAAGCTTCTAATCATCAAAACATCCGACAGTGGTACAGCTACATGTACCTACATTACCGGGCGCGTGCGGTACGCAGTGCCGTCTCGGTGCAGTCGTTCACTCCACAGGTCAGTCACAGCTGTTAAGGTGAGTACATTGGTTGCGCAGTAATATAGTTTGGCGCGTGACTAAACAATCGAAGCATATCTAGCACCATTGTTGCGTGCTCGGCACGCTGGCGTAATTATTGAAAGAAAACAAAATTGGCGGCACTGTATGCCGCCACGCGCCCGTCGCAGGGTTAATCAGAGATAATGAACTGTTTAATTAATGCAATCGACAATCTATGGCAACGAATCTAAAAATGTATTGCCAAAGGATTTTTTACCTTATCTGTTTATGAAATAGAAAATAAGAAAAATGTCTCTCCACGAAAAAAATAAGTTAAAAGTAAAAAACAAATATAAAATAGCGAAAAAATTTCGTCTCATTATGTATTGCTTGTCATTTCGAACTATCCTGTTATATGTATCGTTAAAACGGGGAGGTTTGTTTATTCGATATGTTAAGTTTTCTGTCGATGTTAGTAAGGTTTTAGGCTATAAAGTTTAAAATAAACTGGTGCGAAATTTGTAAACATTAGTCAAAGAAAATGGCATTTCGGGGGAAAATTGTACAAGTAAACCAGCAGAGATTTATGATTTACTTGAAAATACAAGTGATCTTATTAACATAGAACATTGTAAAACATTAATTAAATATTCTAAAACTGAAATTAATAGCGATATTTTAGAAAATAAATTTTTATAAATCATAATTCATCGCAGGAATTGAGAAGTCTTTGAATTTTGAAAGTGAAACACCTCTAGTCATTCGTTGAGAAAAATTATTTAAAAAACTACAGATGGCGGTCGGTTGATAATTACGCCTCCAGAGGAATATTTTGTAATTTAAGGTTTCATTCAGAAATATGTAGGGTTTCGACCTGCCGTAAAATTGCAGCCCTAGAGAATATTTTACATTTTGTTTCCCACCAGATTTAAAGTAAATAATGTTCTGCATGGAACTAGCAAGGAAATTAATGCAGAAATGATAAATCTTGCTTTAAAATGTATAAATTTACTTAGTTAACCTAGTTGTAAGCTTCTTTATCTGTTAATAAGTTTTAAAACTTTCAAAATCTAAAATTTTCAATAAATTCCCAATTTTTTGCAATCTTCCTGGGCCAGAGAAATATTCCCGGCAATTTTCCTATTTTATAAGTTCCTTCCCACAGGTAATATTCCAAGCCCATGTCACTATGCTTATACTTCGTTCACCGAAACGAGAGACGTACTGTAAACATGGCAAGGCGCGTGACCACAGCGCTGCCGTCGAGGGGTGTACTAGGCAGGGACGCTGCAGTCAGCAGTGCCGTCTCCGGGGTCTGCCTCGCGGCAGTACGCACTGGGCTGTTCGGACGTGTAGTTGTTGCAAGTTTACGTCACGAGACCAGCCAATTTGTTTCAAGATGTCTTCCTATTTCATTCTGCTCTTTTCCGCCACACTGAGAGCGTTCCGTTTATTTCGTTGTTGGTGTTTTTTATTATTTCGTTGTTGCTGTCTTTTGGTGATTCGCACAAATCATTCCAAAATTGCGAGGAATGCAGTTCCGACTTCAATATTCATTTGAACCTCTACACTCACTATAATTTATCTGAGAACATTAGTGTGTCAAAAAATGGAAAAGAAAGTTTCCATAATGTGGAATTGCATTTTCAAGATGCAGTTCCTTAAAACGCCATCAAATAAAATTTTAACCCACTGTGCTCCATTCACGTCACGTCCTACCCTACTTGACATGAAACTGTACTGGACAACGAAATACTGCCATTATTGTAGATAGCTTTGGTATAGTATTTGAATGAATAAAAGATGATAAATAAAGTAATGGAATTTGTCATGTTTTTACTGCAGTGCATTGAGAACCAAATACGAAAAATTGAATGATTATGTCATGCAACGGAATTTCTGTGTAAAAACGAAGTAGTCTGATATTTTCAGTGTTTAACTATCACGTTTGTTATGTCAAAATACTTAACGAGCGCGAGCGCGTGCGAGCGCGCACACACACACACACACACACACACACACACACACACACAGGAAAATTATTTATGAACATATGTAATTTACAAGGATAACTACAGATTATTTATTATCAAGCCTATAATACATAAGTATTAAGATATCCTGTATACCGGTTTTCCGACATGTTGATGACTTCATGGGTCTAAGCTGACGGATAGTATCCCAGTCTTCAGTTATGCCCGATAGTGTATTCAGAAGATATGTTCCTGTACTTCATGAAGTTCAATAACTACATGTAAGAATTTACCCATTTTAGGCATATCTGAAAAAGCTAATCAAGTATTTCTTAATCGTTTAAGGATATTGCCTGCTTTGGCCAAATGTGATAGTGCACAGCTTACACCTGAAATCGTGAATGACCTACATAGTGTAGGTTATGTTGAACAGTGACAGCTATTTTGAATTGGCGAAGCCAATAAATGTGCAAGCGAAATAAGTCGTGGTAGTAAACTGGTCTGCAGTGTAGAACAGTGTCAACGTTTTTGCCACATTTATTTTGAAATGTTAATCACATTTCATTGTAAGAAATAGAAGTTCCAGATAATCACGGGGGAAAAAAAGACAAACTCGTTTCCATTGAGTAATTTCGACATCCTAGGCAAATGTAATATAAACTAAGAAAAGCTCACAACTCACGTTAAACTGAATTGCTTGCCCGCGAAAGGCAAAGGTCCCAGGTTCGGCACACAATTTTAATCTGCCAGGAAGTTTGAATTCTTCAATAGTTTCAACAACAAATTCCGTTCGGAGCAGGACTGCAGCCAAATATTCTAACAACCTTGACTGCAGCCTTGTGTTTACATATGGGACAGTCACGTGACGTACATTTCCGGCAGCTGGACGTCCGAACAGCCAAGTGCGTACTGCCGCGAGACGGACCCGTCGTCTCCGTTGCAGGCGTGAGCTCGTTACTGCGTGCTATACAGCGGCGATTCCAGAATCTCTCATCTTTAACCCTAGTATGCATACCCTGGGTCCAATGGATCCGGGAACAATTTTTATTTTTAATTTGTGTCTTAAAGACTTGAAATTGAGTCCCAACCGTTCAGATATGCTCTCTGGCAATATTCAGTAATACGTTATAGATACTACTAGAATTGTGTGTCATTAGTTTGATTTGATTTTTTCCAGAGAAGCCAAAACAGTCTTGGTCCAACCCGCCACTGCCCGCACAGAAACTAAGTTTATTGTGCGGTATCGCTCCCTGTATATCTAGTAAAGCCAACCAATGTCCTTGAACAGTGCAACGAGTCCCTTTACCAGTTCTTTATTAGACACAATTTCTTCGGGTCTGGTTGTCCCAAATGGTCTGTGCCTTTTACTCTCCAATGCAATGCATTCGAAGATTAGATGTGATGCAGTTTCACCACCGTCATCACAGATCCTACATTTAGGGTCCTCTTCTGTTATTTCCATTGTATGTAGGTGTTTTTTTGAAATTCCCATGGCCTGTCAGTAATCCAACCATGAGTCTAATCTCTCTCCTGTTCAGGCCCAGGATTGCAGAGCTTCTTTTAAAACATGGCTTTGGCATCATTACCTTGCCATGTTTTTGTTGACGGACTTTGGTCCAATATTCTACATGCTGTCTTCTGAGCCAGTTACGTAGCTCCAATTTGATCATTGCCTTGGTGATTGTCAGGACAGGTTTCGGTCCAATAAATGGAAACTCTGCCCCCATCCTGGTTAATCCGTCGGCATGTTCGTTGCCACTGATCCCCGAGTGGCCAGGGAGACACAATAGGTTTTACTCTATTGCTTTCCCCTAGCTCCAGCAGAACCCTGTGACATTCTGCAACAATTTTAGACCTTGTTGTAGGAGCTGCCAGTGATCTCAGGGCTGCCTGGCCGTCTGAATAGATATAGATGCTACGATCTTTGTAGCATCTACGCAAATTCTCCTCCACACATGCCCTGATGGCAGTTATTTCGGCCTGGAATACTGAGGCCAGTTTTCCTAGAGACCTCCAGTCTTGCCTGCACCCCGTATACCCCGGTCCCAACGCCTTGGTCTGATTTCGACCCGTCAGTGAACCAGACAATATCCCCCGTACGGTGTCGAACTATTTTCTCCCACTGCTCCCTACTTCCGATTGTTATACTGAAAGGCTTGTTGAAGCAGTATAGGGTTATAATATAGTCGGCTGGCATTTCCCCAACCTTTCCTATATTTACCTCACTCACTATTTCAGTGTGTGATTCTGGATATCCTAAATAGTTCCAGTTGTTGCCAGTTTTGAGTCTGTAGGCACCAGCTGCTGCCTCCATCTTGACCCAAAGGTGTGATGGGGGCATATCCAACATGGTTTCCATGCCAGCAGTTGGTGTGCTGCTAATTCCGCCTGTTATGGCTAAGCAGACTAGTTTCTGCACCTTACCAAGCTCCTTAGCAGCAACCTGCTGTTCTACCTTCCTCCACCACACGACCTCCCCATAGGTGATCCTGGGTCTAATCACTGTGGTGTATATCCAGTGCATACCCTTGGGGCTCAGGCCCCAATTTTTGCCACAAGCTCTCCTGGTACTCACAAGAGTACCTTTTGCCTTGGAGCAAATATTCCTAATGTGAGGGGTCCATGTCAGTTTCTCATGTAGGGTAACCTCTAGATATTTCACCGTCCCTTTCACAGGTAGCCCTTCATTGAAAACCTTTAGATTCCAACTTGAGTGTTGGATATGTTTCCTTGTGAATGTACAACAACAGTCTTCTTAGGACTAACCCACAGATCCTGTTTTCTGCACCAGTCTTGCACAATCTCCAATGCACCTTGTGCCTTATTCTTCACTGAGTCAGCAAATTTGCCAAGTATTACTATGACAAGATCATCTGTGTATCCTTGGCAAAAGTACTGCCTAGAGTTTAATTCTCCAATTAGATCATTCATCACTAGATTCCACAATAAAGGGAAAAGAACTTCTCCTTGCGGGCAACCCCTACTGGTGTTGATTACTATTTTTTCATTCATTATGGTAGCCTCTACTTTTCTTCCACTGAGCATGGCCCTAGTCCACCTACATACAGTGGTCCCTAGGTCATGCACCTCTGCTGCCCTAACCATGGAATCGAAGGTCATGTTGCTAAAAGCTCCCTCAATGTCCAGGAAGATACAGAGGGCTATTTCCTAAAAGTGTAGTGCTTTCTCCACCTTTCCAGCAAGTTGGTGGAGAGCTGTCTCACATGATTCACCTAACTGATATGCATGTTGGTTTGAATGTAGAGGAGCCCTACTTAATCTCCTTTCTCCAACATGCACATTAACCAGCTTTTCCAATGTCTTAAGAATGAAGGAGGACAGGCTGATTGGTCTCATCACCTTGGCCTTGGTATGATCAATTCTCCCTGGCTTTGGAATGAAAACAACCTTCACTGCCCTCCAGGCATTGGGAATGATTCCTGCTGCTAGGCTAACCCTGAATAACCTGCATAGGAATCTAATAAGATTTTCTCCCGCTTGTTGCAGGAGAGCTCGATAGATTCCATCGGGGCCAGGTGACTTGAACGGTTGAAATGTTCCCACCGCCCATCGGACCTTACTGAAATCGACACACTCCTTGGCCAGATCCCAGTCCTCTTTGCGAATACCTGAGAACCGTTGTCTCTCAGGAATCGCATTCTGGTCTGAGTTATCCCCCAGAGTATATTGAGGAAAATGAGTCTTGAGGAGCAGTTCCAGCGTTTCATGTGCTGCCTTTGTATACTCCCCATCCTCCTGGATTAGTTGGTACCCTAGTGAGGATCTTATGAAGTCTCGCTTGAGCAGCCGTGCCCTCCACTTCCTCAAAGAATACCTTCCAGGATGCCTCCTTTGCCCGTCTGATGGCAAGGTTGTAATAGACAAGGGCCTCACGATATTTTGCCCATTGTCCTTTGCGCCTCGCAAGGTTAAACAGTCTTCGTACCTGTTCCCTTTGCATTTCCAGGTTATTATTCCACCAAGGCACACTCCTATTTGTGCACTTCTTGGTGATTGAGCAGTTGTCCTGGTATGAGGTCACTATAGCAGAGGTTACAGCCTCTGCTACTTCCTCAAACTCTGCTGGATTCCTTATCGATGTTTTAATTTCCGATAGGCTGAAGTCAAGGTCTCTTCTATATGTCTCCCAGTCCGTTTTCCTGGGATTCCTATAGGTCATGGTCTGTCTGGTTCCCATTTCAACCTTGAATTTAATATACATGTGATCTGATGAGGATGGCTCCAGGACCACATGCCACTGTTTGACATAACTTCCCATCATCATGGAACCAAAAGTTACGTCAATTACTTCTTCCCTTCTACTATTCCTGAATGTAGGTTCATCACCCCTACTCAGGATCTCCAAGTTGTTAGATAGGAGAAATTCAAGAAGGTGCTCACCTCTACTGTTGGTGTCCTTGTTGCCCCACGATAGATTGTGGGCATTGGCATCACATCCCACCAACAGTTCGTCACCTTGCCGATGGCAGGCTTCCATCAGTCTCCTCACTTCCGAAGGAGGAGGAGAGCTGTCTTTGTAAGGAAGGTATGCTGAGGCCAAAACAATTTCCCTCGTGATACCTTCCTCACGTTGCTGCATCCTGATGGTCACCAAGTCCCTGGAACAAAAATCCATCATTGGTATGAAAGGTATTCCATTTCTAACATAAATGCATGTACTGGAGTTTTTTAGATTTCTAGCATAAATCAGCTTACTTCCAGTACCACCAGGCCCGATACACCCCCTTTGTATAAATAGGGTTCTTGTATCAGGGCCACGTCCACCTCCTGTCTCCCCATGCGACGGCTCAGGGCAGCAGTACCCCCTTTACTGTGCTGCAGGTTTATCTGCAGCACTTCCAGTCCCCATATTGCTGCCATTATTGCCTTTAACGTCTTTGATTACCCTGACGGCGACCTGCGAGAACCCTAAAAACAGTTTCAGGCCTTGCTCTTGCATTGCATTCAGGGACTTCTCTCCGACCTCCACCACCGGGGTTCGTCCTTCCGGAACAACCTTTTGCTTAATTACCCTCCAATCCTCTGTCGAGACTTTTGGGTTCTGGACCCTTATTTTCTCGAACAGTCTTTGGAGGAACATCCTTAAGGATCTTTGGTACCCATATTGATACCTTTGCGGCCTTCAGGAGTTCGGTTGCTGTCTTGACCAGCAGCTTCACATCCTCCCACGGGGATATCATGGGCACCTTGTCCTTAAGCCATTCTGCTGTGTGCTCCCCCTCGCAGACAAAAATGAGAGCACCGCGATCTAGATAGACACTCCTGAATTTGGGTCCTGGACCAGCATCCCCCCCCCCAATCTCTTCAAATAGGGCCATCTGCACGAGCTCCTCCTGCTGCGAGATGATGCTCACCAGTGGGTATCCTTCTTGGACAACCACCATTCTAAAGACCGAAACTGCAGTACTATAGGTCTGTTTCCCTATTTCCTGCCTCAGCCCTTTAGGATCACGCTTGTCCAGAGATGAGGGAGTCTTAGATTCCTCCCTAACCCTCTTGCCACCTGTCTTTGACGTCGAGGGGGTCTGTGTATCCCCTTCGACCTGAGGCAGTTTCTTTTTGGAGGTCTTGGGCTCAAGCCCTTTTGATTCCCTCCACTTATGCTTAGGAAGCCATTGTTTTCCTTCCTTTTGCTTCTGTTCCTTGAGAAGTTTCCTCCTCTGAGCCCCAGACAAGGCCTTAATCCTAATGTGGTCCAACTTCTCTGTTAGAGTTCCCACTTCTCGCTCAGGTCTAGACCCTGATTCAGAAGTAGGAGTGCACTCCATCAGTCCTGATCCCGATGTCTGAGTATCTGGGGTCTCAGATTGCCCCTCACATTCTTTTAAAATACTTTCTTTCTCTGTGTTCATGTTAGTCCCATGAGATTTGGAGATTTATATGGTCTACACCACGATAACCCCGCGCGGTGCAAGGCTACTTACTCAGGGAGGTCACCCGGTATCCCTGAGGCTCCATTCGAGACATATCCACCCATGTGCCACGCACCCCTCGGCACGGATCGCATCACACCTTGGGTTGGGAAAGGACTGGGAGAGGATAAGGAAGACGAGACGTCGTGGGACACGCTTGGTCTGATCCATCAGCTGAGGCCTTTCCGACAGTAGCTTCTCTACCTTCGGTATAGCCCTCTGCTTCACACGGATACGCAAGCCTCTCCACCCGCACGGACAGTGCTTTGTCAAGGTGGTGTCCCCCAGAGAGGTCATTAGTTTAAGTGCCACTTTAATTTTCTTCTTTATAAAACACATTTACATAATCTGGGTCTGATGGACCCTCTGGCTTACGTTAAAGTGTCGTTAAATTAGATTGGGTTGTAATCAACTACATTTTCTTGGAGTAACGAGAATACTTTACTGCCACATATATGCATTATTATGATCGCAGATAACGTATTGTTATAAAATGGCATGTTCAACTGTCAGGCAGCATACTTCTTTGTTGTGTAAGACGCAAACTATCGCAGTGTGTGACGCTGTACAGGAAGACTGTAGGAGTTTGCTACACAGCAGTATTGTTTGACATTCAATACTCATTCGGAAGAAAGGGAAGGGTTATTGGTAACACTGAAAAATAACATGAACAGCCGCTATATTTCTACACTCCATAGGAGAAGAGAGTACTGAGGTTATTTATTCATATTATTATTTTTCAGACAATGTCAGGATCTGCATCTAAAAAAAAAAAAAAAAAAAAAGGAGCACGAAAGAGTATAGCATACGTTTTTCAAGCCCAAATTTTGAATTAGTTGTTACTCGATGGGTAGCTGAAGATGACGATTTACTTTCAGATATAAGTTCTGCTTCAGATGAAAACCATGAAGCTGTCCCTCAGGCAGTGTCATACGACTCTGATGAAGAACCACATAGTGGTGAAGATGAAGATCTAGATAATAATGTCTCAGGACAAATAAGCAGAGAAAGTGGTAACGTTTACATTGCTCCAAATGGTATGCTATGGAGTGAAAGGGCTCCAGTGCAAAATAAAACGCCTGCTCAGAATGTGGTGAAATTTTTGTCAGGACCGGCAAACTGATGTGATGTTTTTTGTGAAATGATTTATGCTTTGTCAGTGGCAAAATCACCTATTTGAACATTGTGAAAAATAATAATGGTGGTGTCTGTATCAGTTTTAATAATATAATCTATTAAAAAATTATTCAGTTTTAAAATTATACTAATTATACATTTAAAAGCCAGTAAAATCATAAAATTACCTACATCTTTCTTATAATATTATACTCTGAACCTTCAAATAAAAGTATCCGTGCATGATAATATCCACAAAGCACTTACTTTCATTTAAGTTCTCATATTAGACGTAACAGGCCTAATGTAAATGTGCGAAAAATATAGGTCATGCATAGAAGGATTAAAGACGCTTGAAAGACTATTGGTTGAGTATTATAGTAATGTATAATCATCTTAAAACAATGCGGAAGTGTAACTGAGAATATTACTTCTCTGACCACTTACAAAACACAGTGCCTAAGGCAGGAGGCGGCGTTATCCTCGAACCATTGAATGGTTGAGAGATTAAGGAAGATCCATTTACTCTTTGGACGAGACGTGTATGAACGCTGGACATTCTCGAAGTCAGGTATGTATAGATGGCACTATAAAGTCCTCAAAACAAGCGTTTCTATCCCGATTATCCACCGGAAGCAAGGGCTCATCAGGTAAAGGGAAACGTCTGATTATCTCACACATGGGTAGCAAAGCAGGGTTCGTTTAAGGATGTTTGTGGACTTAAGAATCCAAGAAAAGTGGAGATTATCATGACGAGATTTGCGTCGAAACTTTCGAGAAGTGGTTTCGAGGTATTCTTCCTCGGCTTCAGGTAACCGCAATTGATAACGCGCCGTAGCATTCTCGAAGAAAAAGTTCCCAATGCGAATTACAATAAGCACGAAATATCAGAGTGGCTAAAATCTAAAAACATCGACGGTATGTTGAAGAAAGAACTTTTAGATATAGTTAAAAATCACAGAACAGCGCACAACGAATACGTGATAGATAATTTGGCGAAGAACGCAGGGAAAACTCTTCTTAGCATTCCTCGGTACCACTGTGATTGAAACGCCATCGAGTTAGTGTGGGCCACAATGAAAGGCTACGTTGCAGCGGAAAACATAACATACATAATTCCGGAAGATGAACTGCAAGAAGAAGCAGTAAGAATTGTGACTCCAGAATATTGGAACAAGTGCGTCCTACGTGTCGTAGAAAAAAGCCGAAAGTCAAATGAGGAAATTATAGAGGACAGTACCGGCGGAAGGGCCTGGCGAGCCGGGCGACCGCCCGGGGCGCCAAATTTTAGGGAAGTTTTGGGGGGCGCCAAAAACCTCGCTAAATTTATATTATTGTAATCAGTGAACTAAAAATTAACTTTTTCAAAAATTGTGTAGCAACATTGGTTACTGCCTCATGCCATAGGCCTCACTCTTTATAACAACAACGGTTTCTTCTTGAATCTCCTATAAAGGAAATCCCTTCATCCTTCACATTATTTGTCTATAAAAAAATCTCCGCTGACAAAGCTAAAGGCTATTGTTGAGAGTTGGCAGCTTTGAGCAGCAACAACACGCTCTGACAATTACAGCCGCCGCGGTGCCGACAATTGCACTCCTTGCGACAAAGCTATGTCGGCCGCTCTAACAATACACACAAACAATATTGAGTTATCGGCAACCAAAAAGATATTTCTCCTGTTTGTACTGTCAAATGTCTCGTGAAAGAAAATTAGAAGTCATGCACATGTAGTGCAGGCTTCATGGTGTGCATGTTCTTCTTTTGTCTCCTGAATTTCGACTCTTATTAGAAGAATCGTTACGTGTTCTTTATCAACATGTCGGAAAAAAGAAGCCTTCTGGAAATGTATACAGAAAAAGAAGAGCACATTTAGCGGCTGAAAATGAGAAACAGGCAGCAGCATTAAAGAAATTCTTTCTTATTTCTGAAACAGACAATAATGGAAATGAAAAAGTAGAACCAGAGAATGAGGAAACCAGCAAGAAGTAAGCAAATATTCCAGTAGATAACAATACAGTACAGGTAAGTAGGCCTACATTACGTAATGTATTTTCGTTTTATTACGTTTAATAGAGAAGAGGTGTTTACACACGTAGCGTCTTAGCAGGGTGGGTACGGTGGCGGCCTTTCAGCTAGGCGGCGAACTTCAGGCTCAAAGAAAGTTCTTTCCCCGTTGATATAAGTAGCAATAATTACATTCTATACCAACAACACTGATGCTTGATACATGAAGCAAAGAAACAAGACTTTTAATCGTTATATGTGTATTAACCAACTTTAATTAAAGACTTTGCAGAGAAAAAGGCACGAAAAGTTAACTTTACTTAGCTTTGTAAACAACTCAAAGGACAATTTGCATTAAAACTGTATAAAGGTATAAAATTATATTACTGGTTGTATTATTTGTATTACGATATCTTTGTACAATGCTGTTACAAAATATATTTGTATATTCTTTTGTTCATATGTGTGTTCTCTTTCGGAGTTAACAAGGTTGTTTATGTATATATGTGTAAATAAATGCTGTATCGCATCATCAATCTTAATTTTATAGAAATCGTTGTTTCTTGAATCGTTCTGTAAATTTCTAATCAGTGACGTAGAATATTTTGCATGCTCATGTGTAATTAATTGTTTCGTATATCGTTAACCAAAACTTACTCTGTGTATTTAACTGACAAAAAGCATAGCAAATTTAAAGCCAGTAACAGTGGCGTAACTAGGACTTGGCTTGGGGGGGGGGGGGATAGATCTGCTTGACGAGCAAAATTTTAGTCAGTTTACAGACAGACTACCATCTACCACTCCCGTTGAAGAAACTAATTCACTCCCATCCAATGAAAGCTTATGGTAAAACACCCCAAGTTTCCAATCTTTGCCTTTCCCAGATTGCTGTTATACTATTTTTTTTTCGGGGTCTTGGGGGAGGGGGAGGGTTCTATCCCCCTCATCCCCCCCCCATAGTTACGCCACTGGTCTGTAATACCAATGGGTTGTAGGGGGGATTCTTAGCCCGGGTGATATTTTCCCCTTCCGCCGGACCTGAAAGAGGAGATAGGAGCGGTTTGTTATGAACCTCAGTCAGAACAGTTCACGTGTGACATAGTGAACCTTGTTTCGCCCTCCTTTAACATTATTACTCGTATTGTTATTAAAAATTGTGATAATGGAGCGATTTGTTAGTAACCTGAATGAAAAGAAAACTGCTTCGACCGAATGAACTCAGTTTAATCCTACTATTGACATTATTGTAACTCGCTTTGAATCCTCAATGCCGTCTGCGAGGTTTTTTCTTTCTTTTTCGTTACATTGTTGTCCAGGTTTCTCACGGTCCGCTGTGACGTCAGCTCAGCAGCCAGCCGACTTCGCCAGCTGCAGAGCGTGCGCCAAGGATTTTGCAAACCCCTACGTATCACGTGAACACCGAATGCTTTCGCGGGAAACGAGCGTAGTCGCTCACGTGCGCTGTTTACGTTTCGTCCCAGCTCTCGGTGAACGAACTACAGAGAGAAGGCCGCGGCGCTCTCGTGTGACGTCAGGCAGAGTAGGTTGCGCGCGCATAGCTGACTGGCTCGCTGCTTCCGCACAGCGGGCCGTGCCAGCACCTCCTATATAAGCACACCACGCCCGCCCACCGCCCGTGAGCGCAATTGTAAACATGGGCTTATCTTGTGTCATCAGAGACCACCGCTTCTATTAAGGTAATCTTAAAAATCGGTTTTATGTTTCTCACATCATTACCGAGTATGTTCCAACTGTAATTTGTTGTTACCCGAACATTTGTAGGGCCACAAGGAAATCCAAAAAACTTTCCAGGAAAATAGAAACATCGCAATAACAACTTACGGTGTCATACCACGGAGAGCGCATTGTAAGCTTTGTTTACCATTTATACTGTCTTCTTAACACAAAATAAGCCCATGTACCATTATAACCGTTTGTAATTCCGCCTTGTAATTTTGCGTAAATTCTGTCACGCAGATAATCTGAAGATGCCTTGCTAAAGGGCGAAACGCGTCATTAACTAATAAAAAATTTGCAATCAAGACGATTTGAAAGAATACTTAACTAAGATATTTATTGACAGGGTGTCTGTTCTTTCGGACATGTCCGAAAAGAACAGAAACCATTGGTTCACAGTAACGACCGCAATTTTATGAATTCAAAATATTGAAACATTTCGGCCCTTCTGGGGCGTTCAAATAAATTCAACAGTGAAGTTGAAAATTTGTTATGGCCGCATTAGCAAGCTGGATCCCTTGCGGGAATCCAGTACAGTATAAGTAGTCCAGTCAATGAATTCATTGTAGAGTGCATGGAATATGCGAGAATTTTTGACTTCAGGACTTTGTTAGGGATAGTTAGGAGGTGAACATACTAAAAGTCCCCGCCCCTGGGGGAGGGGGGGTGAGCTAAAGCGGGGAGGGGGGTGGAAAGGTACTATTTTTTGGTTTTTCGCTTATATCTCGAAAACGATGCACTTTAGGAAAAAATGTTCCAAATAAAAAATGAAAGATAATTTAATTTCCTATACAATCGTTTCGATACACATATGTCGAATTCCCAGCGGTTTTCGAGATATACGTAATTGAAAATCGACCATTTCAGCAAAAATCATTTTACGGCATTAATGTTCACAACCATTTACTTTTAGTGACCCACTCGATCGTTTCTCAGAACATTGGTCAGAAAGAAAGTTGTAGAGCATTAAATTTCCTTCAATTTGTTGTGCAAATTTGCTACCTTCTCGTCAGCCAATCAGAAGTTACATCATTTATAAGATGTGCGCTCAGTTTCGATGTCCTTCTAGAAGTGAGTGTTTTGAGGGGCTGTGGCGTTTTTATCATAGGAAACAGCATGGTAAACAACAATCTTTTAACACTGGCAATAAGGTAATTGCAGCTGGAACAGAACACCTTTGTATAATTATTTTATAGCTTTTATTATAAAATTTTGAATCATAAAATGAAAGTAATCACAAGCACTGATAGTGGTTCAAAATGAAAAATAAGTGCATTCAAAGCAACATCTTCGCTTTTTGCTCTGACAAAGGCGTGTCCATTAGCATTTTTCCACTGACAATGGAGCATATTCAGTGGATAAAATTTCATTCAAACCAGCTGCCATCATGAGGTACCATATACACGCTAAAAATGGTAACAGCACATGAAATTCGCCGAGCAACACAACAAACTTGGAGTATGATGCATTCGTGGCAGCTGCAACAATTTCGTGGTTTACAATACAGTGGATGATCAAAAGTTATGAATTCATGTGATATGTTTAAGACAACTTACGTGCACAGTGCTGTGCTGTATAAACTGTGTCATATTCTGATGGTGGGGCATTTATAATAGGAAGGGTAATCACTCAAGTCTTTTCACTTGGTATTCCTCTTTTTATACACTGCATGTAGCCCTTCCAATCTTGGATTACAATACCTCCTCTTTTGATACACTACATGTATCCCTTCCAGTCTGGGACAACAATAATGTTGTTCTTTGGCAACAAATCACAGGATGTCATGTGTGCAGGATGTGGCGGTTGTTTTGGTATATCAGTGTGTGCCACAGTCACATTAAGTAGACCTCCTTTCATCGCAGTGTGTGTTTCTAGTGGAACAGTTCCGAGTTTTCCAGTTTCAGCTGATGTAGGCATTGTGTTTAATCTTGATATGTCTGAACTTCTTTGAACATGTATGGACGGTATGATACCTTTGATACTTCCCATAGTGAGGAAGATATTCAGTTCGTCTAAGGTACAATCACTGGAATCCACATTATCAAAAGCAACTTGTTCGAATACAGCTAGATTGTAGGTTTACTGTTCCTGGGCAATCACAAATAATTCCAGTTTTTGTGCTTCATAGTAGGATTAGCAGAAACCCAGACTTGTTAGAAGATCAATCAAGTTCTCTGAGACGTATTTTCTGTATTACCTGTCAGTGTTGGCGAGAAGAAGGTTCGTGGCCTGACAACTGATATGATAGCATGTCCAATAGCAACGAGTTTCCTCCTTGATTCCTCAGTTTTCTTGCTTTCTTTTAACATATTTTGCTCGAGAAAGGTTTGGAGCGATTGAGGGAGAGAATCTGCATGCTTCAAGAAATTATCTCTTGGCGGGTATGTATTGTAATTGTAGACTGCACTTTGAATATCTTGTCTTATTATATCAGCTGCTTTCTGGACAATCCTGAGTCACTCTTCTTTCTCATCCTTTTTCTTGTTACAATACCAGGCGTTAGTTAGCAATTTGTACCCAGTGTACCTAAAACAAATTATTGGAACCTTAAATCTGTTGGAGCCTGCGATCACGATTATGCGATCTCCATACCTCTTCAACAGTTCTTTTCTGATATTTCTCCACTCACGTTTCCTCCCAGTAATAACACCCATAATTTCGTTAACAGTGAACTGACAGTCACTATTCCCTTCCAGTAAGAAAGTAACCTCTTCCACTGCGTTTGAAACGTAGTCTTCAGACGTGGATGTTGAAGGTTTCTGATAGAACGGTCTCACAAAAACCAACTGACATTCATCAGGATACACAGTCTTCTCTGCAACTAAATCATTTGACGTGGAAAGACGCCTCATCACTTCCTCTCCCCACTGATCATGTCTAGCTCGAGCAGCATCTAAAGATGAACCACTGCTATCTCCCCTTTTTCTACAAGCTTTGATGAGTGATAGTATGCCATTTTTGTCACTGTGGAAACACCAAAACCTTGTCCATGTATTGTTTCATCACATACAAAACTCCGAGTAGCTACTGTGCGCACTACACACTCAACTTTTTCATAAATAAATAAAAAATATTACGAAAGGCCGACACAAAATACCGACACACAAACTTTCTCTGCGCTTGGCGAACTTTTGAAGTGAGCTGAAGGAAGAAGAGAGTGAGAACATTCCATTCCAACCTCCAGTCCGGTTTCTTGGATACAGCCAGTGACGGGCCTTCGATGTTAATCGTGGAGCTTCCCCATCGTTAACCTTCTACCGGGCGTCAGGTACCGGTGACTTTGACGGCGTGTCCACTGCAGGCGACAATAATGGGGCCTCGACTCGTCCGCCCCGGAAATACACATTATCATCACTATAAGTGCTCGTAAATACTTTCATTGTACAATTCATAACATTATCATAAAAGCTACAATTATAAAAAGGTGTTCTGTTTCAATTGTAATTACCTTATTACCAGTATTGAAGGACTGTTATTTGCCATGCTTACATGTTACATAAGGTAAAAAGTCACAGCCCCTAAAAACACTCATTTCTAGAAGGACATCGAAAATGAGCACACATCTTATAAATGATGTAACTTCTGATTGGCTGAAGAGAAGGTAGCAAATGTGCACATCAAACTGAAGGAAATTTAATGCTCTACAACTTTCTTTACGGCCAGTTTTCTGAGAAACGATCGAGTGAGTCACTAGAAGTAAATGTTTGAGAACATTAATGCGGTAAAATTGATTTTTGCTGAAATTACTTATATCTCGAAAACCGCTGGGAATCCGACGTATGTGTATAGAAACACTTTTATAGAAAATTCAATTATCTTTTATTTTTTATTTGGAACATTTTTTCCTAAAGCGCATCGTTTTCGAGATATAAGCGAAAAACCAAAAAATGGTACCTTTCCACCCCCTCCCCGCTTTAGTTCACTCCCCAGGGGCGGGGACTTCTAGTATGTTCACCTTCTATCCCTAACAAAGTCCTGAAGTCATAAATTCTCGCATATTCCATGCACTCTACACCCTTCTTTTGCGCACTCATTGACTGGACTAAAGCTGCACTGGCGGCTGGTGCTTCTGATGACTGGGGGTTCACTCCCCCCCTCCCCCCCTCGGCCACCAAAGAGACAATTTGGCGCACCTCTGCTAGTGGGGTCAGGGAAAAGCGCCCCGTTTGCCCCTCCCCTCTCCTTTAGATATATTTTCGTTAAAAGATATGCAAAATGTCTTACCTCGGCTTGTTTGCACTTTCTTCAACTCGAGCTTCTTTCTTTAATACTTTTTTCCAAGCTTAAAGTTGAGTAATTTGTTTCTAAAAGATACTGAACGTTGTTCATTTTTCTTAGATAATAAAAACCAAGAACATATGAATATGCACATGAACACTAAAACACATTAAGTATCTGATTACACTCATAAGTGCCTGTAACAAAAAGAGTCAGTTACGATGAAGAGACAAACTGCCTTCGGGTCGCGTGGCACTATAAGCAGCACCCCCTCCTAACCTTACGCATACGCAAATGATGCTCTCCCGCACATCTTTTCAAACAGTTAAATATTTGTTACAATGAAGAGTATAAATGTCAGTTACCCTCCCAAAATCGCAACACATTTGAAAAAAACGTCCAAAGATATGCGGAAAGTAACAATACAAAATTCATTGTTGTTCCCGTATCTGTTAAAAGAAGACTGGATAAAAAAAAAAATGCTTGCAGTCGGTCTCAAACCCACTACTTTTGACAGTGCAACGCGGTGCCACTAACCACACAGCTATTCTTGCTAGGTGAAGGGTACGATAGTGACATAATTGTTATTCATGATCGGATCTTCTGAAAGGGCAGTGGCGGACCTTAGCCTCCAAATAATACAAACTACAAAGCGTACTCACTAGGGGTAAACTCTTGTCGCCGCTCTCGTTGAAACGGCAGCCACTAGAGGCGCCACATAACAACCACACACGCGCGAAACTTGACTGAAGTGCGTTCTGCTACAGTGCGTTGTAATGCACATTGTGCGTCCCAAAAGAGTGTAAATTACTGTTTTTACGTGAAAATCAACAACTGTTTAAGTGTTTCTGGAAAATGGTATATTGTTGTGTGCGATTTTGCAATCAGGGCTTCCGAAATAAAGGTCCTGGAGTTAGTTTTCACGAATTTCCGAGTAATGAATCCACGAGACAACTATGGATAAGAAAAATAAGTAGACATTGTATGTGCATTTCTAAGTGATCAGTGCCGGTATAATTTATTTTATTGTTGCCTAAATATTTCATTTTTATCTCTTATGTAGGTGATACAAAGGATAAGTTATGGCAGCCCAATGAGCATTCTATGGTATGCAGTAACCATTTTCTTACCTCAGACTATAAATCCGGCCTGAAGATAAATAAATTGAATCCTGATGCAGTTCCCAGTGTTTTAGAAATGTATCCGCCAAGCAAACGAATTAAGATAAAAGAACCGAGAAGAGAAATTGAAAGATGTGGGACAAAATCTTTGAAACAGAAGATCGACAAAATCGCTACAGACAAGGGAAATGTAAGCGAAGAAGTCTGCCAAGAAAGCCTTATTTCACAACCTCATTATAAAGATGCCATAGTAGAAACAAAGTTAAATAGGCGAAGTATATCATTTAGAAATAGAAGACTGAAAACTCTGCAAAAATCGCGACACATTTGAAAAAACGTCCAAAGATATGTGGAATGTAACAACACAAAATTCATTGTTGTTCCCGTATCCGTTAAAAGAAGACTGGATAAAAAATTGTTTGCAGTCGGTCTCAAACCCACTACTTTTGACAGTGCAGCCCGGTGCCACTAACCACACAGCTATTCTTTCTAGGTGAAGGGTACGATAGTGACTTAATTGTTATTCATGATCGGATCTTCTGCAGGCACAGTGGCGGTCTAAGGCTGTTGGAGGCCCGGGGCGGCGGCGAAACAAAATGACACCCCCGCCGTCCACTTGGAAATACATGTATTACTACAAAAAAGAATTGGTGCCCCCCCCCCATTCCCAAGGACAAGAGAGGCTCGGGACAGTCTAAAAAATAGCTTTCGAGATTTGGAGGCCCCAGCAAAAGCAGAATGAGATGCCAAGCACGCTCACAAAAAAAAAAAAAGAGAGAGAGAGAGAGAGGAAAAAAAGAAAAAGAGAGAGGCGGAGGGGACGGTCCGCCCCCTCCGCCCCCCTCCCCTTAGACCGCGACTGTGAAGGCGTTTACAGTAGATGCATCTTACATTTATAGTTATAAGATATTTGGTAAACTATGACTTGCTTTTGAATCTTCAATGCACCAAAAACAAAATATGAAGAGCGGATGTTGCGTTCATGGAGGATTTACGCATGCACAAGGCTACGTTCGCAGTAGCTTCGTTGTCTTGCTTCGGGACCGTTCGTGCATAACCGCCAGGTCTCGAGTAGCCAGGAGCTCGCGTCTCTACCGGCTCCAACGCCAATGTTAAAAGCGGCGTTTCATCTCGCTCCTCCTGCCGCAGGATGACCCACATGCTTCCACCAGGGGCAGTGGCGTAGTAGCTAAGTAGTTTGGCACCCGGTGGGGTGATCCAATTTGTCACCCCCCCCCTTCCAACACCACCACCACTCCCGCCAACCTTAGAAGCAATGGAAAAATTTCAAGGAGAGAGGAATAAATTTTTCATACACATAATGAAATAAGCAAAATAGAAAGTTAATTAATTTGTAAACAGTCTGTATGAAAGGAAATAAATAAAACTAGTTTCTATAAGTAACATAGTTTAATCGATTATTGCCGGCCGCGGTGGCCGAGGGGACTGAGGCGCTCCAGTCACGGTCTGCACGGCCACTGCGGTCGGGGGTTCGAATCCCCCCTCGGGCATGGATATTTGTGCCGTCCTTAGTAGTAGCTAGTTCATAAGTAGTTTGTAAGCTTAGGAACTGATGACCCCGTAGTTAAATCCCAAAAAAAAAAAAAAAATAATAATAATAACAAATAAAAAAAATCGATTATTAATCAAGCAGAACAAATAGAAAAAGACTTGTCTTAATGACTGGTGACTTTCACATGCAGTTTAGAATCTCACCCGTCTAACTTTCTCTGGAGAAAAATTTGAAATTGCATGGTCAAAGTCAGTAGCTTTAGCCACATTATTTTCAGTTGACAAACTTGCCAAATTAGAGAGTCTTGCTTCGTCCACAAGCAAATAGAAATCTCCATATTGATTTATAGCAAACACTTCTGAGTTGTCTTTAGATTTTTAGTCAAATATTGCTTAAAAGAGCAATCTTCCTGAAATGCAATAAGTTAGTAATCGATTGTCTGTTGTTGGATAGGAGAAAATACTTTTATGCATTTTTTTTTACGGAGGTCACATTCATGAACAGCAAACAGTAAAGGAGATTTGGTCTAGCCGGCGGCAGTGGCTGAGCGGTCTGCGGCGCGCCAGTCACGTCCTGCACGGCCACTACGGTCGGGGGTTCAAAAATGTTCAAATGTTTAAGCTTATGGGACTTAACTACGGGGTCATCATTCTCTAAACTTACAAACTACTTATCAACTACCTTATACTAAAGACGGCACAAATATCCATGCCCAAGGGGGGATTCGAATCCCCGACCGTAGTGGCCGTGCAGACCGTGACTGGAGCGCCTCAGTCTCCTCGGCCACCGCGGCCGGCTCGGGGGTTCGAATTCCCCCTCGGGCATGGATATTTGTGGCGTCCTTAGTCTTAGCTAGTTCATAAGTAGTCTGTAAGCTTAGGGACTCATGACCCCGTAGTTAAGTCCCATAAGCTCTACAAACAATGAAGATTTTGTTCTATTTGACGTCACAGTTGCATCAAATAATAAACCCATATGGTATTTTTTTGTAATTTTCTACGATTTTTCTTACACACTATACCAGAGGTTTCCAAACTCTTCCTAGTCGCGACAGCATTTCGAATATACAGAGTTTTACAAGAAGCACTTACACTGATTTTAATTAGAAAGATTTATCTATGTAAATGATACTTTTAAGGAATATTAATTTTCATGATTCACTTGTACTTAAAGTGCACACTTAACGAAATGAAGGATGTTTAGTATTTTTTGCACAATGTTCTGTCTTATTTTATCTTAAGATTTTGCTGTTGTTGCGCACCCTTAGTGGCACTACGCGACACCCCTGGGTGTCGTGACATCCAGCTGGGATAGCTCTGCACTGAACATTATAACGTACCACTTTGATATCCACGGCGGAAAACAATTCTGGTTTTATGTTACACTTGTTCATGCACGTTTGACCACTTGAACACCCTAGCACAAAGTAAATTCGTGATATATAATTAATACGGCTGGTTTGGCTAAATGTCCGTTTATTTTATCGTTCAAATAACGAAAAAGGAACACAGTGACCGTTTATACACTAAAAGTGGCATCAACATCTGAATAAGTATCGTAATCACTTTTAAAGCTGGGAGAAACATCTGATTCTCAAAAAATCATTAAAAAGAAAAAAATCAGGCATTTGGCATCAGCAGAAAAGAAACCACTTGTTATCTTTATTACAACTATGGGAAGAAAAAGTTGTATTAAAAAATTTCACAAATAATTCCATTTACTTACGTGCAAATGAATAAATATTTCATTCGATCTTCTGAATTTGCGGAAGAAAACTCTGGCGTCCGGTCACTCAAGATAATAGCCGAAGAATGGCAACAGCCCCGTCGGTTCAGACCATTAACAATGGTACATTAGCTTGGGGAAAAAAAAAAACAAAAAAAAAAAAAAAAATAGAAACGTCTGGCAAGTTTTGTCACCCCCTTGGAAGTTGGTACCCGGTGCGGAATTTGAACCTCAGCCGTGCATGCGCATTGCAGTGCTGCAGCCACTGCCACCGACAGAAGAACGAAACGAAGAATGATAGTACATAAAACAAAAATGAGTTTTTAAACTATTTTTCACTGTACCAATAAACACATAGGGCACGCCACCACTGATAAGCTCCGAGCCAGAGGAACTAATGGGCAGGGGCACTACCAACATAATGAGAATTTGGGGTAAACGGAAAGCATGCCTGGATTGCAAAATTGGTAATGGTGACCGCTGGCCCAAAGCGGAAATCCGGGTTCGAATCCCAGTCCAGCACAAAATTTCAACACCGCCGTTGAATTTATTTTATCACCCCAAAACTTCGAAATGTTTGGATATTTAAAATTCGTAACAATTAAGAATTCTGGTGCCTCTTTATTTGGACATGTTCAGATATGTGCAAAAGAAAAGACACTGCAGTTCTATAAGATCTGGTGGTGCTGGTAGCAGTACAATTCTTGTATGCCAAGAAGTGCTGTTGCTACAGAGTGTATAAACATGTGTTATCCTGCTGAAAGGGCTTATGATTTTCGTGTGGAAGAAATTATAGTTGAGTGGATATTGCCACGAGTCTTTTGACAGCATGAATGGTGAAGTGGTCAGCATTGCAGATCGCTGTGCTTGCGGTCCCAAGTTTAAATCCCGCCATGGGCAGAAAAAAATTTATTTTTTTTGTATTTACTATTTCTAGAATGTTCTACACGTTTCTTATGTCTGATGTACTTGTAAGTTCCAGAAAATTCTTGCTATGTATAAATAGTGGAGCACTCCATGCAGGAGTCTGTCTGTACTGAGTGTACGTTTGTGTTCCCAATAAAATGTGTTTCTTATTGAATGTGTTGTGCTCAATTAACGACCAGCCTTCGAATTCAGAATCACATGCAGTTTGCAACGTGACAAATTCTGGTGGAGGCGCCAGGTATCGTAGAATACATCTGCATCATCATAGCTCCGTCACCTACACGGACAAGATCCGGAATACAAAGGATATACTGACTACCTCCGTCCGAAGGTCCGTATCATCAAAAGGCCCATGGATGCCAACACAACAGTAAGTAAGCTGCACATCAGACACCCACCGGTGTTCTCTGGAGATGCTGGACAGGATCCAAACAAATGGCTGAAAGGATTCGAACAAGTTGCCAAGCATAATAGGTGTAATCACATTATGTGCTTCACAAATGTGTATTTTTACCTGGACAGGACAGTCCAGCAGTGCTTTGAAAATAATGAAGACGAGCTCGATACCTGGGAGACTACCAGCGGCAAGTTCGTTTATCAGAAGAGCAACTGAAAAACAGGGCCCAGCGACATGGTGAGTCAACACAGTCGTATACACAGAGTGTTCTGGCCCTATGTCACATAGTTAACCCAGATATGACACAGGCCAATAAAGTTTCATTCCTAATGAAGGGCATTGCGGAAGACATGTATCAAACTCTTCTGTTAAAAGACATTTCGACGACACAAGAGTTTATCCAATGGTGCCAGAAAATTGAAGAGATGCAACAGAAGAGGGTTGGACTAAAGAAGTACAACAGACTCCCGAATGTAGTCCCTATGGCCCTGTTGTGGAAGACCAGCAGTATTTTTGCTTCTCTCATATGACAAATTGTGAGAGAATAATTGCAACAGTTTATGGCAGCTGGGACTGTTGGACCAAACGAGTACCAGATTTTGGCCATGGATGTCAGTCCTGTATGTCATGAGGGAGCCGATGCTGCTGAAGAAGAGGTATTTCAGACATTAGCTCCTGTCTGCCCCACCAGTCACGCTCAACGTGAAGAATGGCCTTGCCCAACTATGACTCACGCCGCAGGTGCCAAATGGCAGCTTAGGAACTGACTGACCCGACCACAACCAACTCCTCTGGCAACTGTGAAGCATCACGGGATGACAGAAGACAGTATGCCATTGTGTCTTCACTGTGACTTAGCCGCCGTGTTCTGGGAAACTAGGCGAGGCAACCATCTAGGAAGGTGAGGCCGCCGCAGTTGGAAATCCTCCATCGACGACAGTTGCTAAATTGTTGGGAGATCTCATTGACGTCATCATCGACAGCCAACCTGGCTGGGGACTAGTCGATTCAGAAGCTTCCTTCTCCGAGTTGTTGAATGACTATCGCCGCAAACTAAAGAAGATAATGTTCTGTGACACCATAACAACTGTACTGGAGATAGCAAATGGAAAATACATCCAGCCAGCTGGAACATGTGACACAAGAGTAACTATCAACAACAGGACACAGCCTTTTGAATTTTTTGTTTTAACAGAATGTAGAAATAACGTCATCTTCAGATGGGACTTCCTTCAGGCATCCCAGGCTGTGACTGACTGTGGAAGATCTGAGCTACAAATTGAGAAAGCCGTTCTGACCAGTACTGGTAACATGGACTTTTCCTGGGAGGTTGCTTGCTATCAAGAATGTTGAGAACCTACCGTTAATAATGAGAATAGTTCCAGTCAGCAGCCGAGACGACCAGTTGGACAGTGAAGTGCTTGTCAATCGCAAAATGCTAATCAGTATAATAAACGAAACATGCATACCAGCGGCTATCATATGCATTACTGTTGGTACAGGAGAGCTTTGGAATACTAATTTTCACAAGCAATTGCAACTCATTCCTAAAGGAACGAATATTGGAATACCTGAACCAGTCTAGGGCAGTGAGCTCAATGTCTTCAATGAAGTCTCATGCTCTGTTGTTACTGCCGACAACGCACTGAAGGAAACTACTATGAAATTGCATATAGGGCCCAGTCTGTTGCAGAAACAATGTCAGCAGGCGTTAACCATACTACACCAATTTTCAGGTGTATTCCAGGACAGGCAGGAGAAGAGCCAGGTGAAACAGCCCACGGTAACACCATATCAATACTGGGGATCATCCACCAACTAGCCAGCTTTCGTACAGTGTGTCGCCAACTGAACGACGGATAATTCGGAAGGAAGTGGAGAAGATGTTGCATGATGACATTATTCAACATTCAGTGAGTTCCTCATCGTCGCCGGTAGTTCTTGTGAAAAAGACGGATGACACATGGCGTTTCTGTGACAACTATAGGTGGCTGAACAAAATCACGAAGAAAGATGTCTACCCACAGCTGCGCATTGAAGACATGTTAGACTGTTTGAAAGGAGCTACATACTTCTCAACCATGGACATGGTGACTGGTTACTGGGAAATCGAGGTTGATGAAACTGACAGGGAGAAGACTGCTTTTATTACACCTGGTGGCCTCTATGAATTCAAGGTCATGCCGTCTGGACTATGTAATGCCATTGTTTCTCCCTCCCACTATGAGTACTGGAGAACAAAAGTTTAGTTATTTTACATAAATTTAAATTATTCAGATATAAAGGGTTAAGTGATGCTCCTTTACACCTCCTTTGCTTTTAGATTTACTTGTCTTGAGGGCCGTAAAGTGGAAAGCCAGCAATTTGGGGTTGGGTACGAAACACCTGGTTTTTGTTTCAAAATACCTCTTATTCTTTGTTAAGGCATAACACAAGCTAAAAACCAAGTGTGAAATATATTGTGAAAATACACAATTTATAATGTTCTACTTCTGAGAAATTAGTTTTTCCCATAAATTTAATGAAATGGGAAATACTATTACTCACATTTTGTTTCTTTGTTAAAAAACTGGGCAATAGTGGGTCCTGGATGATTTCCTCAGGATGTTTATATCAAAAAATGGATGTCCAAATAAAACCTTAAAATCAAAACAGAAACATGAGAATAGGTAGTAATAACCAACAGCAACTGAGTGAAAGGGGTTGGTGGTTAAGTCTGGCTGCTGGCTGTTATTTCTGTTATATACCAGAAGGGATTTTAATCTCAACTATGCTCTGTGAATAATTGAAAATTATGAATATGACTACGCGATTGTGGATGCCACCAGTCAGATTTCACCAACAGCCTTTTCCCCACCCTCCTACACCCCACAAAAAGATGTGAGGGTGTGTCTGATGAGGATTCAGGTCTTAACAATATTTCATATTTAACTAATTTATTGGGAAATCACTTGCGAACTGAAACAAGTAGAACTAGTAACTGAAAGTGAACTTATAGGAAGACTGGGAGCAAGGCAAGAGTTAGAAACAGTGTAAGACAGATAGGATGAAAATGAAAATTCATTGAGGAAAAAGATGCATTACAGGGAATAATGTGGTTTTATAGGGTGGAATACTGAATAATCCCAAAAACATTATATTCCAAACAAACTAACTCCTTCGTAAGTATTTCGTTGGTTTTTTGATGGTGGTGATATTGACATCAGTGTCACAACCACAAACCAATACACTGCCACATATAACTGACTGAGTGATGTGATTTCAATTGAAATGAGATCACTTACTGTATATTTAGTGGATATATTGAGGTATTAAGTGGAATACATAGTGGAAAACAAGATCAGTTTCTCATAATAATCTTACGTCTGGGGTTCTTTCCTGATATAGTCGAATTCACATTTGTGAAACTATGACAGTCTAAGTTGGACATCAGACAGGTACACTAACATGAGGGAATTACTTGTGACACCCAACACAAGATTCTAGGAAAATGCACCCCACATATATATGAACAAACAAAAAAATGGTGGTAAAATAATGGTAGCTTACTCCAGTGAACATTGGTGCAAATACTTCATTATACTTTAGTGTAACATGGTTCACTACATTCCTTAAACTCACCTCATTGTTGTTGTTGTCGTGGTCTTCAGTCCGCAGACTGGTTTGATGCAACTCTCCATGCTACCCTGTCCTCTTCAAGTCTCTTCATCTGAGAATACATTCAGCAACCTACATCCTTTTGAATCTGCTTACTGTATTCCTCCCTCGGCCTCCCTCTACAATTTTTACCCCACACACTTCCTTCTAATGCTAAGTTGACAATTCCTTGATGTCTCAGAATGTGTCCAACCAATCTATCCTGTCTCTTACTCAGGGTATGCCAGAGACTCCTTTTCTCTCCGTTTCGGTTAAGCAACTCCTCATTAATTACGCGATCTACCCAACTAATTTTTATCATTCGTCTGTAGCATCACTATTCAAAAGCTTCTATCATCTTTTTATCTGAACTTCTTATCATCCATGTTTCACTCCCATACAATGCTACACTCCAGACAAATGCTTTCAGAAAGGACTTCCTAACATTTAAATTAATATTGGATGTTAACAAGTTTTGCTTCTTTAGAAACACTTTTCTTCCTATAGCCATTCTGCATTTTATATCTTCTTTACTTCGGCCATCAGAATTTATTTTGCTACCCAAATAACAAAATTCATCTACTACTTTTATTGTCTCATTACCTAATCTAATTCCTTCAGCATCGCCTGATTTTCTGACATTCCATTCCATTACCTTCGTTTTACTCTTGTTAATGTTCGTCTTATATCTTCCTTTCAAGACACTGTCCATTCCATTCAACTGCTCTTCCAGATCCTTTGCGGTCTCTGATAGAATTACTATGTCATCGGCAAACCGCAATGTTTTTATTTCTTCTCCCTGCACTTTAATGCCCTCTCCAAATTTATCCTTCCATTCCTTCACTGCCTGCTCAATGTACAGATTGAACAACATTGGGGAAAGGCTACAACCCTCTCTTACTCCCTACCCAACCTCTGCGTCCCTTTGTTGCCCTTCGACTCTAATAGCCACCATCTGGTTTTTGTATAGGTCAAATATAATTCTTCGCTCCCTACATTTTACCCCTGATACCTTCAGAATTTGGAGAAGAGTATTCCAGTCAACATTGTCAAAAGCTTTCTCCAAATCAACAAACGCTAAAAATGTAGGTTTCCCTTTCCTTAGCCTATCTTCTAAGTTAAGTGGTAATGTGAGTATTGCCTCCCGTGTTCCTACATTTCTCCTAAATCCAAATTGATTTTCCCCAAGGTGGGATTCCACAAGTTTTTCCATTCGTCTGTAAGTAATTTGTGTTAGTATTTTGCAACTATGACTTATTAAACTGATAATTCTGTAATTTTCAATCTTGTCTGCACTTGCTTTCTTTGGAATTGGAATTACGATATTCTTCTTGAAGTCGGAGGGTATATCCCCTGTCTCATACAACTTGCATACCAGGTGATACAATATTTTCACAACTGGCTCTCCTGACGATATCAGCAGTTCAGTCAGAATATCATCTACTCCAGGGGCATTGTTTCGACTCAAGTCCATCAACGCTTTGTCAAATTCTTCTCGCAGTATCATATCACTTAACTCCCTTAGGCTGTGGCTAAGCCATGTCTCCACCATATCCTTTTTTCCAGGAGTGCTAGTCTTGCGTGTTTGCAGGAGAGCTTCTGTGAAGTTTGGAAAGTAGGAGGCGAGGTACTGGCAGAAGTAAAGTTGTGAGGCGGCATCGTGAGTCGTGTCGGGATAGCACAGTCGGTAGTGCGCTTGCCCGCGAAAGGCAAAGGTCCCAGGTTCGAGTCCCGGTTCCGGCACACAATTTTAATCTACTTTTTTTAAGTTATATGAGTGTAATGTAATACATTTCTCTGAGAAAACATAATGAGAAAGAAAAAAATATTCAGTGTTATCTGGATTGTAGAATTCTTACACTTGCTTCCCTATATATGATGATCTTTTTCCACAGGGTGATTATACAAGATGCCAAATTATTTGCCTCCTTGTACATGGTGGTGAGATATTCATCAAGCACCAATCAAACACAAAGCAAGAAATTTGGAATCCTTACTCCTGTAAAAGAAAAGAAAAATAAAAAAGTTTCTCATTGATCTTCAAAAAATGCTTATAAACTTAAGAGTCCAAACTGCAAAGGTCATCGGTTGCTAGACATACAAACTACTTCAACTAATTTATTCTACAAGACACACGCACGCACATAGGTGTGGGCGCTCGCCTGAAGGAGGACTTTAACCACCAGTCGGAGTGGCCATGCAATCCGTGAAGTGGTGTTGAAGACCGTGTGGCTATAGGTATCCTTTCAAAAAAAATTTGAGAAGTTAAATTCAGGAATTTAAATTTATATTAACCAAATTAAACATTTCACCTCAAGTATATCTCGAACAACAAAAGATGTTGCAAAACTACTTTCATGGAATTGAACGTACATCAAGTACTATGCGGCAGTGTAAAATGTAAACAAATATACTTATGGTTTTTTAATGGATACCCCATATTTTTGTTATGTATGGGATAGCATGAAAAATCACAAAAGGATTTGCATTAGCTGCATTGCAATATGTCTATTACATCAGAAGAAAATGCGAAGCACAGTTGACATTTGAAATAAATGAAGCATGCGGCTAGTGTGTTCCAAGACTCAATTGTGTGTGTCTAATGTGCTGGCTGCAAGCTTAATTTATTTCAAACCTCAACTTTGTTTTGTAATTGTGTTGCCACCAATGCCATTCTTTTTGTGCTTTTTCATGCTATTTAATGTGTAAGAAATAATATGGGGTAGCCATTTGAAACATTAGTTTGTGCTGAAAATAATTTTTGTTTACATTTTACACTGTGTTGTATTATTTACTTTCATAAGCCCCTGCCATACGTTCATACTCTCATTCCCATGAAAGTCTTTTTTTTTTCAATATCTATTGTTGTTACAGAGATATTTTGGGTGAAGATTTTAAGTGAGACACCACATATAAAAAATAATAAGGTGCGAATATTATGGAAACTTTCCTGTTGGGATAAATTTATATAAAATATAGAAATTGGATAACTTACCTAAGTTTGTGTGTGTTTTTATTTGTATCTGTTGATGAGCCTGTGCTTTGGGTAAGTTATCCGATTTCTATTTTTTATATAAAAATAATAAGGTGCTAAGGATAGGATTAATTGTCAGTATTTATAAATGTAAAAATATTTCAATACCATTGTAAGCATTTAAATACTAAGCTATAGCAGTGACAGTAGACAGGCAGCAGCCATATAATAAAATACCGGGGGCAGCATTGTTTTTGAAAGTAGCACCTTTCTTATTAAACAATGGAAATTTCAGTAAGGATTCAGCAGTATTTTTGAGGAGGACAGGTTGCTACTCACCATAGAGTCATCTTGTTGAGCTTCAAAAGGCTCACATAACAGATTACAACATACTATAAAGCTCTCTAGCTCTCTCTCTCTCTCTCTCTCTCTCTCTCTCTCTCTCTCTCTCTCTCTCTCTCTCTCTCTCTCTCTCTCTCTCTCTCTCTCACACACACACACACACACACACACACACACACACACACATATGTGTGCACACGTGCACACACAAATAGACCATTTATGGCTGCCATAGACAGACTGCAGGGCTCAGGATGGCAGAGGTGAAAACAGCCAGTGGTGGGGGGTAAGGAGGCAGTATGGAGAGGAAAGCAAGAAGGGAAGAGATGCATGCACAGTGGATGTTGGGGAATAATCCAGTGCCGTCAGATGGACAGGGAAGTAGGAAGGTGGGAGACTGGGTATGTTGCAGAATGGAAGACATAGGTGAGGCAGGAAAGGAAAGGGGAGAGTGGTGGGGACAGAAACAGATGAACTGACTACACTCCAGCCTCATGTTCATCTTCCATGGGACACTTCAGTCTCTCCTCTTCCCCATCTCACTGTCCATCAGAGAACCCCATCATGTAACCTTCTTTGGCCATAATGGCTAAAAACATTTTAGTAAATTTCAATCTTTTATGTGTGCCTTTTTGTGGCTCGTCGTGTGTGTGTGTGTGTGTGTGTGTGTGTGTGGTGAGCAGCAACCTATCCCACTGAAAAATACCTTTTCATATCAATTTGAAATGTCAGTAATGGAGGATAGATAACTTACCATAAAGAGGATTGAGGGGCTGTTGACAGACATGAAAAATAGACAGTCATATTCACACAGTTTAAACTTTTGGTCCATCCTTCATCAAAAAAAGAAACACACACATTCACACATCACTCACACAACTACACACACACACACACACACACACACACACACACACACACACACACCATGTCCAGCCACTCCAGCACCAGAAGCATCTAGACTGTGAGTGGAGTGGAAATGGGGGCGGGGGGGGGGGGGTAGGATGCTGGGTAAGGGTGGAAATGGAAAGTTCCACATTGCATGATGGTTTGTAACAGGCGTGAATTTGAATTGCGACATTGAATACAGTAAAGGGAAATTATAAAGGGGGGGATGTAGAGGACTGTGGGGAGGGAGTTGGGGGGATTTGAAATGATAAAAATAATAAGGAAAAAAATAGGGAAAAATAAAAGTAATTAAGGGGTGAAACAAAGTTGCAAAAAAGACATGAAGGAGAGATACAGAATCCCCACCCTTTCCTGGCATCCTTCCTCCTCCACTCCCCACCTCACCCTCCGTGTAGATGCTTGTGGTACTAGGGAGGCCACACATGGTGGTTGTGTGTGTAGGGGTAGTTGTCTGAGTGATTGTGTGAATGTAAGTGTTCCTTTTTCTGATGAAGGCCATGGCCAAAAATTAAGTTGTGTAAATGTGATTGTCTATTTTTCGTGCCTGTCAGCAGCTCAGTGGCCCTCTTTATGGTGAGTAGTTATCTATCCTCCATTATTGACATTCCAAACAGATGTTTCATTGTTAAAATCTTATTAATTTAGGTGCTTTAGATGACATAAGCAAGAACAGACTTAAGATGTGGAGTGATACTTTATTGTTAAAAAATACAGTATGTAGATTAAGCTGATTTTTCCCCCTCTCATGGTAATGCATACAGCATGAGTCCAGTAAGATGTAATAACCCTTTCATTTTGTGAACTATTACACATACAAAAATGTGGTTTTCAGTATATGTTAGTGTTGAGGGGCACATAATTTTTGTTTTCTGAACCATTTTAGCACCGGTATCTTTTGTGTCCCGACTTCGTCGCCGCTTTTGTGTCCCAGCCTCGTCGTAGGTGTCGGTGGCCGGGTGGATTGAAACCGACACGCTGGTGCAGGTACGGAGGGGAGCAGCCAGAAACTATAAACACTCGAGTAAATTAGAAAGAGATATATTGCACAGAATGTAACAATACTTAACTTTTACATAGTACTGCAGAATGTTGATACATAGTTGTTAGAGGCCTGCCTAGTGCCTGTACAATAGCAAAGTCTTCACTCGTGCCTATCGGATTACGAAGGTCCTAACTCGTTGCTATCTCAGTCCGAAGTGCCAAGTGCGAAGTGAACGATCCTTCAGTGGTGGCCACGAGCGGAGTTGTCCCAGAGGGCGCTCGTGGCTGTCGTCGTGAGAACGCCGCGCCGTGCGTGCCTGGCGGCGCGCGGCGAAAGTAAGTGGCGCGCACTTTGTACTTGTGCGACACCACACCCCTCCCCCCCAAACCGCCGCGCCGTCGTGGCGTAGGGCTGAGGGCCACGGCGACGGCACTGGGAGGAGGGCCTGGGCGGGGGCGTTACTGATGGGACGGGCGTCGTAGCTGCGGCCGGGATCGAGACGCCGTCCGCGCCCCGGCATCCGCCTTGCGATCCTCCAGGGAACCCGCCGAAACCTGGGGAAGGGCGCCCGCCCCCGCCCAGAGGGAGCAGGTCATCTTCTGAGGTGCGCGGCCCAAGCTGGGGGGGCCCGCACGGTCCCGGAGTTCCTCTCGGTGACGCTGTCATCTGCGGAGGCGACAGCGGCGGCGACGACTGCGTCGGATGTACGTCGACGTCCATAGGGATCTCGTAGTCCGGGGACGAACGATGTGGCTGTGCTCCCTGGCGGTGAACTGGGTCTGGAATCAAGAAACCGGAGACAGGATCGCGCGGTCTGTGCAGGCGCAATTGGTTTGCGTGGCGCCGCAGCTCCGACCCTGTGGAAGAACGTACAACAAACATATTGCGCCCAAGCACGCGTTGAATGGTGCCCGGCAACCATGTCTTCTTGTTTCCAGCAAACACCCTGTACAGCACCGGCGTGGAAACCTGAAAACGCGTAGCGCCATACGAACCGACTCGGTGCGTGGGAGGCTGCAGCAGGTGAAGGAGAGTGCGGTGACGGCGGCCGTGTAGCAGCTCGGCAGGAGACGGGCCGTCACGTGGCATGCACCGATACGTAGACAGGAAAATTTGAAGAGCTTGCTGCCTGGAGTGCTGACCTTTCATCTTCTCCATGTGAGACTTGAATGTTCGAACGAAACGTTCTGCTTCACCATTGGACTGAGGGTGAAAAGGCGCGGTGGTGATGTGCTGAATACCATTCACACGACAAAACTGTTGAAATTCCGCACTAACAAACTGAGGTCCATTGTCACTGACGATAGTTTCAGGCAAACCTTCGATGCAAAACACTGATGTTAAGGCACTGATTGTACTAGAAGCCGTCGTTGAGTTCATGGCAATCACGAAAGGAAACTTGCTGAAAGCGTCTACAACAATTAACCAGCGCGTATTCCAGAAAGGTCCGGCAAAGTCAATGTGTAAACGTTGCCATGGTCCCTTGGGGCGTGGCCAGTCTGAGAAACGTTGCGGTGGAGCCGCCTGATGCTCCGCACAAACAGTACACTGTGACGTCATGTCCTCTATCTGAGCGTCCATACCAACCCAGGTACAATGACGTCTGGCCAGTTGCTTTGTCCTAACAATGCCCCAATGTCCTTGATGCAGGAGGCGTAACACTTCACGTTGCAGGGAACGAGGAACAATCACTCTTGCTTGGTCGTTGTCGGTATGCAACAACAGTACACCCTGACTTAAAGATAATGCATGACGTTGTGCAAAATAACGTCGAACCAGAGGCCGGTCAATGTCTTTGGCTCTGGCAGGCCACCCTGAGCGAACAAAACGTGCTACCACACTTAGGTCTGCATCCGCAGCTGTTTCCTGTGCAACCCGACGAGAGTTCAAAGGAAAGTCTGCGACAGCGGAAGCATCTCTGGAGTCTATCTGACAACATGCCATTTCGGAAGAATCAAATGATACATCCTGGCCAACCGGAAGTCGGGAAAGTGTGTCCGCGTTGGCATGTTTAGTGGTAGGTCGGTACAAAATCTCATACTGATAATTTGACAATATCAAGGACCATCTCTGAAGCTTTTGTGCCGTACGTGGCGGAATCGGCTTTGTGGGTGAGAACAACGACGTGAGAGGCTTGTGGTCTGTCAACAAATAGAATTTTCTGCCATAGAGATAATGATGAAACTTTGCGACGCCGTAAATGATTGCTAAGGCCTCCTTTTCTATCTGACTGTAATTCTGTTGCGTCGGCGTCAGTAGCTTGGATGCAAAGGCAATAGGACGATCGTGACATCCAATACGATGTGAGATTACAGCGCCTAGGCCGTACGATGAGGCGTCAACTGCTAACACTACAGGCTTCTGGGGGTCAAAGGGAATCAAACATGCATCACTCAGTAGTGCAGACTTTAAGTTGTCAAAGGCAACCTGGCAATCTTTGGACCAAACAAAAGGAACATTCTTCCTACGTAAGTGATGCAGTGGAGCTGCAATCTGAGAGGCATTGGGAATAAATCTGAAATAATAGTTCAGCTTTCCCATCACTGCTTGCAATTCGTGCACATTCTTAGGAGGAGGCAAGTCTTTGATTGCTCGAAGATGTGACTGTAAGGGATGAATTCCTTGGGCATTAATCACATGGCCTAGGTACTCTATTTCAGTTTGAAAAAACGAACACTTTGCTTTATTGCAACGTAGACCTGCTGCAGTCAAAACTTTGAAAAGGCACTCCAGGTTTGCTAAATGTTCTTCAACTGTACGTCCGGATACCACAATATCATCTAAATAGTTCGAGCAACACGGTACAGAAACTGTCAGCTGTTCCAAAAAACGCTGAAAAATAGCGGGGGCGGAAGAACTGCCAAAGGGTAGGCGTTGAAATTGAAAAAGGCCCATGTGAGTATTAATGACGAAAAACTTTTTTGACTCGTCATCAAGTGGAATCTGTAAGTATGCCTCTGCTAAATCAATCTTGGAAAAGAAGCGAGACTGTCCTAATTTGTCCATCAGTTCCTCAGGTCTGGGCAGGGGATAAGTGTCGACAATTGTTTGACTGTTCACTGTTGATTTGAAGTCCGCACAGAGACGAAGTTTTCCTGACGGCTTGGGTATAATCACTATAGGCGAGGCCCACTGACTCGCAGAAACAGGAGAAATCACCCCACTATCTTGCCAACGTTTAAGTTCTTCGGCAACTGTATCACGCAAGGCGATAGGCACTGGTCTAGCTTTACGAAATTTTGGAACTGCAGATTCTTTTAAAGTTACATGTGCCACGAAGTCTTTTGCACAACCTAGTTCCGGCGAAAACAAGTCACTGTATTTTTCACATAATGCATTAATTTTATCCTGAGGCACTATTGACGAAATTTGAAGCACATCTCGTTGAATTGATAAACCAAACAAGTCAAAAGCATCTAGTCCAAAAATGTTCTGTGTCGATTTGGCCCGAAGAACAACAAAAGCAACTGTTTTCGTAACACCTTGAAAAGAGGCGGGCAGGCTACATGTTCCTAGCACGGGAATATTTTGTCCTGTGTACGCTGTTAACACTTGTTGACAAGGCGACAATTTTGGCGAACCCAGAAGTTCATAAGTGTCTTTATTTATTAATGTGACAGCGGAACCAGTATCAAGCTGAAATTGCACAGTCTTATTTTCTAGAGAGAGAGTAACAAACAGCTTGTGCTTCTGGCGCACGACCGGTGCGCGAATGTGGGCAACGTCTAATACATATTGTTTTCTGCGCTTGCGCGGGTTGCGTGCGGTAGGAAGCGGCGCATACTCGGCACACAGCGGATTAACAACACTGTCACTAGATGACGCTACCGCCGGATCGGCGTCCGCGCAATGTGAGGCTACTGCACTAAGATTACTTTCAGTATCTACAACAAGTCTACTGTCACTAGCTACACAGTACTGGGCACTATTACAAGGAGCAGTTGCAGAAGGCACTATTTTCACTACAGGAATGCACTGTTCATAGTCATTTCGCTTGTCCCGAACCCTTTTCCGTTGCACTGTTTTACGCGCTCGTCGGCGCTTGCTACGTGGTGCACTATATAGATTTGCCATAGGCGCAGAAGAACTTTCTTGCAATTGAGATCCAAGGAAAGCAGTGTTCAATTCCACAGCCCGTATAACATTTACAGAATTAACTGTTCTCGCACTCCGCGAAGCACTGATTCTAACGTTACTGTTCTTTGAATTTTTAATTTGCATACACACAGACTGCACATGTCCCGATTTGCCACATTGATAACAGGTTGCGTTGCGACTAGGGCAATGAGCACGCTTGTGGCGAGACACACACTGGGGGCAAGATTTACGTACATTTTTCTGAAATGAGCGTTGGCGCCCGTTATTCAAATCACTGTTTCCAACACGACGGGTCGACCTTTGTGTCGCACTTCTACACTGGCTACTGTTCACTGTCTGTTCAGCACGGCCGTTAGAAAAATAATTATCACTAGTGCTATACTGAGAACTACGGCTAGGAAAGCGTCCGTTGCGGCGCACTGAATTTACACTGTGGCTTTGCATTTCTACATCTGCTAAGTCAAAAGTATCATGCGCTTCTATAAGCTGCAGTACACTGTCTAATGAGGGGTCAGACTGTTTCAGAATTGCTGCTCTAATTCTGGGGTCCTGAATATTCTGCGTAATCGCATCCCTCAACATCACGTCACTATACGAAAGTCCACAAGAGCAAGTAAATTTACATTGGCGGGTTAAGCCCTTCAATTCCGTAATCCACTCTTGGTGTGACTGCTGCGGTAATTTTTTAAGTCTGAAAAATCGGTACCGTGCAGCGGCTACAAGAACTTTTCTCTCATAATGAGCATTCAGTGCATCTACAATTTGTTCAAAGTCTACATCACGAGGAGATGCGAGAGGGAAAAGTTTTTGCAATAGTACGAAAGTCTGGGGGCCCACAATCGATAAGAAAAGGTTCTTCACTCTCTGACCTGTAATTTGATGAGCCGCGACGAGTTCTTGAAACTGTGCGAAATAGTCGCTCCATTCTTCCTCACGTTCGTTGTACTGGCGGAACGTCGGAAGCGGTGCGGCGGCAGGTGTGGGCTGCTGAAGCGGCGGCTGTTGTTGTTGGTGAGCAGCCTGTGAAGTTAACTGCGACACCGCCTGGAGAAGTTGTGTAATTTGCGCCGTCTGTAACTGAATAATTTCCATTAAGTTTGGGTTCGGGGTAGTGGCCATGCTGACCGATTAGGCGCCGCGCATACAAGTAAATTATAACAAAACACAAATGCAATATGAAAGAGGACGCTCTGCAACAAAAAAGTCCACAAAATACGTAACAGAATATGTTCCCCCAAAAATCTTATAATAAGGGTGGGTGGGCGGGAGCAATTTTTGCGTGCTCCGACTGCTGCTGTCTGGCTGCTGTAAGCGGGCTGGTCCAAGGTTCTATCACTCCTCGTCGCCACTTTTGTGTCCCGACTTCGTCGCCGCTTTTGTGTCCCAGCCTCGTCGTAGGTGTCGGTGGCCGGGTGGATTGAAACCGACACGCTGGTGCAGGTACGGAGGGGAGCAGCCAGAAACTATAAACACTCGAGTAAATTAGAAAGAGATATATTGCACAGAATGTAACAATACTTAACTTTTACATAGTACTGCAGAATGTTGATACATAGTTGTTAGAGGCCTGCCTAGTGCCTGTACAATAGCAAAGTCTTCACTCGTGCCTATCGGATTACGAAGGTCCTAACTCGTTGCTATCTCAGTCCGAAGTGCCAAGTGCGAAGTGAACGATCCTTCAGTGGTGGCCACGAGCGGAGTTGTCCCAGAGGGCGCTCGTGGCTGTCGTCGTGAGAACGCCGCGCCGTGCGTGCCTGGCGGCGCGCGGCGAAAGTAAGTGGCGCGCACTTTGTACTTGTGCGACACCACAGTATCGATAGAAAAAATGAAGCAAGTACTTCTTCTTAATGGAAACACTTTTTGTAAGTGCATTTGATAGCTCTTGAGAAGACAATTACAGTGATTCAGAATTTCTTAATGTTGGCGTGGAAACCTATCAAAAATTTTAATAAATGTCCTAGAATTTGAGGGCATATTGGCTGGAATCCGTGTTAGAAGGGCAAATGCCACCAAGTGGAGCTCTCGTGCTATGTAGCATCAAAATGTCAACACTGCAGGTTGGATATAGTACTTTTATATGGTGAATGTAAAAGATATGCCATGCAAACAATACAGTGGTATAGGACTATCTATTCAGTTTGCAACTATCCAACATGCTACGAAATTGCACAAATCACAAGGATGCTACTGTGAATAGGATGCTTGAATGTCAAAATGAGGACAAGAAAGAAGACTGCAACCAACATACAACACAAAGACGCTGTCCTGGCTATGATGTTACATTTCTGTATGTTGTAACATTTCTCATTTAAGTATAAGTACATGTGGAGTGCATATTTGTTTTTGTTAAGAATGAAGTTTTTGTTTTGTATCAGATACATGTTGTAATTAATAATAGTCCTGTGATTTTCTTATGAGAAACATTGTTTTTCTGCTGCCACCACCACCACCACCACCACTACTACTAATTCATCACTTGATGCCAATGTGTGAATACAAATTCTACCTTGCACATATGGAAGACATTGATTATATCTACTCTGACTAAAGTGCTTCCTCCTTGAAGAGTTGTTTCACTCAACCTCCAGAGAGCCCAGCACTGTCGACAACTTTTTGAGAGTGTATGAGAATTTCTCGAAAATTTGCCTTAGCGTTGCATGTTTCTTGACCGCGCTCATAGCCCATTCCTATCACACACACCCATCCTTACTAACATTCTGCTGGTTCTTCTAGATGAAGTACCACTGGATGTTTGAAAGTGTATACAGCTGCAATTCCACAGATGTCCTTCGGGGGTAAGAATAGGCCCGCGGTATTCCGGCCTGTCGTAAGAGGCGACTAAAAGGAGTCTTCATACTTTTCGGCTTTCCGTCTGTGGTCCCCTATTTGGGTTTGACCCTCCATTTTTCAAAATTTTTTCAGAAGAGCGAACCATTTGGGGAAGGACACCTCACGTGGTGCTACATGTAATTCTCGTGCCATGCCATCTTATGCACCCATCATGGAATGGACTTGCGACTGCGGCTTATATTCTGTCACTGGGCACGTCATTTCTTTTTTCCGTGCAAGTCGCGTCCATTGTGCATCGATATCTCAGCACTCTCGATTATGATGGTTCACATAGCGCCAGAAAGCCAACACGGTAGCCAGTCCGTTGTGGTGGGGTCGTCATGTACCCTCTTGGCTGTAGCCAACTGACAAGGCAGGGATCGTTCTATCGATGCCAGAGCTGTAAGCTCCTCATGCAGGCCTAGGAGTAGATGCTTGTCACCGTGGAGCATCAGGACTCCCGGCAACGGTCATCCTGCCAGGTGACGTTGCTGTGGCTGGGTGGCGCCCATGAGGAGAGCCCCTGTTCGGTGTGGGTGGCATCGGGGCGGATGATTCGCGATGAAGCGAAACAAATCCAGCCACCAAAATCCTGGTCAGACAGGTGTCTCTAAGCGTGGAAAGTACAATGCAGTTACTTATGATCCCTCATCGTTTCCTTCCCTGACTTCTTCTTGGCGGGAACGTGGGGATCGACATAATGAGTCGTATGTCCCGAAATTTCTGGTATGTACTAGGACATATGGGGGATCCTTCCAGGCAACCAAGCCCATGTTCTTTGTTGAACATATTGAGGGCAAGTTCGGTGAGGTTGCGGGAATTTCTAAGATGCGAGACGGATCGATTCTTATACAGGCAGAGTCCCCTGCACAGTCTCGTGCTCTGCTCACGTGCACTACGCTTGGCGACATGCCCGTCTCTGTAACGGCACATAAGACTTTGAATCTGGTGCAGGGAGTCATTTTTCACCGTGACCTCTTGCTGCAGTCAGATGAGGAGTTGCGTGAAAATCTGCAACGACGCGGTGTCCATTTTGTCCGCCGTGTCTTTCGGGGTCCAAAAGAATATAGGGTGGCAACCGGGGCCTTCATCTTGGCCTTCGATGGCGATACCTTGCCCGAGAAGGTCAAGGTGATGGTATACAGATGTGATGTCCGATCGTACATCCCTCCACCCATGCGCTGTTTCAAGTGCTGGCGGTTTGGACACATGTCTTCTCGTTGCGACGCAGCCCCTATTTGTCATGACTGTGGCCGTCCCGTACACCCCGATGCGCCTTGTACCCCACCACCTTCCTGTGTGAACTGCAGCGGCCACCACTCGCCTTGCTCACCGGACTGTCCCACTTTCCAAAGGGAGCGCAAGATCGTAGAGTATAAGACACTCGATCGCGTAACTTACTCTGAGGCCCGTCGCAAGTATGAAAAACTTCACCCGGTATCCATTATGTCTACATATGCTGCTGCCACAGTGTCTTCGCCTCCATCGAGGGCGGTTTCCCGACCCCCTATCACACCTTCTGTGGGCCCTTTGGGCCATCAGTTAATCTCGGCTCCCCAGACGCCAGGGGGCGCCTCTTCTTCTGCGAGGCTTTTGCCCCCCGCTTTAACGGGGTCTTTGAACCCCGTCCCTCTGCCGGAGAAATGTCTTCCTTCTCCGGCTCTTCCTTCAGGGAAAGGGCCTGACGAACCCCTTCCACCAACTCCTGCAGTTCCCACTGTGTCTGACACCCTGGATGTCAGTAGACCTACTGCTGCACGGAAAGGGTCTCTTGAGGTCTCCAAAACGCCAGTTTCGTCGCAGCCAAACGTCAGCCAGTGGCTCAAAGTCCAGGTACCCGCTGGTAGCCAGGCCTCCCCATCTGCGTCGACATCCGACGCCACTTCTGGGAAGCCCACTCGAGCACCGAAACCCAAACCCAAGCGGGAGCGGGCGAGGAAAAAGGATGTCCCTCAGGAGAAAGAGCTGGCGGCAAAGGCGGCTTCCTCGATGCCATCCGCTACCAGTTCTGACTCAGACAATGAGGTCGAAATCCTTGTGTCTAAAGAGGATCTCGCTCTTACAGACACCCTAGACGCAATGGATATGGACACCACAGACCCTCAGTGGGTGGCGGCAAGTGACACTGAGGCGCACCGCGTCTCTTAATCGCTTTCATGCCTCCCCAGTCCTTAGGCAGCACTTTCCTCCAATGGAATTGCGGCGGTTATTTTTCCCAACTAGCAGAGTTAAAACAACTTTTAAGCTCTTCTTATGTACTGTGCGTTGCCCTCCAGGAAACCTGGCTTCCGGCAACGCGAACCCCAGCCCTCCGTGGCTACCGTGGGTTTTACACGAATCGTCCTGTATATGACAGAGCATCTGGTGGCATCTCCATTCATGTCATCAACTCTGCCTACAGTGAAGCTGTGCCCCTTCAAACTCCTTTGGAGGCAGTGGCTGTTCGGATCAGGACACCACTAGCTATAACCGCCTGCACTGTTTATCTTCCACCTGATGGTGCAGTCCCCTGCCACATGTTATCAGCACTGGTTGCTCAGCTCCCCCCACCCTTCCTCACCATGGGCGATTTCAACGCCCATAATCCTTTGTGGGGTGGCAACATGACTACTGGCCGAGGTAGGGAGGTTGAAAATCTTGTCTCCCAGCTCGACCTTTGTATTTTAAACACAGGTGCTCCCACACATTTCAGTGTGGCACACGGCACCTACTCGGCCATCGATTTATCTATTTGCAGCCCTGTCCTCATTCCATCTCTTCATTGGAGAGTGCATGACGACTTGTGTGGCAGTGACCACTTTCCGATTTTTTTGTCACTGCCCCAGCATCATTGCCCTAGCCGTTTGCCCCGTTGGGCTCTTAACAAAGCTGACTGGGATGCGTTTACGACTGCTGCCACTGTTCGATCTTTGCCGGACACTAACATGGATGTGGTGGTCGACAATTTAACAGACGTCATTGTCTCTGCAGCTCAGTCTGCAATCCCGTCTTCTTCTGGATCGTCCCGGCAGAGGTCCGTGCCCTGGTGGTCGCCGGAAATCGCTGCCGCCATCAGAGAACGTAGGCGAGCTCTTCAGCGTCATAAACGGCACCCATCAGTGGCCAACCTCATCACTTTCAAGCGACTTCATGCCAAGGCTCGGCAACTCATCAAACGAGCCAAACAAGAATGTTGGGAGAGGTATGTCTCGACCTTAGGTTCTCGTGTCTCTCCATCTCAGGTGTGGACTAAGATCAGGCGCCTCTATGGCCACCAGACTCCTATTGGCGTCCCTGGGCTTTCTATCCATGGGGCTGTGTGTACAGACCCGAGTGTGATCGCTGAACATCTTGCTGATCACTTCGCTAGGTGCTCTGCATCTGCTAACTACAGTGCAGCATTTCGCTCCCGCATGGAGCGTGTGGAGCGACAGCGCCTCTCCTTTGCGACGCGCCGTCGGGAGTCCTACAACGCCCCATTTACCGAAAGTGAGCTGCTTAGTGCCTTGGCCAATTGTCCAGATACGGCTCCCGGTCCCGACCGTGTCCATGCACAGATGCTGAAACACATCTCGCGGGATTCTCAGCGCCATGTCCTAGAGATATTCAACCGCATTTGGGGTGGTGGCGAGTTTCCGTCCCAGTGGCGGGAAGTCGTCGTCATACCGGTGCTGAAGCCTGGCAGGGACCCACTGGAGGTTGACAGTTATCATCCCATATGCCTGACCAACGTTCTATGCAAGTTGCTCGAACGTATGGTCGCACCTCGCTTGACTTGGGTGCTCGAGTCACGGGGCCTTCTGGCGCCATCGCAGGGTGGATTTCGCCAGGGTCGTTCTACGACAGATAATCTGGTGTGCCTGGGGTCAGCGGTTCGGACAGCTTTTTCCCGTCGTCAGCACCTCATTGCGGTTTTCTTCGACCTTCAGAAGGCCTACGATACCACATGGCGGCATCACATCCTCGCTACGCTGCACGAGTGGGGCCTTCGGGGGTCACTTCCCATCTTCATTGCTAATTTCCTCCGACTCCGCACGTTTCGGGTCCGAGTCGGTGTTGCACGTAGTTCGCTCCACGTCCAAGAAAATGGGGTCCCACAGGGGTCTGTGCTGAGTGTCTCACTGTTTTTGGTGGCCATTAATGGCCTGGCTGCAGCTGTGGGGTCATCGGTGTCTCCTTCCCTGTACGCCGATGATTTTTGCATATCTTTCTGCTCCACCACAACAAGTGCTGCTGAACGCCGACTCCAGGCGGCCATCTGCCAGGCTCACACGTGGGCCCAGCATCATGGCTTTCAGTTTTCCGCCGGCAGAACACGTGTGATGCACTTCTGTCAGCGTCGGACGGTGCACCCCCACCCTGAACTCTATCTTGACGGCCAACTGCTTCCTGTCGTGGACACCCACTGATTCCTAGGCCTGATCTTTGATGCCCGACTGACCTGGCTCCCTCATATTCGTTATCTGAAACGGGAGTGCGGGCGACATCTCAACGGCCTTCGATGTTTGGGCCATACTGCATGGAGAGCTGACCGCTCCACCCTGCTGCGGCTCTATACGGCCTTGGTGCTCTCACGCATAGATTATGGATGCCTTGCTTATGGCTCTGCAGCGCCTTCAGCGTTGCGCTTATTGGACCCTATTCACCACTGTGGGGTTCGAATTGCGACGGGAGCATTCCGAACCAGCCCTGTGGCCAGTCTTCTAGCAGAGGCCGGGGTCCCCCCGCTACGGGTCCGCCGCCAGCAACTGTTGACAGCGTATGCAGCCCGCGTCTATAGTACAAAAGGACATCCTAACTACCGCCTACTTTTTTCTACTGCGGCTGTTCGTCACCAGCAGCAGCGCCCCAGGTCAGGACACACACAAAAGCTGTCTGCGTGCAGTCCCTTCTGGGGGAGCTTGAGTCCTACCCTCTTCCACCTCCATTTCGGGCCCATTCACACACACCTCCATGGTGCCTGCCACGGCCATGTCTTTGTTTAGACTTGGCCCACGGGCGCAAGGACTCACTTCCCCCTGAGGCTCTCCGTCACCAGTTTCTTGCTGTCGTTGCTGGGCACCCCGGCTACGACGTTGTTTATACGGACGGCTCGATGTTAAACGGCCGCGTTGGCCTTGCCTACGTAAATGGTGACCATGTTGAGCAGCTGTCCCTGCCAGAAGGCTGCAGTGTTCATACTGCAGAACTGGTGGCCATCTTCCGTGCTCTTGAACATATGCGTTCCTGCTCAGGTGAGTCTTTCCTTCTTTGTAGTGACTCCCTGAGTAGCTTACGCGCTCTGGAACAGTGTTATCCATGTTCGCCATTGGTGATGGCCATCCGAGTGGCTGTTTTTGCCCTTGTTCAGTCTGGCAGATTAGTGGTGTTCCTTTGGTCTCCGGGTCACGTTGGCATCCCAGGCAACGAACGTGCCGATGGGCTTGCCAAACAGGCGGTTAATGCCTCTGTCTTAGAGATCAGCCTCCCAGCTTCAGATCTCCGTACCTTGTTGCGCCGTCGGGTACAACAGCTCTGGGATGCTGAATGGCGCAACCTGAGCACTCCCAACAAGCTTCGGGTTGTCAAGGAGACTACAGCTGCGTGGCGCTCCTCAATACGTGGCTCTCGCAGGGATTCGGTGGTTTTGTGTCGCCTCCGTATTGGGCACACGCGGCTCACCCATGGATATCTCCTTCGGGGTGAGGATCCGCCTCGTTGTCGTTGTGGCTGTCCCTTGACGGTGGCCCACATTTTGATGGACTGCCATCTTTTAGCCGCCCTGTGGCAGGATTTTAATTTTCCTGTAATTTTATCTGAACTTTTACGCAACGATGCCATTATGGCTGATTCTGTTTTAGGTTTTATTCATGACAGCGGCTTTTACAACTCTATATGAAGCTTTGTTGCCCCGTGGCTGACCCTTCCTATTTTATTTTTATGGTCGGTCAACCATGAACTTTGGCTTTGTCATTTTATTTCCACACTTGTTTGCTGTTTCCGTGTGATTGTGTCCTATCGTGTTGTCTCCCGCCTTGTTGTCCTTTGTCGAATTTGTTTACATTTTATTGATTGAGTGGGGTTTTCCCCCCGTAACAGTTTTACCTCTGGGCGAACTTTTCAGTGTCTCCACACTTATCTCGCTCTTTGATGGAATGGGGGACTGATGACCTCCGCAGTTTTGTCCCCCTAAAACATCAAACCAACCAACCAACCACAGATGTCCATATCTCTTGTCTTGTGTTGGAACACAAATACTGGAGGAATGACTTACTGGATGTTAGATACAACAAAATTCTATTGTCAAATGGCCTGCAAGCTTCTCCGACCTGACCCCACTTGATTTCTTTCTTTGGGAGCAGGGAGGAGGGAGGCACTCAAAGATGCAGTCTATGATGAAGCCATAACTACACCAGTTGACATGTGTTGTCAAATCCCTGGTGCATGCTCTTACATATCATCCACTGTAATTATATCTGTTCAACGTTCTTTGGAACAACAGTTGCAAATATGTCTTTCAGTACATGGTCGCATTTTGAACACATGTTTATATAAAAGATAAAGTTGTGTTTCTGTAAGATAAACCTAATGTTACATGCTTTGGGTGGATACCAAAGCATAGTTAGTAAATTGTTTATTATAGTTGTGTGTGTACAAAATTGCACTGCAGTGTCAAATAAGTGAACAATATGTATTGCATGTAGCTGGCAGCACTGTCATTAGTAGAATATTTATCTTGTGGTGTAGAAGTGCTCACCAAATTATTTTTAATCAAATCATTAGTTCAATGAATGTGCTCCATATAATTTAGAGTTATGTAGGTTGATACATTTGTCCAACAGCATGTATAGAACCTCTTTGAAACACGCAGCCACATACAGGACATGATATATCAATTATTCCTTCTACAATTTATATATTTCTTACAGTAGTTGCTTTTTTCAGCATATAAGACCTCTTTATTTTTGAAGTACATAGTGATTTCTCAGTTTCAGCTTGTATACATCTGGGAATATAAAGAAAGGTGAAACAGTTTTCTTAACCCCTTTGTCATATTCTAGCCTATGTCACATGTCGATATACAACATTCATAGGTAAACCTACATCCACAGTAAGTCTTAAGTTGGTTCAAGGAGAACATAGTGTTATGACAGTCTTGCAGGACTACTTTTTGATATACAATTATGCAGCCTCATCTGGGACGTCTGGTTGGTAGTGTTTATTAGCAATGAGCATTCTCTAGAATGCAAGATGCTAAGGCAAATTCTTGATAAATTCTTACATACTCTCAAGAAGTCATCAACAGTGTGTACTCTCTGGAGGCTGAGCAAAACTACTCTACAAGGAAGCATTCAGACAGAGCAGTCTTGATTGTTGTCTTCCGTATGTGTAAGGAATAATTTGTATTTCACACATTATTGTCAAGAACATGACTTCCTTTTGTTTGTACAGTAGTAGTAGTAGTAGTAGTAGTAGTAGTAGTAGTATGTTATATGTTTCACAGAAGACTAAAACCATAGGACTATTATTAATTGAAACTTGCACCTCACATGAAACAAAAACATTAGCAGAACATTTATAGATTGGTAATTGAAATTACCAATAAAGAAGGAGAAAAAATTCAGCAGAGCTTACAGTATCTTCAGTTTTAGCCAATATTAAATACCTATAAATATTTCAGCTTCATTCTTTACGATGGTTGTTCTGTCCTATTAGTCAAAAGTTTGGATAGCATTAATTTCGATGTATGTTGTATGTTATTGGAGCCAAGTTAAAAGTTATAGACTCCCAAAATTTGCGAACTGTTTCTAGCACTAGCCAACCTTTTCCATGAATTTCCTTTTGATGCAGTTTGAATGGAACATACGTGCATAGTTGGGCAGAGTGTATGACTTTCATTTATAGAAGAACACGCATCTGTATCTATGGACTAAGTGTGCGACTGCTAGATACATTGTGTAATTTTAAATGTTGTATCATGCCTGTTGTATTTTTTGCTACATTACAGAGTTCTTTAAGACATATGTTGCAACAGATGTTATCTACATCCTCTATAAAGTACTGCCAGCTCCACACCTTTTTCTGTCATTTATCTGTATTTGAATGACAATCACAGCAAGCTGCAAACTTTACTTATCAACGTCAGCAGTCAGTTCAGACAACTGAAACGTGTGGTGTGCTGCCCCAGTCAACCAGCAATAGCAAGACATAGTGCCGAGTTTCTCTTCAAGGACATTCCTTGAATTTTTTTACAACACATGTCAACATTAACAAATGCTGTAATTGTCTTCTCAAGAGATATCAAATGCAGTCATAAAAAGTAAGCGGTTTAAACATACTTGCTTCACCATCTCACTACACAAAAACATATATGCTCTTAAACACTCTAACATGTGCTGAAAACTGGATTTTGATACGAGTAACCAGTAACAAAATAAAAGGGGTTTTCCATCTTACATGACTCACCCTGCATGCTGGCTCATTTCGCATCCCTAAAGAACACTCTCTTCCGTAGGATCTAATGAACACAGAGTATCAATGAATAAGGGCTGAGGCTACATACTTTTACTGCATTAAAGTCTGCCATCACTTTCTGTTTCCCCATGCAAGCACTGCTCAGAATTCATCAGTGATGGCATTTGCAAGGTTTTTTTTATCATTTATAACTGCTGCCAACTGAGGTCTTAGATTAGATTATTACTTATTCCATAGATCATGAGCACAACATTTTGTAACTAAGTGGAACATGTAAGTTTAATAAAAGGTATCTTTACACGTAATAAGACATTCTTTTTTTGTAAAATTACTAATATATGTTTAAAAATTGGTCCATTGAGTAGAAGGTGTTGTCATTCAAAAAAATGTTTTCATTTCTTTTTAAATAGTAGTTGGCTACCTGTCAGACTTCTGATACTATTTGGTAAGTGACTGAAGACTTTTGTGGCAGCATAATTCACCCCTTTATGTGCCAAAGTTAGAATCAACCTTGAGTAGTAGTTATGTACTTACTTTTGACTTGTGTTTGGTTATTAATAACAAATTTTGTAAGAGTATATATTTGGTTGGCTCCAGAAATTATTCTGATTACACACTTTTGTGCCATGAATACTTTTTTACTCGTTGATGAATTGCCCCAAAATATCATACCACATGAAAGATGTGAATGGAAATAGAAATAGTAGGCTAATTTACTGATATGTCTATCACCCAAATTAGCAATAAGCCTAAGAGTATATGTAGCTGAACTCAAAATGTTTCATTAGATTATCAATGTGTTTCTCCAATTCAATCTCTTATCAATGCACACAACTAAAAATTCTATTCTATTCAACTTCTATTCAAAGTATGTGTTTGTTAATACTGTCATGTTATTTACAGTCAAGAACCATATATATTGTGTTTTATCAAAATTTAGTAAGAAACCATTTGCAGAGAACCACTTCATGATTTTCATCAGTTACTTCTTGTTTGTCAGGTGTGATTGTAACACTTGTTCATCAGCAAAAGCACTGACATTGCATCTTCGTGAAAATTGAATGGCAAGTCAATAATATATATGAAGAATAGCAAAGGATCCTAGACCACTCCTGTGGGATCCCATTCTTGATAGGTCCCCAGTTCGAGGAAACAGTTGATTGTTGCATTACGTGAACAACTTGTTTAAAGTTTCTTAAAGGAGAATTAAACCATTGGTGCACAAACCCACTAATACCATAATATTTGAGTGTATCTAAAAGTATGATTTACACAATAAAAAGCCTTTGAGAGATCACAAAAAATCCCAATCACCATGTGGCACTCCATTAGCCACCACACAGCTTTTGTTTGTCAATAAGCTGTGTATTATGTATCATTTAAATATGTTACATGTGTTTACACATTACCAAATTCATGGAGAGAAAAAGAATTAATATTCTAGGTTGCATGGTCATTCAGTACTGACAAAAATAAAATTCTTAAATTATTTCTTTATTCTGTAGGCACTGCTCCTTATGTAATGCATGTACTGTACGCAAAACTGCAACACTCAAGGACCCTCACCATACTTTTTCTGAAAAGCTACTCTCACCCAAAGGCAAGAACTTCTTGACTTTCATTTGAGAACTGGTACAACAGGATTCAGGTACTTAATTTTGTAAATTATTGAATACAGAACTATTTGTCTCCCAACAAGTCATTATTTGGTAACAGTTTACAGAGTAATCTCAATATATTCTAGGTAAATAACATGCATAATTCCACTTTATGTTGTGCTTAACTTACACAGTTAGGATGTCTATTGAAAATGACTGATCTTGGCAGTGAGATTGTCCAATGTGACACACTAACTGCACAACAGCAATAAAAAAATAATTTATGTACATTTAATGAAAATTATCCTTTGACAAAAAATCTTCATATGACATTCTAAACATTCTGTCCCTTCTATATGAGATTTTCACTTTACAATTTACACTGTTTATTAAATAACAAATATTATTAAATTTGAAATGCAGTCTTGTCTATTATAAACAGATTTCACCCTTAGCATAAATGTTGCTATAATTTTATTATCCCCTACAGATGAAGAATATATCTGTTGTTGACACTATGGCTACAGTATATTAAAACAAGCTGCTGAAAATGACACTTGTACCAGGCCAGCTGGCTTATTATAATATAAAACTGAAACACGAATAATTTCAAAATATTATTTTCACAAAATCTACTGAATACTGAATAGCAATATCTTAAGACTGAAATAAAGCAATAATTTGCCAGAAATTGCCTAGCTTGAGCTCTGCTGTTCCTTTTCTCTATATAATAACATTTTAGAAATATTCTACATATGAAATTGCTTGATAATTGAGTGTCTAAATTGCTAGCATTTACTTGTCTGCTCTTAAATTATTACTGTAACAAAATGAAATGTACAATATCACATAACTGTTTATAATTGATGCTCTTAATTGAACATGAGAAATGCATAATCTTTCAGGCAATTGTTACAAATATTTCTACATTTAAGCAGTGTCAATTGCAATAGAACTTCCAAAATAACATTAAGAAATTCTCTAGATTTTACCATAAGTCTTTCTTCATTTTCTTTGCACAAATTTCCACAAATTGGTAACACATAAAGATCAAAGAATGAATGAATAAATAAATAAATAAATAAAATCTTAGATTATTTGGCTCCATCTAATATAGTCATTCTTGGAGGACTACTGAAGTTTTGCCGATTTAATCCATCAAATGCCACAAAACAGAACAAGACATCTCACAAAGCAAGAGATTTTTTTAATTCAATGGCCAAGTCACACTCATCTTAAACACTTTTACAAAGACCACACTACTATGTTGTAATTCTTTAAGAGACAGCATTCAAGTAGGTATCTCTTCTGAGAGAAACTACACATAAATAGTTTTAATGTATAATACCAACAATAATTCTGATATCATGTAAATTTTAAAATCCAAATTACTAATTCAAAAACTTATAATTTTATATCAGCCTTCACAGTAGTAAAAAATAATGGTATTTAAAAATGTGTGCTTTAATGAAATGTGTCTCACTAAAATAAAATATAAAACAGATTTATCAAGGACTCTATATTCATATTATGTAAATTTTTATAAAAAATGTGCAATTGACAAACAGCTTTTAAAGTCGTTGTTTCCTGGTTATAATGACTTTTAAACAAGCCTAAGCAATTTGAAGGCTATGTTCACAAATTAAGCATAAATGAAAATGACTGGAGAGTACTTACAAAATGACATAAAATATCAAGAATTCTAAAAGATTTTCTGTGATAATTTTCAGTAACAAGTAAAACTAATAATGAAGAGGGAAATTGTTCCATTTGCATCACTTAAATTTCAGCTACAGTTTATTTATGTATAGTTGTCACTCTCTTATACTTGAGTATAATTTAGTCTTAATAGGCTGAAATAATAACAAGGATGTGCTAGAGGTTGTACTACTAATTCTGTTAAACACTTGTAGCAATGTCCACACTGTGATCTTCCAAAATGAACAGAATGTAACTTAAACAGGTTTATTTTCTATTTTTCCCATATTTTTGAAAGAAAATGCATTTCCTTGAGGACAAAATTAAACTCAATGCAAAATAATTCAAAGAACTACTCTTTTTTACTGGGGTCATTACATTCAGGGCAACACTGCTTCTTAAATATGTTGCTCAGCTGCAACAACTTAAGTAAAACATAAATGAGAGATAAAATAATAATAATAATAATAATAATAATAATAGCAAACAAAGTTTCCATTTATGAAAAATTCATTTTTATTAAATAATGTTTACCAGCATAAATAAATATGGTGCATTAAAATGGTAAACATTTTTTCATTATTTGTCATAGCCCATTTGCAAACAATTATTTAAGCAGGCAAAAAGTGTTTCAAAATCACAGCCAAATCAAAGGTATGATTATAATTGTAACTCTCTTAAAGATTAAAAACAAGCTCCTTCTATAATGGAACCCTATTCGTTGTGATGCTCACAAAGTACTTTTGGCAATGTTTTGTAATCCACATGACACATATTTTTTCTTTTTCTTAAAATTACAAAATCTTTTTTTTGTCACTGGCATACAGCTTACTAAAAAACTAAAAATACTGATTATCAGAAAAATCACAAATACAGTCTCATTTCAGTTTTTTATAACAAAACAAAGGCAAATGTTTCTTCTGCCTAGCCATACATGAAATAATGATTACTGTAATAATGGAAAGTCCGGGTCAGAATTAATAATATAGTAAGGTCAGTTTACAACTCACCGCAAAGACATGGTGACAAGCTGCAACAGACACATACAAAAGACACACACATACAACACTTTCAGCTATCGGCCATAGCTGAAAGTGTTATATGTGTGTGTCTTTTGTATGTGCCTGTCGCAGCTTGTCGCCACGTCTTGGTGGTGAGTTGTAAACTGTCCTTACTATATTATTAATTAATGATTACTGTATTATTTTTGTCTAAAGGCAGCACAAGAATTTTCTTCTTCCTTCTAGCACAGATTTAAATGGCTTAGAAATTATAGCTTTTACTTGGCCTTCTTGACAAATTTTAGCACAATGATATTGAAAATTTCAATTATTTTAACAACTGTACAAATCATAATTTTTGAAACAAACACTGAAACGATATATGTTAGGAAACAAGTTTTGTATGTTCAATGCAAGCAATTTCCTTGTCACTCAAACCACTATAAGATGTAGGTTCCTTCTCTTCCTGACAATGACAATAAAATAAAATAAAATTTTGTTCCAATAACCCATTTAATTCCAACTGCATCCATTTAGTAACATATTTCAGTATGAGTTTTTAGCTCAAATAGCTCAACTTCGACAAAAACACTGTCTCATAAATGATAACAACATCACCTCACACGAAACAACATCCTCAGACACACAGTTCATAACATTTGCACAGAAAGTGCAAATTTTAGGGCCTCCATATAAATTCTCCATCCTTATTTATAGCAACATTTTGTATGCAGTTTCATCATCTTTCAACTCAGATTGTGGCACCAACACTTTAATAAAACAATGTCAAAAATATTTAGAACTGTCAATACAAATTTGACAATGAATTGTAAGAGGGACTCAGACTTCACATGTGTATTGAAAAACAGCCTTCATCTTGTTGAATGTGTAACAATTCAATGGAAACTTTTTTTTTTTAATTTCAACTGGAGTTTTTTTTACACTACCTAAAACGTTTTCTTGTACTTCATAAATATTTACAGTCCTAAAATATGATAATGAACTATATCCTTTTTTATTTTTTACACACGATGAAAGTAAGTCATTAACAAAAAACAAACTGAAGTTGCCTCAGTCACCATTAACTTCATCGTAGTGACCGAACTTCAGGAAAACTTGTTCCAACGTTGTCTGGCTGAAGCTATATTCCTCTATATCAAGCTCTTGCTTTGCTGTAAAAGCCAAACAAAACAAATTTTATGGAGCCTCCAATTAGTTAGAAACATCAAGGTAAATGCTACTAAAACAACATTAAAATCTTGAAATTTTTCATATTCCGATAATGGAGATCAACAAAGAATTTCATCAGATGGAATATAGAATTTATTTATAGAAGTCTCTGAATTTTCAGTTACTTGCTATTATTCTATATCATTGGATTAACACTTTGGTATACTTTGTCAGAAACATGACATTGTACTCTTGTATTAACGTACAATGGATGTATGTCTGTCACTAAGCAGGTGACTCAACTCTGCACTTTAGCAGGGCTCTAACATTGATGACTGATTAATATAACTGATTTTATTAATTTTGATGGATACTTCTGCCAAAGTATCCCAATGGGCTACAACACCAGAGAGCTGTCTCCCCTAAAACCATAGTTAAGATGTCCATACATATTTAAGTGAGTCATGACAACTTAGTAATACTTTGTTAACAAGAAAAATATGAGGATTGTTCAATAATTTTATATTACTATGTTAGATTAATGTATAATGAACGGACAATACTAATTTTACTTTTAGCTCTGCTGGTTCCCAACTATGAGAGCCAGGCAAATTGAGACATATGCAGTATTGCCTACCGCAACAGTGCTTTTGTCTCGACAAATCTCCAGCTGACGCCAATAAAATAATGCACGAGGCCTACCATATTTACCCAAATCTAATCTGCACTTGCATCTAAGTCACTCCCCAAAATGGGACTCAAAATTTAAGGGGGTGGGAAGGATAAAGAAAAGTAAAGATACAAATTAAATAGAATGAATGAAGCTACAGCTACAGTGGCAGGCAGTGCTTATACAAGGTTATTTTGGTAAAAAAATGTACTTTGGGTGTTTCTACAGTTTCTGCTTTATGTCTAGATGTTGGTAATAGCACAATTAATCATGGGAAGCACATATGACCAATAATGAGATGAAGGAGACAGCCAATAATAATGTCCTCCTTTAGTCTTTCCATATGTAAACAGACCTGCACTTTCGTTGTCCTTTGTAACTTCAAATTCTAAAATTGTGAAATATTCAGAGAAACACAACAAAATATTTCTTTAAAATCAAGTGTGTAGCTTAACTATGTTGTATTGTCATAGCAAGATGAAATGTACTGAACTTTCTTCTAGTAAACATGTATATTTTCTTAAACATGTACATCCACATCCAGAAAGTAAATTCCCCTATTTCTTTTAAAATAAAGACAATATAGTTACATGAAAAACTTTATTGGCAGTAGGTGCTGCAGTCTGAGCTATTTTCAAGACACCTCTCATATGATATCTTTGGATATCAAGGACACACATTTCTGCAGAAAGGCATCATTTACTCACCTTTTTCAAGCTGTGTGAAGCACTCAGCAAGGGATGTGACAGCGTGCTGTGGTACACTGAACACCAGCCTATCAGCAAAGCTTTCCTCCAGAGATGCATCTGGGAAGAGCCCATTGACAAATTCTCTGAGGTCACTGTGCCTATCTGAAGACGGTGTCGTCGGAGTACGGTCTCCACCACGAAGCTTCATCTCTAGTGTGTAACCAGCACCATACAGGTTCTTTAGGTGCTGTGTTGAACCGATGCACCTTTAAAATTTAAGAATTTCATCAGTATATTATTGACATGTTAAATGCACCATCAGTTTACTGGGCTGAAACTATGTAAATATACTGTAGAAATAAAATTATGATGGCTTGCAACTCACTACAAGGCTGAACACCAAGTTGAAGACAGGAGACAAGCACAGACAAAAGATAATCACATTCACACAAACTAAATTTTTGGGCACAGCTGTTAACACAATAAGAGAACATGGACATTCACACTCTCACTTAGGCATAACTTGTGCACAAATGACTACTACCTGTAGTTGCTGAGGCCTGACGGGTATTTCAAAAGTGTGTGAGGAAGAGATGGCTGGGGATGGAGGTTAGCTCAGGCCTATGCTAGGATGGTTGCAAGACCATAGAATGTGTTGTAAGGGTAATTACTATCTGTGCAGTTCGGCAGGATGATTGGCGCAGGTAGGGGTAGGGGAGGAAAGCAACCAGATTGTCTGGATCATATGTGTGAAGACATTTTGTGTCTTTCTGTCGAAAGCTATGGCCAAAAGCTTAAGTTGTTCATCTACATGACGAGTTGTGACTTATTATTATAGACATTCCAACCTGCACATTGTTAATAAGAAACTTTTATTGGTGGATATAACTACTGACCACTCCGATGAACCTCAGACATTGCCGAGGTGGGGTGGCTTGCATGCCTCAACGATACAGATAGCTGTACTATAGGTGCACCACAACGGAGGGGTATCTGTGGAGAGGCCAGACAAACTTGTGGTTCCTGAAGAGGGACAGCAGCCTTTTCAGTAGTTACAGGGGCAATAGTCTGGATGATTGACTGAGCTGGCCTTGTAACATCAGCTAATGTGGCTTTGCCACAGAGCTACTGCAAACGGCTGAAAGCAAGAGGAAACTACAGCCGTTACTTCTCCCAAGGACATGCAGCTCTACTGTATGACTATATGATGATGGAATCCTCTCGGGTAAAATATTCCGGAGGTAAAATAGACCCCCATTCGGATCTCCGGGCGGGGACTACTCAGGAGGCTGTGATGATCAGGAAAGACAATACTGGCATTCTACGAGTTGGAGCGTGGAATGTTAGATCCCTTAATCGAGTAGGAAAATTAGAAAATTTAAAAAGGGAAATGGATAGGTTGAAGTTAGATATAGTGGGGATTAGTGAAGTTCGGTGGCAGGATGAACAGGATTTCTGGTCAGGTGAGTATAGGATTATAAATACAAAATCAGTCGGGGGTATCACAGGAGTAGGATTGACAATGAATAAGAAAATAGGAATGCGGGTAAACTACTATGACCAGCACAGTGATCGCATTATCATTCTCAAGATAGATACGAAGCCAACACCGACAACAGTAGTACAGGTTTATATGCCAACTAGCTCTGCTGATGACGAGGAAATCGAAGAAATATATGAGGAGCTAAAGGAAATTATTCAGACAACTAAGGAAGAGGAAAACTTAATTGTTATGGGAGACTGGAATTCGGTAGTAGGACAAGGAAGGGAAGGGAAGGGAAGATAGTAGGTGAATATGGTCTGGGCAAAAGGAATGAAAGAGGAAGCCGCCTGGTAGAATTTTGCACAGAACATAATTTAGTTATAACAAACACCTGGTTTAAGAATCACAAAAGGGGGTTGTTTACATGGAAGAGACCAGGAGACACCGGGAGATACCAGATAGATTTTGTAATGGTAAGACATAGATTTCGGAACCAGGTTTAAAGTGTAAGACATACCCAGGGGCAGATATAGACTCTGACTATAACTTGTTGGTATGAACTGTAGGCTAAAACTGAAGAAACTACAAAAAGGTAGGAAAATAAGGAGATGGGACCTGGATAAATTGAAGGAACCTGAAGTTCTTAAGAATTTCAGAGGGATGTTTAGGCAACAATTGACAAACAGGGGAAAATAAAACAGTAGAGGAGGAATGGGTAAAATTGAGAGATGAAATAGTGAAGGTAGCAGAGGACAAAATAGGTAGGAATGCAAGACCTACAAAAAAATCCTTGGATATCACAGGAGATACTAAATTTAATCGATAAAAGGAGAAAATATAAAAATGCAGTAAATGAAACAGGCAAAATGGAGTAGAGACGACTAAGAAATGAGATTGACAGGAAGTACAAAATGGCTAAGCAGGAGTGGCTAGAAGGCAAATGCAAGGATGTAGAAGAATGTATAAATAGGGGAAAAATAGATACAGCCTACAGGAAAATAAAAGCAACATTTGGAGATTAGAAAAACAGCTCTATGAATATCAAGGACACTGATGGAAAACCAGTTCTCAGCAAAGAAGAGAAAGCTGAAAGGTGGAAAGAGTATATAGAGGGGCTCTACAAAGGAAATGAACTTCGAGACAGTATTGTAGGAAGGGAAGAGGATGTAGATGAAGGTGAAATAGGAGATACTATACTGAGAGAAGAATTTGACAAGGCACTGAAAGACGTAAGTCGAAACAAGGCCCCTGGAGTAGATGATATTCCCTCAGAGCTACTGAAGTCTCTGGGAGAACCAGCCATGACAAAATTGTTTCAGCTGGTGTATAAGATGTATGAGACAGGTGAAGTACCCTCAGACTTTAAGAAAAATGTTATAATCCCCATTCCAAAGAAAGCAGGTGCAGTCAGGTGCGAAAACTACAGAACCATCAGTTTAATAAGTCATGGTTGCAAAATATTAACACAAATTATCTACAGGAGAATGGAAAAGCTGGTAGAAGCTGACCTCGGGGAAGATCAGTTTGGGTTCAGGAGAAATGTAGGAACACGGGAGGCAATACTGACTTTGCGGCTTATCCTAGAAGATAGATTAAGAAACGGCAAACACACATTTCTAGCTTTTGTAGATTTGGCGAAGGCTTTTCACAATGTTGATTGGAATAACCTCTTTCAAGTTCTGGAGCAAGCAGGAGTAAAATATAGGGAGCGTAAGGTTATTTACAACTTGTCCAAAAACCAGACAGGGGTTGTCAGAGTTGAAGGGCATGAAAGGGATGCAGTGGTTGGAAAGGGAGTAAGACAGGATTGTAGCCTTTCTCCATTGTTATTCAATTTGTACACTGAGCAAGCTATAAAGGAAAGCAAGGAGAAATTTGGAGAAGGAATTAAAGTTCAGGGTGAAGAATTAAAAACATTGCGATTTGCCGACGACATAATAATTCTGTCAGGTACAGCAAAGGACCTGGAAGAGCAATTGAATGAAATGGACAGTGTGCTGAAAGGTACATATAAGATGAACATTAACAAGAGCAAACTAGGGTAATGGAGTGCAGTGTAAGAAAATCAGATGATGCTGAAGGAATTAGATTGGGAAACGAAGCAATAGATGAGTTTTGTTACTTGGGTAGTAAAATAACAAATGATGGTCGCAGTACAGAGGATATAAAATGCAGAATGGCAATGGGTAGAAAAGTGTTTTTGAAAAAGAGAAATTTGTTAACATCTAATATTGATGTAAGCCTAAGGAAGTCCTTTCTGAAGGCATTTGTATTGAGTGTTGCCTTGTATGGGAGTGAGACATGGACGATAAACAGTGCGGACAGGAAGAGGATTGAGGCTTTTGAAATATGGTGCTACAGAAGAATGCTTAAGATTAGATGGATGGATCGTGTAACTAATGAGGAGGTACTGAACAGAATTGGGGAGAAAAGGAATTTTTGGCATACCTTGACTAAAAGAAGGGATAGATTGGTAGGACACATTCTTAGACATCAAGGAATTGTGAATTTAGCATTGGAAGTAAGTGTGTGTGGGGAAAAACCGCAGAGGGCGACCAAGAGATGGATACAGTAAGCAGATTCAGACAGATGTAGGTTGCCGTTCTTATGTGGAGATGAAGAGGCTTGCTCAGGATAGGGTATTGTGGAAAGCTGCATCAAACCAGTCTCTGGACTGAAGACCACAACAACAACAACAACAACAACAACAACAACTACTACTACTACTACTACTACTACTACTGAAATAACATCTTACACTCAGCTGTGTGTTGTTCCATAGGGAAGTCCATCCTGCTTTTGGCCATTGTTTCGTGGTGGTATTTCATTCATTTGGACAGCTGGTTGGTAGTCATACCAATGTAAAACACTGTGTGATGATTGCAGCAGAGTTTGTAATTTACATTTCTGCTTTCATAGGGAACCTGACCTCTGATTGGCTAGGATAAGTCTTTGATGGGACTGGTAAAGGATGTACTGGTCTGGTGGATTGTGCATGTCTTGCATCAGATACCTGTGGTCAGTAGTTGGGAATGGAAGTGTCAGAGATGGACTAGGATGTTGTGGAGGTCTGGTTGACAATAAGACACCACTTTAGGTGGTGTCGGAAGGATCCCAAGTACAATATTCCTTATTCGACGGCATGATGTTAGATAATCAAAGCTCTGAAAAAGGATGAGTTCAGCTATTTCAGTCCAGGGTGGTGACTGGTTATTGGGGGTGGAGAGAGGATTTGTGTGCAGATGTTATTGTGTTCTTCAGTCCCCAGACTGTTTTGATGGAGTTCTCCATGCTACCCTGTCCTGTTCAAGCCTCTTCATCTGAGAATATGAACAGCAACCTACATCCTTTTGAATCTGCTTACTGTATTCGTCCCTCAGGCTCCCTCTATGATTTTTACCCCACACACTTCCTTCTAATGCTAATTTGACAATTCCTTAATGCCTCAGAATGTGTCCCACCAACCTAACCCTTCTCTTAGTCAGAATATGCCTGAAACTCCTTTTCTCTTCAATTCTGTTAAGAATCTCCTTATTAGTTACGTGATCCACCCATCTAATCTTCATCATTCGTCTGTAGCACCACATTTCAAAAGCTTCTATCATCTCTTTATCATCCACATTTCATACAGTGGAGCTGCCTATCTCCGGGAAAAAGCTATGACTGTAGTTTCTCATTGCTTTCAGCCATTTGCAGTAACTGCATGACAAAGCCACATTAGCCAACGTTATAAGGCCAGCTCAGTCAATCATGCAGACTGTTTCCCTCGTAACTACTGAAAAGGCTGCTGCCCCTCTTCAGAAACCACACATTTGTTTAGCTTCTCCAGAGACACTCCTCCACTGTGGTTACACCTATGGTATGGCTATCTGTACTGTTGAGGAATGCAAGTCACCCCATCTCAACAATTTCTGTGGTTCATGAGGTTGGTGTGTGCAGATATGACATGGAAGAGCTGTTTGCTAACTAGATCTGTTGATACTGCACCCCCCCCCCCCCCCGGTCTCTCTCTCTCTCTCTCTCTCTCTCTCTCTCTCTCTCTCTCTCTCTCTCTCTCTCTCTCTCACACACACACACACACAAATGAGTTTGTTACCTCAGTTCTCCTTTGACCATTATACCAACTCTTGAACACAGCGCATCTGCCTCTTCCATGGAATGTGTTGTGAGGATTGCACCTCTGGTCCCCTGCAAACAGCAAATTTATCGGTTTTGTATCTCTTGATAACTGACATGCACCAATATATAATCCTTATTCTTAAAGTGATGACAGATAGAAGAGAGTTGTGGGCTTGCTCTTTTAAAAGCCTAGCAAATGTTTTGATATGGCATTCAAATTTTTCACCTTTGAATTTTGTAACTATCACAGCATTGCTTTGGCAATAGATTATTTAACCAATTCTTAAATAATGTGCAAAGTTGCACTGAAGATAGATATATTAATGACAACTAGTTACTTTTTTTCCAGTTTAAGGTCAACCAAAAGTGCTACAATAACAAAACACACAATAACTCACCTCATGTTAAAGCCACCTGATAGTTGTTTTTTTATTATAGCACTTCCTGGTTGACTTGAAAATGGACAAAAATAGGACTGAAACTAGTCATGAACTTCTGTGCAACTTTGCTAACTGTTTACAAATTGGTTTAATTACTGAAGTTGGTGTATGCCACCCAGAATGCTGCAAATAAGTACATACATTATTTTATAAACTTTCACTGGGGAACGTTTTAGCCTCGGCTGCTGGTAGGTGTTGTAATCATGTCTGAAAGGACAGACACCACAATTCTTAATTGTTGAGGACTGATGCACATTTCAGTATGCATGCATATGAGGACTGGACACCTGGTGTAAAAACATTGCCCACTGCAAGTCATTGAGAACAATCATCAAAGTAGGTCAACATACAAAAGGTTGTGTCAGGTAGGATATGTGCTTAAATGGTCCATACAGGTGTGTGAAGTCCATTTGCTGAGATTGTGCAGGGGTTTAGTGAGCCTTCTTAGTAAGCAGAAGGTCCCAGGTATAAGTCCCAGCCCAAATACATGTCCATGTTTTATGACTACAACATCTACCAGCAGCTAAACTATAAAATTCCACTTAAGTTTTATATTAAGAACAGCTGCAAAATCACATAATATTGTCTGTCCATTCAAATGTCCACGGTTATTAATTAAATACACGTTATTTGTCCATCATTAAGAAGTGACCTACTTCCTTCCTCTGTTCTTTCACCTCATCCGTCCTGATCATTAACTTTCTTTGTCCTAACATATCTCGAAAACATGAACCAGAGACACTACACAGAAATTGAATATAATGTCATCTATTTGCTATGTATTGTTTATAACAACTAGTATCCAACATTAAAACTATTCTCCATTCCCACATAAGTGACACATTATTATTACTAAAGTGATAAATAGCGTCATGTAGAAACATCTGCACTGACCTGAAAACTAGCAAGGATTGTATCCCAAAGAAATCTCTTTGAGCGAGGGTCCATGCCAGTACTTGGCTCATCCATCAATACAACACAAGGGCCACCCACCATTGCCATCGCAAAGCTCAGCTTGCGACGCGTTCCACCTGAACAGTGTTGGCTTTGTTTATTAGCATGTTCGTGGATCTGGAGGCCCATCAGGTACATGTCCACTACCCTGAAAAGTGAAAAAGTAGTTATGGTTGAGCACTACTGAGCACATTTTTTTTAAATTATGAGTAATTTTAATGCAAGTACTCAAAGGGCAAATTTTAACAAACTACTGTAAATAATTTTTATGGATGCAGCCTGTAAGCAGAATGTGCACACGATTTAATTATGTTAACTTCTACAACATATAGAAAGATCTTTGCAATTCAAGCACTGTGATGAAAAAGAAAAACAAGTTAAAAATAAAGTTTTTACTGAGATGTGTGGTAACAGCCATAATATACTTTAAAAATGCATACTGTCAACAATCAGCAGTTTATTATAACTTTACCAGTTTCTGTTATGAACCATCATCCAAAAAGTAAATTACACCGAGAAGGTGATTATGGCACAGGAAAGCCTCTTGTATAGCTGCCTCCAGAGAGGCCAGGTTATCGAAGGTGGAACAATATTTCCTGAACCCACACGGGAAGCAACTAAGGAGCTGCCTGGATTCCAACATCCAGACAAGGCGGCGGTTGACCATCCATTCTAGAGTCTTTTCAATTCAACTAGTGAGGGCGACACTACAATAACTGCTGGGGCATGTGGAATCTTTCCCGGGTTTTAAAATGGGAATTAAAATTGCTTTTCTCCATGAGTCGGGAAAGTGTTCCGACATCCAAACGGCATTAAAAAGTTGGAGGAGGATAAATTTGTTTCGCTCTGTAAGGTGCTGTAACATAGCATAGTGGATTCCATCATGACCAGGTGAAGTTTTTTTTGTGGTTTTAGGGCGCACAACTGCTAAGGTCATTAGCACCCAGATAAGAACAGAGATTCGCTAGATCTCGAAGAAAAATGGTAACTACCAGATAGAGTATCAAAAGAACGTTAAAAACTAAAGATAAAAACAATTAAAAGGGTTAAATATCTTTTGATAGATTGGCCATGTTGATAAAATGCAAAACTCGAGTAGTTGCTCGTGTGTCATCAGCTAAAAGTTCCTCCAGAGTAGACGGAAACTGAAGGGCTACACGAAGTTGATTAAAATCGGGAGAAGACAGTAAAACATGTGGCTGAAACGGCAGTGACCGATCCGCAACCAGGCCAGGATGACCACCTCTCATCGAGAGGGGCGTGAGGAGGTCCTCCAAGTGGTTGGGATTGGTTTTACAGTTCTCAATTTATTGTTGTGGAGTGAGAACCACGCACTGTGCCAGGACGACACAATACTCCGGCGAAGAGCCCGTTGAACATCGTCCGATGGGACGCAAAATGCAGCCATGCGAGGCAAACGAGCTGCTGCCTTGGCTGCTATGTTGGCAGTCTCACTCCCGGGCACACCCACGTGGCCAGGGACCCACAGAAAAGAAAAGTGACAGCTGTCATCTGCTACCAACTGGAGGGAGCGTTGGATTCGATACACGAGAGGATGGGTCGAGATAGGGTCCTTAAGACTTTGTAGGGCACTAAGGGAGTCCGAACAGATGGCTTAACAAAGATGGCGGCAGCGGCAGGTATATAAAACAGCCTGATGGAGGGCAAAAGACTCAGCCGTGAAATTCGAGCACCGGTCAGGGAGCTTGTATTGGAAACGGTTGTCCCCCACGACGAAGGCAGAACCGACACCGTCAGTGCTCTTGGAATCATCAGTGTAGATAAATATGGCATTATCAAACTGCGTTCAGAGTTCGACAAGCCTCAAGCGGTATACCAAATCCGGGGTGCTCTCCTTGGGCAGCGAACTAAGTTCAAGGTGAGTGTGAACCTGGACCTGATGCCATGGTGGCAATGGGCTCTTGCTCAACCTAAAGGTTGAAGGAAGGGTAAAATCGAGCCGCTGAAGCAGGCGGCGAAAACGAACTCAAGGTGGAAGCAAGGCTATCGCAGACAACTGATATTGGCAATCGAGTGAGTCATCAAAAAAATAATCTGTAAGATGGATGGTTGGGCATCGACTGCAAGCGGCATGCGTACCGACACAAGAGTATGTCATGCTGAGTGGTCAAGGGTAATACAGCAGCTTCGGCATACAGACTTTCAACAGGGCTGGTATAAAATTCACTGGTCGCCAGGCGCAATCCCCCATGGTGAATAGAGTTGAGACGGCGGAGAATCGATGGCCGTGCAGAAGAGTATACAAGGCTTCCGTAGTCGAGCTTCGACTGAACAATGGCCTGGTAAAGGTGAAGCAGGACGGTATGATCTGCTCCCCATGATGTGTCACTGACGACAAGGAGAACATTAAGGAATTGGGCACAACGGGCAGCCAGGTAAGACACATGCGGGGACCAGCAAAGTTTACGATCCCGCATGAGTCCCAAGAATTTCGTTGTCTCCATGAAAGGGAGAGCTACGGGACCAAGACATAGAGATGGTGGAAGAAATTCCTTGTATCTCCAGAAGTTTATACATACCGTTTTCTCAGTGCAGAAGCGGAAGCCGTTCGCAATGCTCCAGGAATATAGGCAGTCAAGACAGCGTTGAAGACAACGCTCCAAGAGACACGTCCGCTAGGCACTGCAATAAATTGCAAAATCATCTACAAAAAGGGATCCGGAAATGTCCGCTGAAAGGCAGTCTATGATCGGACTGACTGCAATGGCAAACAGAGCCATGCTCAAGACGGAGCCCTGTGGCACCCCATTCTCCTGGCGAAAGGTATATGACAAAACAGAGCCCACCCGTGCCCGGAACTTGCGATCCGCCAAAAATGCTTGAATAAAGAGAGGGAGGCGGCCTCGAAGGCCCCATGTGTGCAATGTGCGGAGAATGCCCGCCCTCCAACAGGTATCATAAGCCTTCTCTAAGTCGAAGAACATTGCTACCGTTTGATGCTTCCTTAAAAAGTTATGAATAATAAAGGTCGACAAGGTGACGAGGTGATCAGCAGCAGAGCAGTGTCTACGAAAACCACATTGGATATTAGTCAAGAGGCGTCGAGATTCGAGGAGCCAGGCCAACCGAGCGTTAACCATGCGTTCCATCACCTTACAGACGCAGCTAGTAAGAGAAATAGGGCATTTATCGCGAATCTTTAATTCAGCACAAAGTTCCTAGTGATTGGAAAAAGCGCAGGTGACTCCCGTTTATAAGAAAGGAAAGAAAACTGACCCACACAATTACAGGCCAATATCATTGACATCAGTTTCATGTACAATTTTGGACCATATTCTCAGTTCGAATATAGTAAATTTTCTTGAAACGGAAAAGCTTCTTTCCATGAATCAGCACAGGTTTAGGAAACATCGTTCATGTGAAACTCAGCTTGCCCTTTTCTCATGACATCTTGCGAGCCATGGACGAAGGGCAGCAGACGGATTGTGTTTTTCTCGACTTCAAAAAGGCGTTCGACACGGTGCCACACTTCAGACTGCTAACGAAGATACGAGCTTATGGAATAGGTTCAGAGATTTGTGACTGGCTGGAAGACTTCCTAAGTAATAGAACACGGTACGTTGTTCTCGACGGTGAGTGTTCATCAGAGACTAGTGTATCGTCAGGCGTGCCCCAGGGGAGTGTGATAGGGCCACTATTATTTTCTATCTATATAAATGATCTGATGGACAGAGTAAGTTGTAATATGCGGCTGTTTGCTGATGATGCCATGGTGTATGGGAGGGTGTCGTCTGTAACTGACTGTAATAGCATACAGGATGATGTAGACAAAATTTCTAGTTGGTGCGAAGATTGGCAGCTAGCTCTCAATGTGGAAAAATGTAAGGTGATGCGCATGAGTAGAAAAAACAATCCCATAATGTTCGAATACAGCATTAGTAGTGAGCTTCTTGATGCTGTCGCGTCATTCAAATATCTAGGCGTAACATTGCCGAGCGATATGAAATGGAACGAGCATGTAAGGACAGTTGTGAGTAGGGCGGACAGCCGACTTCGGTTTATTGGGAGAATTTTGGGAAGATGTACTTCACCTGTAAAGGAGACCGCGTGTAAAATGCTTGTACGACCATGTCTTAAGTATTGCTCAAGTGTTTGGGAGCCGCAGAAGATCAGTTTAAAGGAAGACATAGAGGCGGTTCAGAGGCGAGCAGCTAGGTTTGTTACCAGTAGGTTCGACCAATGCGCGAGTGTCACGGAAATGCTCCGGCAACTCAATTGGGGATCGCTGGAAGAAAGATGACGTTCTTTTCGTGAATTTCTGTTGAGTAAATTTAGAGGGCCGGAATTTGAAGCTGAGTGTAGTAAGATCTTGCTGCCGCCTACTTACATTTCGCGTAAAGATCACAAAGACAAGATAAGAGAAATTAGGGCTCGTACGGAGGCATATAGGCATTCTTTTTTTCCTTGTTCAGTTTGGGAGTGGAATAGGAAAGGAAATGCCTAGTATTGGTACAGTGTACCCTCCGCCACGCACCTTACAGTGAAATGCAGAGTATGTATGTAGAGGTAGATGTAGATAACTTAATGGAAGATGTTTGTCCTTCCCTGGTTTGGGGATGGAGACAAAAATGGCTTCACGCCAACTTGTGGGTACCCGACCTTCATTCCATATGCGATTATAGGTGCTGAGTAGGAAACACTTGCCCGCAGGAGAAAGGTTTTTCAGCATCTCAATATGGATGGAATCGGGCCCGGGTGCAAAAGATCGGGACAGGGCAAGAGCACGGTCTAGCTCCTGCATGGTGAAGGAGACATTATAATTTTCATGATTAAAAGAGTGGAAAGAAGGCGGCTGTGCCTCCTCTACCTGTTTGCGAGGGAGGAAGGCAGGGTGGTAACGGGCAGAGCTCTAAGCCTCCGCAAAGAAACGGCCCAATGCGTTGGAAACAGCAGCAGAGTCCACAAGGACTGCGTTCTCGACGGTCAGGCCAGAAATCGGGGAGTGGGCCTTTATGCCGGATAAACGGCATAGGCCACCCCAGACAGCCGAGGAGGGAGTAAAGTGGTTAAAAGAACTGATAAAAGCAATCCAGCAAGCTTTTTTGCTGTCGTTTAAAACACAGCGTCTTAGCGATTGTAGTCATTTATAGTTGATACTATTCTCCAACGTTGGGTGGCGGTGGAAGGTGTGTAAAGCATGGCGCCGGGCTCTAAGAGCATCACGGCAGGCTGCAGTCCACCAGGGGACCGGGACGCGACATGGAGAAGAGGATGTACGAGGTATGGAATGTTCGGCAGCTGTGAGAATAACCTCTGTGAGGTATTCGACCTGACTGTCACAGCTGGAAAAGTCCTGATTGTGAAAAACTGCCATGGAAGAATAAATCCCCCAGTCGGCTTTAGAAATGTTTCAACTGGTGGGACGACGAGATGGGAAATGATGCAGGAAGTGGATGACACAAGGAAAACGGTCACTCGAGTACGTGTCAGAAAGTGCATACCACTACAACCAACCGGCAAGCTGAGGATGCATATCATGAGGTCTATATGGGAATAAGTGTGTGTTGTGTTGGAAAGGAAGGTCGGTGCACCGGTGTTGAGGCAGACAAGATTAAGGTGTTGGAGAAGGTCCACCAAAAGGGAGCCTCTCGGACAAGGTGCCGGAGAGCCCCATAGGGGGGTGGTGGCATTAAAGTCGCCTACCAACATGAAAGGTGGAGGGATCTGGTCAACGAGGTGTAGCACATCTGCCCTACTAAGGACGGATGATGATGGCGAATAGATATTACAAAGGGAAAAGGAAAAGGTGGATAGATTGATGCGGATGGCAACTGCCTGTAGGTGAGTATGCAATGAAATGGGATGGTGATAGACGTCATCCCGAATGAGCATCAGAACCCCTCCATGGGCTGGGGTACCTTCCACAGGTGGCAGGTCGAAACGCACAGGTCTGTAGTGGGGGAAGTCTGCACGATCACTTGGGCATAACTTAGTTTCTTGGAGACAAACTAGAAGTGGGCAGTGCAATCAAAGGAGTAGTTTTAATTCCTCCCAATTGGAACAAAAGCCACGAATATTCCATTGAAGGAGCGCAATGATAAAAAATAAGAGAAAAAAAGAAGACAAAAAGGAACAAGCAGGTGGGGTCACCTCGATGGCCGCTGAGAACCGGACTTCGAGGGAGCACTACTGTCGCCAACTAGAGACAGAGGCAGGTGGCCAAACGATACATGTGCCACCTTCCCGAGTTGATCAGGAGGGGCAGCTTCCGCTGCCGGTAAAATGCCGGTTGCCCGGCTAACAGTAGTGACAGAAGATGATCGGGGCCGAATACTGTTGGGCGGTGTGATGGATGGGTCACGCCTCGGCGAGGACGGAGAGGAACTCTCTTTTTTTTTTCCTTTTTTTTTTTTTTTTTTTTGGACTCTTCTGGAAGAGTGACGGTGAGAAGAGGCAGTTGACGGATGGGAAGCCTGAGAATGCAGAAAATCTTCACGGACGGGTTCCTTTTTCAAAGTCCGGGCATCTTGTTTAGGTGCCCACGGTTTATTAGAGGTTGATGAAGACTGAACTTTAGAAGCAGCAGGAGGAAGCGGGGATGTAGAATGGGCAATCTTCAGGCTGTCCGATCGCAAAACTGTGTCAGCGAAAGTGAAATCGCAGGTGTACGTACCTGCATCCTTAGTAGGTCGAGTGGAGGAGAGGACCTTACTGTATCTGCTCGCTGGGAGGACAGTGGGCTTTTGACTCGCCAACAACTTTCGAGCGGCAGATGTTGATACCTTTTCCGTAACCCGAATTTGCTGGATGACCTTTTCATCCTTATATACAGGGCAGTCCCAAGAGGAAGTTGCATAATCACCGTTGCAATTAAGGCAGTGAGGGGACGGAGGTGGGCAATCCCCCTCATGGGCGTCCCTACTACAAGTGACACATTTTGCTGCATTAGGGCAAGATTAACGGGTATGGTTGTATCTGTGGCATTGGAAACAGCGCGTTGGGTTTGGTACATAAGGGTGAACGGAGATAACTTCATACCCTGCTTTGACCTTCGACGGGAGTTCAACTCTGTCGAACATCAGAAACACAGTACGAGTCGGTATCAGCTGGTTATCTACCTTTTTCATCACCCTATGGACGGCTGTTACACCCTGATCGGACATATAAGATTGTATGTCTTCATCAGACAACCCGTCAAGGGATCTCGTAAAAACTATCCCCCCGGGATGAGTTGAGCGTGCGATACGATTCTACCTGGACTGGAAACGTGTGTAGCAACATAGTCCTTATTAGTTCTTGCGCCTGGAAGGCACTGTCCACTTCCAGCAACAATATACCATTGCGCTGAAGCGAACATGTCTTAACAGGGCCAGCAATCGCATCGACACCTTTCTGAATGACAAAAGGATTTACAGAATTGAAATCTTTACCGTCGGTTCGAGAGACAACTAGGAATTTCGGGAGATTGGGCAAAGTTTTCTTTCGCTGAGACGAATCTATCTTTTTTTCTGGGTCATAGTCACAGAAGAAGAGAAGGAAGTCATTGCGGAAGTGTCCCCCGTGATTACCAGCGTCTCCGATGGCGCGCTCCTTCCTAATGGGGGCCCTCACTGAGGGCTTACCCGCCTTAGGTGATTCTTCACACCTCAGGTCACACCTCCCGAGAACTGACGGAGGGACCAATTGGCATGTTCGGAAGGTACCAGCTTGGGTAATCACCCCTCCCTTGGCCTGGCCTTTACCAGGGGGTACGTACGTGCCCTACTTGTCTACCCGGGGCGGGGAATTACGCGTTACCCCCGTCACCTGCTACGCAAGATAATGCGTGGGTCGGCCTTCAGACACGCACAGGGAGGAAAGAAGAAGAATAGAGGAATTGAAGAGAAAGAAGTGTCTCAAACGCCGAAGCGGAGACTAGTGAGGGGGAGAGGAAGGCTAGGAGAGTACAGCAAGGAGAGAAAGACAGAAGCAAAGGTTAGGAAAGGAAGAAACCAAGTAATAAGAGAAACTAGGACAAGAAACCACCGTAACTCACAAAAAACGCCCGTCTCTGGGTGAAGGCATGAACCGGGAGGGAAAGTGAAGCAGCCTGGGGCAGAAGAAAGGCTGCTTTGGCTCGGGGCCCCGTGCGCACACCACACGTACCCACAAAAGAGCTGTGGGCCCCCTGGGGGGCAGGCGAAGTGTCTCGAGCTACACACAATGCAGAATCCAATTCCCACAGGGAGAAAGGGCAGTTGTACTCCTCAGTAATTCAGGACCTGAAGTCCGGAAGGCCCTTCTCAGCAGCCACTCTATTGCACCGGAATGCTGGATCCTGACTAGCAGTGGCAGAGTGGCAGTAATGGTAGCGAAGTAAGTAGCCATGGTCTGGGCCATGTCTGCTGGTCGTGTTTGTAAAGTGCCGTTACCCATTACGGCAGCTATGGGGCACCTTCCTCCTTTTCCAGAAATCCTCCTGATGGTCTCCCGTATGTTCGTGTTGGTTGTAGAATGGTTAATGGAACTCAGGAACTGCTGCCATGACCTCCGTTTGCTCTCTCTAATAATCCGACTACACTTGGCCCTTGCAACCTGAAAAGCAGCAAGGTTCTCTGAAGTCAGATGAAACTTGAACCGACGCAGAGCTGACCACCTGCTCCTGATAGCAGATTGGCATTTGTCATTCCATCACTGGACTGGCTGCTGTTTTGGATGTCTCAAAGACTGTGGAATGGATACATCAGCGGCAAATTGCGTCAAGGCAGTAATATGGTGCACCCATTCTGTGACACTGTCATGAAGTTCAAGGTTAGCAAGTAGCCCATAAAGTGGCCAGTCTGCTCTAATGAACATCAATTGTGATGGGTGTCTTTCAGGTTCGATTCCATATGGTTTGGAAATGGAGATTGAAAAGTAATCGCTTCCGTGAAGATCATCGACCACTTCCCATTGCATAGTGTGGACAAGGGCTGGAGAGCAAAGAGTGAGGTCTATGGCAGGTAGTGACCCTGTCATAGTACAGAAGTGTGTGGGCTGAGAGGTGTTAAGTAAATGTGTGTTCAACGACAAGAGGAGCCGCTCAATGGCACTAACCCTGGAACAAGTAGTGACAGAGCCCCAAAGCATTTAAGTCTCCACAGAGGAGAAATGGCTGGGGAAGCTGGGTAAGCATGTCGTTGAGGGCCTCTTCATTGAGTGTATCATGAGGAGGCAGATAGAGGGAGCAAATAGTCAGTCAATGATGCACATATACAGATAATGTGACTGCTTTGAGGCTTGCTGTGAGGGAGAGAGGCTTTTGTGGTAGCTGTACGAACATAAATAGCCACTCTACCCTTAGCTCTCTCCCCACCGACGTCGTCCTTTCTATGTAGAGAGTGACCACATATCTCAGGAGTCGGAAAAGTCGACCCTGAGACAAGAGACAAAGTTCCTCCACATGGGTCCTAAAGCCCTGCATATTCGGTTGTAGTATGGGAGCCATTGCTTATGGAGGTTTCACTCTCATCTTCTCTTTCCACTGAGGCGGCGAGCCACTGTGGGGTGGAGGGTCCGACTTGGGGTGGTGAGGTGGCCCTAAACGCACATCAATCTCCATTGGCTCTGGAGCAGAGTCGGATGAAGCATCTCTGACAAGTAAATGGATCACACTGTAATTTCTGGTTTATACTGCGACAGACTTCTCAGGTGGTTTTTTGACCTTAGGGGGCTCCCAATGGGCGCCTGTTGCAGAGGTAATGGCTGTGGTAGATTTTTTATCTACCTCTGCTACTGGGGGGGGGGGGGGGGCATCAGCTCTACAGTAGGCTTTTCTGTGCCTTTTATTGATGTTGGAAGACCAACAGGACTTTAAGCTTCTGTGGCTGCAGCAGCTGCCCAGCAGGTGTACAGGCAAGTGCAAGTGTTAGTACTAACACTAACAGACTCAGTTTTCATGACGACATTGCTTTTGGCAACCGGCTTTTGGACAACAGAAGCTAAAGATGCGGCAAAGGCTGGTGGTTGCATGGCCAAAGATTTTCTTGGCCTCAGAATACGAGATGCACTTTGTGGTCTTAATTTCCTGCATCTTTTTTTTTCCTGAAGGGAGACTTTGCACTCATGACTCCAGATGGGGTAATCCCCAGAGCAGTTTACACACATGGCGGGTGGTGTACACTCGGCTCTGTCATGCCTGACATAGCCACAGTGGTCACAGGTGGCCTCACCTTTGCACCTCAGGGTGATATGCCCAAAGTGCTAGCCTTTAAAGCAGCACATTGGGTTGGGGACATATGGTAAAACCTTGAGACGAAGGATACTGAAGGTGAGATTGAATGAGTCCGATTTCATCAACTCACCATCCACACTTTTCATAATATTTTGTACATCCAAAATACCCTCCTGTGCCACTCAAATTTCAGTTCTTCCAAAAGGATGCTGAGTAGATCTCTACATGTCACTATGCCTTTGCTGTAGTTCAAGGTGTTATGGAACTCTGACTATGGCTTATTCACCTAGGAATTTCACATTCTGCAAATTGGTTGCCTGCTGGGAATTCTTTGTTTCAATCAGCAATGTCCAATTTCACAAGTGTTTCACTGATCTCAAACTGCCAGCAATTCCCTCAAGGCCTTTTTGAATATAGAAGGGGAAAATTTCATCTAACAAGCAGTCTTCCCCCCCCCCCCCCCACAACAATAACACATTCTGCCCAATAGCCTGTGTTCTGTTACTGTACACAAAAGTCTTTTTCTTACTCCCCGAATCAGGAGGACTGGATATCCTAGCCCTCTTTTTGGACTGGGTGTTGGTACCCCCCAGTGGTACACCCATCCCACGGGAAGGTTCATGGGACAAATTAAAATTATTCATCTCACTCCCGCGAGCAGCTAGGGAAGTAGGTGTCTGCATAGACAGAGGCTGATGAAATGGTCCGCGATGCTATTCTTCGCCTCGCACCGGACCGGAAAGTGCGCCAAAGAGCCTTACAATTAGACAATCCTACACTAGCTGATGTGCTTTACATTTCTCAATCTTTTGAGATTTCTCGGGCTGCGAGGGATCAAATTAAAGGCATGGGGGGACGTCGCGGCTATTTCTTCCGACGGCATTCACTCTTCTGATTCTGACGTAGATGTTTCCACAGTGCACAACCACTAATCACTGTGTGCATGACCGGTGGTAACAAACTAGTAAACATTGCCAACGGTGGCGTCCCAATAGTCAGTAACCTCTTCTTTCATGCCAATTTTGTTTTGTTGATACAATAGGGCTTCTTGCCCTAAATGGTGGGTGACTTGTAATAAGTGTCAAAAGAAGGGCCACATGGCTTCAGTATGCCATTCTCAACCCGTTTCAGCGGAGGTAAATATGGAAATCAATTTGGTTCAGGAACTGCAACTGTCTCCTGCAAAACTATTGGTGGAAGTGCACGTTTTTGACAAAAGTGTGACTTTACAAGTGGATACAGGGGTCTCTGTCTCCTTACTGAACTATCACACCTATGTACAGCTAGGTTCCTCCCAGTTAGCTCCGGTGGAACGATCCTTGCGCAATTACAGCCATCAACACATTCCTGTGTTGGTCAATTTACAGCTTCCACTGCATATAAATCAGTGGAGCATCCGATTACCTTCCTTGTGGTTGATGACACGGCCACAGTGAACATATTTGGCCTTGATGCCTTCACCGCCTTCGGATTTTCAATTTATGACTCAGTTAACTTTGTTTCGGACACTGTGCCTTTTCATGATCTCTAGTCGCTCTGTCAAGAATTTTCTTCTTTATTTTCTGGTGACTTGGGGTGTGCTTCTGACTTCTCATTGCACATTACTATGAAGCCAACAGCGTGGCCAAACTTTTTTCATGCTTGGCAGGTACCGGTCACCTTACATGATCAGCTGAAGGTTGAAATCTATCGTTTACAAGCTATGCAGGTTCTTCGCCTGGTAACTTATTGTAAGGAAACCCTCAGGTGCCTTGACTTTAAAGTCACGATTAACGCGCAGTTGGTCATAGACTCCTATCCACTGCCGCATACTGATGAATTATTAGCTTTAGTGTTGGGGTCACATTTTTTTTCTCAAGTAGATTTGGCAGAGGCTTATCTCCAACTTCCCCTCGATGAGGAATCCAGGCAGTTGCTGATGGTTAACACACCCTTCGGTCTCTATCAATACCAACGTTTGCCGTATTCTGTGGCCAGTGCACCGACAATTTTCCAATGCTTCCTGGAACAACTGTTGTGCCCCATTTTGGGGTGCGTTAACTACCTAGGTGATATTGTGGTGCCCGCGGAGCACCTTCATAACTTGTGGGCCCTCTTTCAAGTTCTGCAGTCTGCTGCCCTCCATTGCAACCTTTCTAAGTCTCTGTTTTTCCAATCATCGATTCCCTACCTTGGGTTTGAAATTTCATCGGAAGGAGTACGCCCCCTGCTGGACCATGTGGCAGCAGTTGCCTCTCTTCCGTGGCCCACGTCTGTCAAGGACTTGCAGGTTTTTCTGGGCAAAGTTTCATACTACCATTGTTTTCTGTCTGATGTGGCTACTGTAGCACAATCTCTCCACCTCCTCCTTTTATCTGGACAGTGGACTGTGACCGAGCTTTCACCACACTGAAAAAATCTTCTAGTATCGGCCCTCCACCTGGCCGCATACACTCCGGGTCAGCACCTGGTTCTCGCTACTGATGCTTCCCAGTACGGGGTTGGGGCAGTACTGGCCCATAAATTTCCTGACGGGTCTGAATGCCCTATCGTGTATGCTTCTAAAACTTTGACCCCAGCCCAGCAAAGATATTCTCAGATTGAAAAAAGAGGCTTTGGCCATCATCTATGCCTTAAAGAAATTTCAGATGTATTTGTATGGGGTCAAGTTTCACCTGATTACGGATCACAAATGGTTGGTCTCGCTTTTCCATCCTACTGCTTCTCTTCCCGATAAGGCCGCACACTGACATCTACATAGATACTCTGCAAATCACATTTAAGTGCCTGGAAGAGGGTTCATTAACCACTTTCATAACTTTTCTCTACCGTTTCATTCTCTAATAGCGCGCGGGAAGAAAGAACACCTAAATCGTTCCGTTTTCGATCTGATTTCTCTTATTTTATTGGGATGGTCATGTCTCCCTAAGTAGGTGGGTGCTAGCAAAATATTTTCACATTAAGAACTAAAAGCCGGTGATTGAAACTTCACAAACAGATCATGCCGCAATGAATAACGTCTTTCTGTTAATGATTTCCACCCCAATTCTTGCAACATTTCCGTGACGCTTCCCCCCCCCCCCCCCCCCCCGTAACGTGATAAAACAAAACGAGCTGCCCTTTTCTCAACCTTCTCAATGTCTTCCGCCAGTCCCACCTGGTGAGGGTCCCACAAGGGGCAACAGTACTCCAGGAGAGGACGCACAAGTGTGATGTAGGCAGACTCTTTGGTGGAGCTGGTGCATCTTCTAAGCGTTATGCCAATGAAACGTAACCTTTGGTTCGCCTTCCCCACAATATTTTCTATGTGTTCTCTCCAGTCAAAGTTGTTCGTAATTGTAACTCCTAGGTATTTGGTAGAATTTACGACCTTAAGGTTTGACAGATTTATCACATAATTGAAGTTCAGCAGATTTCTTTTAGTGGTCATGTGTATTACTTCACACTTTTCTTTATTTAGTGCCAATTGCCAATTTTCGCACCAAGTAGAAATTTTGTCTAAATCGCTTTGCAGTTGCTTTTGATCCTCTGTTGACTTCACTAACCGATAAATGACAGCGTCATCCGCGAACAGTCTAAGGGAGCTATTCAGATTATCTCCTAAATTGTTTATGAACACGAGGAAGAGTAGGGGACCTATAACGCTTACCTGTGGGACGCCAGATATCACTTCTGTTTTACTCGATGACTTACCGTCAATTACAACGAACTGTGTCCTTTCTGATAGGAAATCATGAATCCAATCGCACAATTGGGGAGATATTCCATAAGCACGCAATTTCATTAGAAGCCGCTTGTGAGGTACAGTGTCAAAAGCCTTCCGGAAATCCAGAAATATGGAATCGATTTGAGATCCCTTGTCGATGGCACTTAACACTTCATGTGAATAAAGGGCAAGCTGTAGGCTCTCTTTCTGTCACAGTACAATTATGAAATTCACTTCTGGCCTACAGCCCAACAGGCTAATGCTGAGGCCCTGTCGCATCTTCCAATTGGACCACATCCTGAATTTAATAAGGAAGAACTGCTCTGCTTTTACCTGGATGAGGAAGTGAAGGCTGTTGTGGATAGTTTCCCTATTACATCGTTAGTACTGTCTGCAGCTGTGGCTGCTGATCCTGTGTTATGACAGATCTTGCATTATATTCGTACCAGTTGGCCGGAAATTTCTCCGCGCTGGGCATCCGATCCCTTGCGGAATTATTATTCCTTCAGACTCCATTTGTCTGAATGTGACGGGGTCATCTTACTGGCTACTGATGACCTGCGGTCTTGGGTGGTTGTGCTGGCAACCTTACATTCGCAAATGCTGGCGTTGCTACACGAGGGACGTTGGGGGGCCTCCCGCACTAAAACTCTGGCCCGGCGACGTGTTTTGGCCTGGTATGGCTAGTGACATTGTCTGCCTGATGGCCTCCTGCTCGGAATGTGCTTCACAGCAGGCAGCGCCGCGCGCATCACTTTCACCTTGGCTTCAGCCAGACAGCCTTGAGAGCATGTGGATTATACCGGCCCTTTCCTTAATTTCTATTGCTTTTTTGTCATGGATGCCTAATCTAACTTCCCTTATGTCATGTGCTGACCTACCATGTCTACGACAGTGACTATTCAATCTCTTTCTAAGGTTTTTGCTATTAAAGGCCTCTCTCACACACTGCTTTCGGACAATGGGCCTCAGTTTACCTCCTCTGCTTTTCGGGATTTCTGTGCCCAGTTGGGGGGACCGTTATGTTCCTACTCCCCTTTCCACCACCACCGCCTATGCTGCCAGTAGGTTCAACACCTGACTTGCAAGAGCCGCATCAGACGCCTCCGCCAGAGTCGATGACTCCATACCGGCACTTCCCGTGGTCGTCACATCCTCAGTGAGACGAATTCCACTCGAGGACACTGCGCCCCTGCGATGGCACCTGCTGACAATAAGGGCAGCTCCACCTCACCGCCTGTGGGAGGGGCAACCACTGTACTAGTGCACATCCCACAGTCCAGCCAGGAGGGACTATTGGCAGACAACATGACCGAGCCATAGCCCCCGAAATCTCCAGTCCTGGGCTCATCGGTGGCACTTATCATAGCGGGCTGCCTCCGAGAAGCACATACAACCCTAGATAGCCACACCCCCACCAGTATCATCCATATGCCCAGGTGCCAGCTCGCAGTCTCCTCAAGGATCCCACACCACCTTCCGATGACGCCACACCAATGGACACTGCCTGGGGCCACACAGGTTCAGTAGACATTTCCCCTTGAGGGAGAGGAGTGCAGCACTCGGCACACGAATTACGCGCCACCACACGTGGATACGCCACCAGCTACAAGACAGCAACACTAGTGCAGACCAGTTTTACCAGCCTACCACCTAGCGGCCAGCAGCACAGCAAAGCCAAGCGAAGCGAACCGCAACCCGGCTCAGTTGTGTGTGAGACTTATTCGAGAGCGCATAGCATTGAGTGTTGTATACTGTCATACTAATGATCATTTCTTTATTGTTATTTACTCAACACTTATTAGTGCTCACGACAGTACTACTTAGAAGTTACAACACTTACTTACAGGTGCAATAACAGCTCAATAATCCCTTACTGCCAACAGACTGGAAATGGAGCCAAGGGGAAGATGGAACACACTTGAGTAACTACAGAAGACCCAGTTGCAACTAAAACTAATTTGAACAATATCTTTTGTCGATATACAACCGAGTGTGGGGGATTTGCGGAATGTGCCATGGTACAGGTTGTAATGGTACACTATAACTTGACTTACGGGATGATGACAATGCAGAGGTTTGTTTCAAATATGATTTATTCAAGATAAGATGATTTTTTACAACTAACATTGTATAATTTATTTTAGTTCCAAGTTTATGGACATTAAAAATTAATTTGATACTATTAAACCAGGTTCTTAAAAAAATTGTTCTTTTCCCTCCTCATAAAAGTAAAACTATAAATCCTGGAACAAACATAATAGAAACTTTTTGGTAAGAACGTTAACACACCTGAATTATATATTAGGAAAAAAAATTGTGTGGTTATTGTGGATCTCAGAGCGGGTGGACCAATTTACTTGCAGTTTTCGATTTCAGATAAAGTGGCCATTGGGACCAAAGGGAAAAGTACGAGAAAAATGAAATCGGCATGTTTCGAGGGGTAAATTACAAATTGAAAAGTTTTTGAAAAAATGAAAATGCGATTTTGAATTGTTTTGCAGCATCATTAAGGCAATCCTAACCCCAGGAATCTGAATCCAAAGTCTATTTTTAGAAATATCCAAAAACAATTTCAGGAAAACAAAGAAGGTGTCTTTATGACACATTTCGTTTATATATATAACTGATGGATTTTTCTCATTTTGAAATATATTGTAGAGAATTTTCTACTCTACCGAATGGGAAAAATTGGAAACGGCAAATAGAGTTTGGCAAACTTTTATCTGTTCAAAAAATGTTAGCAACTGACATGGAACTTCTGTAAAATTTGTAGAATGTCCATAACTCCTTTTAGTGTGTAAATTTAAATTCAGTTAAAAACCTGTTACTCTCGCATTCCTTAAATTAGACTACAAAGTGATTTCCTTCTATACATTTCTTATATATATATATCAACTGAAGGACTTGAGTCGAAACAAGGCCCCTGGAGTAGATGCTATTCCATCAGAACTGCTGATGTAATTAGGAGAGCCAGTCAGTCACCTGGTATGCAAGATGTACGAGACAGGGGAAATCCTGCGACTTCAAGAAGAATACTGTAATTCCAATTCGTAAGAACGCAAGTGCAGACAAGTGTGAAAATTACAGAACTATCAGCTTAATAAGTCATGATTGCAAAATACTAACATGAATTATTTACAGACGAATAGAAAAACTTGTGGAATCCGACCTCAGGGAAGATCACTTTGGATTTAGGAAAAATGTAGGAACACAGGAGGCAATACTCACATTACGACTTATTTCAGAAGATAGACTAAGGAAAGGGAAACCTACTTCTTAGCATTTGTCGATTTGGAGAAAGCTTTTGACAATGTCTACTGGAATACACTCTTCCAAATTCTGAAGTAATCAGGGGTAAAATATAGCTTATATTCAACCTATACAAAAACCAGACAACAGTTATTAGAGTCGAAGGGCAAGAAAGGGACACAGAGGTTGGGAAGGGAGTAAGACAGGGTTGTAGCCTTTCCCAATGTTGTTCAATCTGTACATTGAGCAGGCAGTAATGGAATGGAAGTAGAAGTTTGGAGAGGGCATTAAAGTTTAGGAAGAAGAAATAAAAAACATTGCAGTTTGCCGATGACATAGTAATTCTGTCAGAGAGCGCAGAAGTTCTGGAAGAGCAATTGAATGGGGTGGACAATGTCTTTAAGATATAAGATGAACATTACAAGAGTAAAACGAAGGTAATGGAATGCAATGTCAGCGAATCAGGTGATGCTGAAGGAATTAGATTAGTTAATGACACAATAAAAGTAGTAGATGAATTTTGTTATTTGGGTAGCAAGGTAACTTCTAATGACCGAAGTAAAGCGTTTATAAAGAAGCTAAATTTGTTGACATCCAATATTAATTTAATTGTTAAGAAGTCCTTTCTGAAAGCATTTGTCTTGAGTGTAGCACTATATGGGAGTGAAACATGGACGATTAGGAGTTCAGATAATAAGAGGATAGAAGCTTTTGAAATGTGGTACTACAGACGAATGATGAAAATTAGATGGGTAGATCACGTAACTAATGAGGAGGTACTTAACCAAATCGGGGAGAAAAGGAGTTTCTGGCATATCCTGACTAAGAGAAGCAATAGATTGTTTGGACACATTCCAAGACATCAAGGAATTGTCAACTTAGCATTAGAAGTAAACGTGTGGGGTAAAAATCGTAGAGGGAGACCAAGGGATGAATATAGTAAGCAGATTGAAAAGGATGTAGGTCGCCAAACCTATTCTCAGATGAAGAGACTTGCACAGGAAAGGGTAGTGTGGAGAGCTGCATCAAACCAGTCTGCGGACTGAAGACCACAACAACAACAACATTTCTTATGGAAATATCTTGCTGTGAACATTTCAATATGTTTATTTTATGATAGCTTTGGTTCTAATTAAAGTAAGCCAGTCTGACGAAAGCATGAACATGTGAATAAAGAAATACACTTGACAAATCTTACAGATGACATTTTAAACACTAGATTACCGAGCAGGTGCATCACTCATAACTATACAATTCAGTCTATTTATGCTAACATCGACTTGAGAATGATCAAGTGAAGGAAACCGGTTGCTTTCAGCTAATGAAGAAACAGCTGATTGTCATCATTACAAATTTTATTAATCATTTGACAGCTGTAATGCCACATATTATCACAAACATTTAACCAGTCAGCTCATTTTTCTTAGTTTTTTTTGGCACGACTGTCAAAAGTGGTGACATGCCAGCCACCAGCAGCACTGTGTTAGCAATTCTCACTGTTGCAGTGCAACAGTCTTTCACTGTTGACTTATGTTACCCAAAAGAAAAATTAGTTGCTATGCATTTATAGCTAGATCAACCAGGTCACTTATAACCGTACCAAATTGTGCAATCTGTGTTTTAGATATCAGTGAAAAATTTGAAAAAATCTGATCAACAAAATCTACAAAAATCATAGAATGTCTATAACTGCCTTTCGTAGATAAATTACAATGTAGCGTTTACAGGGTTGAGGTGGGTTTTCAATGTCACATAGAAACACAGAGAGAAATGCGAAATAAATTGTACTGGCAGATACTGACCCGGAAAGCACAAGAGATGTATTGCATCTCTGGTTATCTATTGTTGGAGTGGGCAGTGTTTGTTATTCTTTTTTTTTATTATTATTTATAGATTCTCTGATTTGCTTCAAGACGGAAACTTGATTTTTAAAACAATGTTTTTGTGTCAAAAAGGTGCCGTAGCAGAGAACATTTCCAAATGAAAGTGACAAAAGATTGTTCGTCATATTAATGCCAATGAAATAAGTGTGCTCACTGGTTCTGGATCAAAAAAAGGTGATGAAATGTTCCTCCCTCGATGTAAATTTGAATATGGTGGAAAGTTATCAGAGCCGGGGATTCGTTTTCTGCGGCTTCAGTTTCCTGTCAAATTAGCTTTTGCCATGACCATTAATAAGTCTCATGGACAAACACTCAATTAAGTTGGAATCTACTTTTGTTGAGGAGAATGCTTCTTTCATGGTCAATTTTATACAGAAATGTCTCGAGTTCGGTCCAGAGAGTAAATCAAAATACTTTCTGCCACATATGATAAAAACAAAATCAAGAACATTGTCTGGCAGGAACTTTTAGAATAATTACATAATATGGAAGTCATCCAACATTTTATCTTCCTTTTGTATGATGTATGCCCTTTAAGAGTTACTTTTGTGTAAATTACTTATTTAGCACTGTCAAATGGTTTAATATCACTGTTTGGCCAGAACCAGAAACGCATCAGCCTTACTGGATCGCCCACAAAGCTGCCACTATCCAATAAAAATATTCCTTATGATTTGGGATTTTGTTTCATACTGCTTACAAAATGAAAAATAAAATAAAATAAATAGAAAAACCAATAAAAAATATATAGCAAGGTTAGGAACCTTACATTGAAACAACATTGTTACTAAACTATTATAACAGATATTCATCAAAATGTTACCTTCGCAAAAACATTTGCTTAATGCTTCATACCTGAAGGGCTAGTAACAGTAAGTAATCATCTGCAGGTGATTACCCCTTCAAATTGCAATGCCCTGCTGATTGTTTATTGAAAATAGCATACTTAGGTCAAGTGTGGATCGTTTTTACAGTTTTTTAAAATAAAATAAAAATGAAGGAAATGTATTGCTATTTTGGTTATCTGTCCTCCAGTTGTAAGTTAGACATGATTTTTTAATGCTTCACTTTTCCATAGTGTACTTATTCTGTTATTGCACAAGAGACAAAACTAAATTATAAAACATAATTTAGGTTACTGGAGCACATTTCTTATCTGCACTGATGAATTATCGTTCGGCATATTAATATCAATAAAATAAGTTTTCTTTATTGGCAAATAATATTTTGAATGGCACTCTGATTTCCTCAGTAATTTGATTCCTAACAGCTTTGAACCTATTATAATTACCTGGTTTTTTACTGGGAAATATTTTCACTAGCAGCCATAGTTTTTGAGTTATTTAAGTAAATTATAAGAAACTCACCTCTAAATTCCTCTGCACACAAATACTCACATTGTAGGGGTGGGTATTTTCAGTATGTTGTTCATGACACTCATCCCTCACTATACAAAAATTTGTGACAACACTGGGTATCAGAATATTCATGAAGTGCAATCGTGTAGTTCAAAATAATTCTCTGTCCTTAGATGTGATATTCTGCCTATTTGCAAGGACTGTTACATCTTCATCAAAGGTAATAAAGATGTGATGATACCTTCAGAGAAAATTGCATAAAGGAACCCAATATACTGTACTAAGAAGAAGAAGGGGAGAAGAAGAAGAAGAAGAAGAGTTGAAATGCAGAGACCTTAAATAACAATACAGTACTGCATATACTAAACGTATGACAATTTTTTTTAGTAATAATCTTTAATGTATGCCAGATCAGCAATGCTGTTGCAATAAATAGTAGCTATTGAGGGACCTTTTTACTAAACAACAACAACATGCAAGTAGTGTTAACATGTTGCTCATCTCATTGCTCATTTTAAGTTTGAAGTATGTGTCAATTCTAAATTTCTCCCGAACAGAGAAATAGGAAGTAGCTTATGTACCTCTGAATGTCGTCTGGGGGCACACCTCGAATGGCTGCATAACACTCAAGATGTTCTCTAACTGTGATATTCTTCCATTGGGCATCATGTTGAGGGCAGTAGCCCATCAGCTGAAAGGCTTCTGCAATATTTGATGTGATGTTATGTCCTCCAATTTGAACCTAAAAACAAAATACACTTAATGCAAGAAAACTCTTTATAAATAATAATTAACACCATGCAATGACTAAAACAGTAATGTAGCCTTTTCATTCTTAGCAAATGCTTCTGTTTTTGCAATACAATAAGTAATAATTATGTTGAAAGAAGCAAATCCCTAGGTATCATTTAATCTTATATCACTATGTTTTGTGGTGTTTATAGTTATGACAAATAATGCTCTTTCATTAACATTACTCAGTCTGCCAATGCCAATTCACCAAAAATGTAGGAAACTTAAATACCACAACATTTAAGAACAAGGATTATAAGGCACACTGATGATGCTGCAAAAGGAGTGAAACATTTTTGGGTAAAAAGAGAAAACACAATGTTTGCTTAAGGCAGACCATTACAATAAAAACGATTTATTTGTTCAGCAAATGCAGATGACAAGAGCTTCAACTCTCAATATGATCCTACATATTCAGTTTACATCATGCCTGCTTGTGTAGCTTGTCTAAGTAAAACAAGTTCTCGTGAGAAATAAACACATCAATTCTGAATTTATCAATGCAAAATTCAGGCAATGAAACCAATCAAAATTTTATTTTTATTTTCAATAGATTGTACTCCATGTGAGATCTCAAAAGCCACACCAGTATGCAGCATATACTAAACGCAGATGAATAAAAATTTTGCCCTTAGTTTAGTTGTTCAATAATGATATAAACTTACTCTTCCTTTAGTCGCTGCTTCTTCAGCAATCATGATTTTCATAGTAGTAGTTTTCCCAGCACCATTGTGTCCAAGAAGCCCAAAAACTTCTCCAGCATCTACTGCTAATGACAGATTCCGCACTGCAATCTTGACGTGGACATCCTCCTCTTCCTCTTTTGGACAGCACAAGCTACATGTGCACATTTTCAGCTCTTTTTTATGATATTCCTTTCGAAGATTCTGCACAGATAAGAAATGAGCAGTGAGCAGCAATAATTTTAACATTACTATTACAAACTATGCAGTACGAATAAATATATTTCATGAAATTATGAACAGAGTTCTTTTATCAAATTTTTATTTTGAAAGTTAATAAATGCACAAGGTTTCATCTTATGTACTACTACTTTACTCCTAGTATCTGTAGATAATTTTTTGTATCTATCAAGAGAAAGGCCAGGTCGACTATTAACAATATAATTAGCATAGTTTGCAACTCACTGCAAAGATGATGCAGCTCAATGAAAAGGCTCATAAGTTTTGTTTTGTTTGATACTGCATACCTGGAGTATCAACTATTTACTGTGAGTTATTTGACAGTCTGTTCACCCACTGTCTCATCAGTAGGCCTATCTGGTTTGAGATTTTGATTAATATGCTTTTATTTTTCAAAACAGAAATGGACCCAACACTAAACACAATTTGATACTCTTAATTATATGTGTAGTTTCAGTTTGAGCATGCAACCTGTTAATAATTTATTGTGTTTTCTATTATGATAAGATTTCCAATACAACAGGGATTGGAATTCATGTTGTAATGTTGTACTTTCCCTAAACAGAATTTTGTGGGATAAGAAAGGTTTCATCAAGGTCACAAAAATCCCCAAGAGTTAATTTATCTTGCTCATAGCTCACAAATGTCTGTCTAGGTGTGTTTGCGTTTCGATATGTCTGAGTGTGTGTGTATTTGTTTACCTTCCTTTTTTCCCCCTAAGGTAAGTCCTTCCACTCCTGGGATTGGAATGACTCCTTTTCCACTTCCTTAAAACCCATATCCTTCCCTTTTCCTCCCCTTTTTTCCTCTTTTTCCTGAAGAAGCTGCCAGTGGTGGTGAAAGCTTGTATGTGTGTGATTTTATTTGTTTCTCTCGACGAGCCAGTCCTTTTGGTAAGTCATCTCTTTTCTATTTTTATTTTTATTATTTATTTATTTATTTATTTTGTTTGAAAAACCCCTTATAAATACAAAAGTAATAAACAGTTAATGTGTAGCTCTTAAGAAAAAAAAAATTTGACATATTACATGCTCAAGTTTTTCATTACATATATTCAAAGTTGGTGATCATGAAGATAGCCAACAAAGACAGTTGAATAATGTGTGACACCAATATTAAAGCCATAAGAAGGAGAAATCTGAATAATTCATCAGTAGTGGTCCACGTGGGTAACAATAGTATTATCCACAACCGCATGGCCCGTATTCGCAACCACATCCACATCCACGGCACTTTTTCCGCATCTGCAGACATTAAATTTTTGAATGGGTAATAGTTATTGCGATCAGTATTTAAAACCATGATATGTAATGATATAATTGTTAGTGTCATTTATGTGACAACTTAACTACTTTTGACTTCTCAAATCACGGTAACCGTTGCATAGCTACGCCAAAACAGGCTATTCCAAACAGGAAAACATTGGTGCTCTGGATACACACAGTAGTGCTTCAGAGGCCATGTCATCGGAGCACTACATCAGCTGTTTAATACAGGCATCTTCTTAAATTTCAGTGATTAAAACTGATTGGCATAGAGGAGAATTTATGTGTTTACATAAAAAAAAGTTCTGTTGGAGTTTTAAAAAAGGGACATTTTATTTTCACCACATTAACACAAAAGAGGTTAAGTGACACAAAGTAAAGCATGTCATTTCAAGTGTTAAAACTTCCATCTACTTCTAATTGGTAACTTTCAGCAGAAAGAGAATGTCAGCTGCAGCTACTGCCAGCTTATACAATCTAACATTGTGTACCATCCTAAATACGTTACTTTCACTGTACACCGTATCTGATTATGAAAGATGCTATACAATGCTATTGACAATCTTTATTACTCCTGTCACCATTTATCTAACACATAAAATGAATGTTTGTTTGTTTGCATTTTATGTAACTTTGCCAACATATCACTTGCACTTTCACGATGGTTATTGACATAATTAAGTGACTAAGACACATGTGAAACAAGGGCAATGAAATATGGATGGCTGTCAGTAAAATTAGTATGGGTATTGGACTGCATTGTCAATATATTTTAATGCTGCTTAGCACAAACACCTAGAAGGTCACTTGCAACAGTGGCCAAAATGTCTGTGGATTATTGTATAATATATTGACGATGCAGTCCAATGGCCATAATAAATTTATTGACATTGATATTAGCAACAGAAGCCTTCGGTTATATTTTAAATGTTGATCAATTAAATCAGGCAATGTGTATATAATTAAGTTATGAGCTAAGACACTGGAAGTTTTGGGGGAGCTTCCGTAGCAATAACAAGGAAATCATTTAAAATGCTATTACAGTATACACTTAAGTAGTAGGAACTAATTTGTGGTGCTTTTGTCTGGAGTGTAGACTTGTACAAGACCCAAATATATATGTGATAAATGGTTTGAAGAGGAAAATGTTAGCTTTTGCAATGTGGTGCAACAGAAGTATGCTGACAATTAGATGATTAAGTAATTTGTTAGGAGATACTTACATGAAACAACAAAAATTAAATAAATAAGTAAAATTAAAAACTGTTGTACACACTGACTAAAGTAATGGATCAACTTCTAGAGCAGCTCCTAAGGCATCAATGACTTGTCAGTGCTTGTAATGACAGTGTGTGTGGGAACGGAACTTTAAATTTCTAGAGATGGCCCAAGGCTGGAGTACAGTAAGCACATTCAAATGGATGTAGGTTGCAGAAGTTATTCAGAGATGATGTGGATAACACAATGTGTGGCAAGCTGGATCAAACCATTCCTTAGACAAACTATAACAACAACAACAACAGCTCTTCATACATTATGCAGATACAATAATTAAACACCTGAAAATTTAGGTTATTCAACTTTTACTCTTTTCATTTAACAATGATTGATATTAATGATCCTAAATGTAACAAAAGGGAAAAAGTGGAGGGCAAGACTAGCTTATTATGCTCAACTACAAGCTGTGCTACAGGGTGGCCACCCAGATTGCTGGTGGCCATTAATTCTGATGAATAGCTGGTTACCATTGATAATCTAAAAGGTTTTTTAAATGATTGCAGGAGAGTTGGCTGCTTTCACAGGTGGGATAAGGTGAGTCTTTGAGGAAAGTAGAATAGGCAGTGCTAGGTGGGTGGATTGACCAGGTGTTGCATTAAATTCTTCCACAAGGATATGATCCCTGTGGTAAGGGGGATTGGCAATGGTGTATGGATGGAATAGGATGTTGTGGAGAATGACAAAAAAAAAAAAAAAAAAAAAAACACTTTAGGAATAAATTACACATGTGCAATTTCTCAATGTTGCCACATACCTGGACAATTACGACGGGTGGTTTCGATATATTGCTGGTCAATATGTCAGCTACCTTCTGTCTTTCTGCTTTCACATCATTATCTTCATGTTCTCCAATGTCACTATTTTCAGTGACTTCCTCCAATGTTTTCCGGTCATGATTCTGCAATTCACAAGCAAACTTTTACTTACTGTATTGATATTTCTTCATTCTTTCTCCCTTTTTATCCAATTGCTACACTCACTTTCATAAAAACATGATGCACAGAGAACAATGAAATATACTAATTCCATTATTTCTGAAGGAATCATGTGATACTGCATTGCAACATTCACTGATTGCATGTTAGACACTTAAATTATCATCATAAGAAAAATAACTAATGTATTAACCAGGTGAGAATAAAGTTAGTTTGTAAACTGTTGATGTCTTCACTCTTTCATAAATATCATTATCCAAAAATGGTACTACAAAAAGTATCGATACTCAAATAAGATTTAATACTGAGTTTCCCAGTATTTTAAAGAATGCAAAACTCAACCATAACAGAGGTGGAAGGAGGGGGGGGGGGGCAGATACACAGTCTGTACCCACAGATAAAGCAAAGCAGAGATACAAATGCACGAATATGTAATTTCAGAACCAACAAAAGTACAACTACCTCCTGAAATGAAATAACTTGAATATGATTCCAATATCAATAATAGAGGATAGATAACAACTCAGCATAAAGAGGCTCACCAAGTTGCTGAGAGGCACAAAAAAAATAGGCACTCACATACATACAACTTAAATTTTTCGCCAGGGCCTTCTTCAGAAAAAGAAACACCTACATTCGCACAATCACTCCAACAACTACACAAGCACAAATTTGAATGATAAAAATAAGTAAAATTTAAAATAAGAAAAATAGGGAAAAAACAAGAAAAATAAAAAGTAATTATGGTAATTAAGGGGTTACATGCAGCTGAAAGGAAGACATGAATTGGAGAAATACAGGATAATGAGTGGGGAAGGAGGACTGGGAGAAGATGTCGGACATAGGGTGTGGGGATGGTAAGTTATCTTAGGTCGAGACCAGGATGGTTGCAGGACTATACAATGTGTTGAAGGTACAACTTCCATCTGCCCAATTCACCAACCCAGCATTTCCTATTTCAGTCTTGTCACAGACTTATCCTAGTCCCCTGAGGGTAAGGGTGGGGGGGGGGGGGGAGTTAGATTTTCCTCACCGTATTTGTGTGACAGATAAAAAGGAAGACACAATCAGCTAAGCATTTGTCATCTGCTAAAAAGTTGGACAAGTCCGATGCAAAACACACACTTTGATGGAGACTTAAAACGTGGGCATTATGCCAGAATGTGGTGGGCAGCCAGGGGTTGTGAACAGTAACCACAAAGAGGGGTTGGGATACCGCACAGTAAGTGACAGTGGGTGAAAAAGCAGTGTCCTATGTGCAACCGGGTGAGAATGACGTCTTCATGGTGGGAGGGCCGAGGGAAGGGCAACCATGCAGTGGCGGAAGTCTTAATATCCTGGAGTTTGTTCCTTTGGAGGGAGGACCAGTGTGTGTGCGCGTCAGAGCAATACCACACACTGTTAGTCTTCCATCTGAAGGTCACCTGGGAGAATGGAATAGGCAGCTAGCTGGGGTAGGGAAGCTGCTTCCTTGGCAGCAGTATTTGTGCACTCATTCCCTGATATTCTGACATGACCAGGAAAGCCACAGCAGCTCCACTGACAGTAAGTAGTAGAAGCATTCCTGGATACACTGTACTGGGTGGACTGAGTATAGCTCACAGAGGCTCTGAAGAGCACTCAGGGAGTCCGAGCATATGACACTATTGGGGAGAGAGTGTCACTTGATATACTGGGTGGCCTCATAAATAGCAAATAGCTCCACGGTAAAGATTTGAACACTGGTGAGAAAGATGGTATCAGGAGCAACTGCCAGCAAGGACAAAAGCACAACTGGTTCCATGGTTAGTTTTTGAGCCATCAGGGTGGATGAAGATGCTGTCCCTACACTGGGCGCAGAGAGCAAGAAACTCATTGCAATAAACTATGTCAGAGATAGTGTCTTTGGGGAGTGAATGGAGATTAAAGTTTACCTGGACCTCAGGGTGAAGCCATGGTGGTGAAGAACTCCCTCCCACAGAGAATGTGACAGGGAGTGTAAAGCCAAGCTGCTGGAGCACCAAATGGAAGCGGACTCTGGGAGGTGGGAGATAAGATGGACAAACGGTCAAGAGATGCATAAAAAAAGGGAGCATAGTTTGGATGGCTGCACATAGCCGACAGATGGCTCCTGTAATGACTGAGGAGGATGCCTCTCCAGTAGAACAGTGGCAGTTCAGCAGCTTCGATGTAGAGACATTCTACTGGACTAGTATAGAAGGTTCCTGTAGCCAGACGGAATCCTTTTTGGTGGATCGTGTTAAGGTGACATAAAACAGATGATCGTGCAGATGAGTATACTATACACCCGTAGTCCAGTTTCGAGTGGACTAGAGAGAGGTAAAAGTGGAGGGGAGTGGTCCGATCTGCTCCCCAGGAAGTTCCGCTCAATACTTTGATAACACTGAGTGAGAAGGAACAGTGAGCTGCTAAGAAACGTGGGAGGACCAACAAAGTTTCCTGTCAAACACAAGTCCTAGGAATTTTGCAGTGTCAGCGAAAGGAAGGACAGCGAGACCCACATGAAGAGGGGGGGGGGGGGGGGGAGAAATTCTGTTTGCTTCCAAAAGTTCATGCAGACCATCTTGTCCACTGAAAATCAGAAACCATTGTTTGTGCTCCAAAAGTAGAGAAAGTCTAGGCACTGCTGAAGAAGTCGCTCAAGTAGACATGTACTGTGAGACCTGCAATAGATGGCAAAGTCATCTACGAAAAGGGAAGCTGAAATACCTGGTGGAAGACAGTCCATAACAGGGTTGATAGCTATTGCAAAGAGAGCAACACTGAGCACTGAGCCTTGTGGTACACCATTCTCCTGTATAAAAGTTCAACACGGTTGAACCCACACGCACCTTAAAAACACGGTCTTTCAAAAATTCTTGAATAAATATAGGCAAAAATTCTTGAATAAATATAGGCAGATGACCTCCCTAAAGTGTGTAGAGTCTGGAGGATACCTGTCCTCCAACATGTGTCATATGTCTTCTCAGGTCAAAGAACACTGCTACTGTTTGGCGTTTCTGTAAAAAAAATTGTTCATCAAGTGAGTGGACATGGCGACAAGATGATCCATAGCAGAATGGTGCTTATGAAGGCCACATTGGGCAGGCGTGAGCAAATTCCGAGATTCTACCCACCATACCAGACAACTATTAACCATACATTCCAGTACCTCACAAACACTGCTGGTGAGAGAGATTGCATGGCAACTGGAAGAAAGATGTTTGTCCTTATCCAGCTTCAGTACGGAAATGATGGCGGCTTCACACCAGTATCTAGGGAATGTTCCTTCCATCCAGATTTGGTTGTATGTTTGGAGAAGAAAGACCAAACCTTCAGGGGAAAGGCATAGTAACATCTGAACATGAATGCTGTCTTGGTCCTGGGAAGGAGGATCGTGACAAGGAGAGTGCCCAATGAAGCTCTCTCAGTGTAAATTCAGTGTTGTAGCACTCACGGTTCTGAGAGGAGAAGAGTAGCGGGTTTGCTTCTGCTGCTTATTTTCGAGGGAGGAAAGCAGGATGGTAGTGCTCGGAGCTCAAAATATCAGCAAAATAGTGGCCCAAGTTGTCGGATATGTCAATGGGGTCCACAACAGTGTCATTTCCAACTGTAAGACCAGGGAATGGGCCAAGGTCCCAGATAGTCGACGGAGGTTACCCCAGACTACTGAAGAGGGGTTAAAACCAGGAGCTAGTGAAGAACAACCAGCTAGCTCATTTACTATCACAAATAATGCGGCAGTATTGGAAAAGCAACTGTTTATAGTGGATTCAGTTCTCCAATGTGGGACGACAAAGTGTAGATGCAAAGTGCACATCTCCGGGCTCTGATGGCATCACGGTATGTCTGATTCCACCAGGGGATAGGGGTGCATGGCAGTGTGGAAGAGGAATGAGGGATGGAATGTTCTGCGACTAAGAGAATTATGCTTTTGAGGTGGTCTACCCTGTCATCATTATTGGGAAAATGATGTTCGGTCAAGGTGGCTAAGGAACAGTATAGCTGCCAGTCATCTTTGTAGAGTTGCCAGAAGGGTGGACGTACCGATGTAGTGGACGTCAGCATGTGGATCACACATGGAAAGTGGTCACTGGAGTGTGTATCCGAAAGGGAAGACCACTCAAGCTGACAGGCATGTTGAGTAGTACAGATGGAAAGGTCTAAATGGAAAAGGGTATAGGTGGAATCAGAAAGGAATATAGGTTTGCCAGTATTGAGGCAGATGAGGTTTAGATGGTTAAAATTATCAACTAAAAAGAGAACCACTCTGGCAGGGGTGAGGAGAGCCCCAAAGGAGATGGTGGGTGTTGAAATTGCCGACAAGCAGAAACGGAGGAGGAAGCTGATGCATAAGGTGTAAAAGATCAGCTCTGGTGACGGTTGAAGAAGAGGGTGTGTAGACAGTGCACAGAGAGAAGGAAAAACCAGAAAGCATAAGGCTGACAGCCACTGCTTGAAGCTGGGTATTTAGAGGGATGATGTGACTGTAGATGGTGTCCCTTACGAGCAGCATGACACCCCCATGAGCCGGAATTCCTGCTACAGTGGGGAGGTCAAAACATATGGAACTGAAATGTGGAAGATGAAAGTGATCATGAGGGTTGAGGTTTGTTTCTTGTAGACAGAGGACTACTGGAGAGTAGGTTTGCAGAAGCTGCAGTTTTGCCTTATTGGCTCAAATACCCTGAATATTCCACTGGAGAATCGTCATAAGTTATGGAAAAAGAGCCTGGAGAAGTTATTTTATTGCATCCGTGGTCATCGTCCCTTGAGAAGGAGTGACTTGCATGCGTTTCATGGGGGGCCTTGGATGGGGCAAGTGAGGGCGAAGCCCCCTGGGAGGTCATGGTGGCTTCTTCCTGCAACTTACACCACTTCTTTTTCTTCTTCTCATCCTTATCTGTGCAAGAAGAGGAGTCCTTTGAAGTACTAGACTTGGGTATATCTAGGTCCAAGAGGGACCTTGTAGATTTGGGGCCCACAGAGTGCGGATCCTGCGACCATCCTCCAGTAATTGTCTTTTACCGAGATTGCTGGGGAGAAGGGTTCTGGGATGGAGCCTTGTCCCCAGCAGGTGCTGAAGAAGAGGGTTTCTTCTCCAGCCGAGGAGAAGGGAAGGTGGAAGGTAGAGGGGGGAGGGGAGAAAGGGGAGGGGAGCAAGAGGGGCATAGGGGGAGGGAGAATGGATGGGGGCAGGAGACTGAGCAGTACTGGGTAAGGGAACTGTCGTAACCGCCAGGGAGGAGAAAAGACGGGAGATTGACACAATGGAGGCAAAATTGGCTGTTATCAGCAGTGGATGGAGACGGTCAAAATTTTTTGCGTGCCTCGGAATAAGAAAGATGGTCGAGAGTCTTAAATTCCTGAATTTTCTTTTCCTTTCAGAAAACTGGACAATCAGGCAAATGAGAACCAAGGCAATTCATGTACTGTGGAGGCAGGATGCAAGGCCTCCTAGCATGAAAGGGCAGCTAGAGTTACCACAGACAGGGTCACTAGTGCACCTGGAGGACACATGGCCAAAATGGAGGTAACGGAAGCAGCGTATAGGTGGTGGGATATATGGCTTCACATCACATCAATAGACCATTACCTTTACTTTTTCATTTAAAGTTTCCTCTTCAAATGCCAAAATGAAGGCAGCAGTGTCAAACTGATTATCTTTGGGGCCTCTAGATGTGGCAAACCAAATGAATGCTGCACCATTCCTGGTTTGTCCTGAGTTCCTCATCAGTTTGCAGCTATAGGTCCCTATGGAAATAACTCCTTGGGTCATATTGGCAGACTGATGAGTTGTGATGGTCACAGGAATACTACCCAATTGCTGGCAAGCTTGTAGAGCAGCTGACTGGCAGAAGAAGTGTAAATGAGGATGGAGCCTGATCGCATCTTACTTATTGCCTTGACTTTACCAAATTTATCTTCTATGTTTTCCACAAAGAAGAGAGGCTTGGTAGTAGTAAATGTCTCCCCATCTGTCCTGGTAAAGACTAGCTATCTTGGAAATGGTTTCAGACCTAATCGATGGGACTGGTCCTCATCCCATGGAGTAACCAATGATGGGAAGGCCGTAGAAGGCAAAACAGGAACTGAACAACTATTCCTTTTTCTAGAGAATTTGGCAGGCAGAGAGCGGCCGGCCACATGCTGACATTTCAGGTGCGAAATGTCTGCCCTATACGACCCACTCCGAACAGGGGCTTTCTCCATGGGCGCCACCCAGCCACACCAATGCCCACCTGGTTTGATGGACATTGCCCTAAGTGCTGAATGGACATTGTCGGATACCCCAGGGGGATAGGTATCTACTCCTAGGCCTGCACGGGGAGGTGACAGCTCAGGTATCGTCGGTGTGATCCCTGTGCATTCAGGGGTCTCAGATAAAAGGGTACATAACAGCTCCACCACATGGACTGGCTACACGTGCTGATGACCTAGCCGGGAGGGTACTACAGAGAGAGGTACATAACAGCTCCACCACATGGACTGGCTACACATGCTGATGACCTAGCCAGGAGGGTACTACAGAGAGGGGAGAGGAAGTGAGGAGAACCCGCATTGCAGGGGCTAGGTTGCGAATTCTTCGCCAAGTGACTCGCACTACAACATAAAATTTGGTGAGGAAGGTCAAACCCCGAAGTGGACTGGACTGGGCTGAAAATTAGGAATATGCAAGAGAAGCCAAAGTGCTAAACCATCAGAGCCATGGGAATAGCCAAGACATTGTAGAGAAAAACACCTAGAGGAGGGAGTGAGTGGGATATGTGAAGGAGGTATGATAATGGGTGGGGGGGGGGGGGGGTGATGGGGAAAGGAAAAGCAGCCTGGGAGGATAAGAAGAAAGGCTGCAGTAGTTCAGGGACCTGTGCCAGCCACACATGTATCCACAAAAGAATTGTGGACCACCTGGGGGGTTTGAAGTTACTGTATTTATGCACAAAATCAGAAAAAATGGGTTTTCAACCATTTGTGCACTGTGAGTTGTGACCAAGTGCCACCAAAATTTTAACTGTAAATCTTCTAAACTTTTATCTAGAAATGTCATTTTTCCCTTATCAAAAATCTGTTTTAAAGATATACCTTAAAAACCATGAAGTTTGAACACTGAAAGTGCCAGCAGTGGCGATGATGACCAGTTCTATTATTTCTATTTGTGATCCCCCCCTCATTTGTTTTAAGATGATGGTCTCAGGGACCCTTGACAAGTTTTTTGATGTACTGTCCTGGTGTCTTAAAGATCATCTGGACTGAGAGATTGAATTTCAGCCACTGTGAAACTTGCCTAATGTTAAGAAAACTGTTTAATGATAAAACTTCAGTTTTGCATATATCATAGCTTGTGACTATGCTTGATGAATGACTGATTTTATTTTCATTATTGATAATCAAATATAGCAAAGAATTTCAAGTAATTTAGAAATTTTGAAAAATTTAAAACACATTGTGTAGACTTCATTTATCATTCATTTTAGGTTGTATACATGAAATGTAGACGAAATGTCAAAATATTATTGTAAGTTGAGTGGACAACAATTCTCATTACATTCTTGAGATACTGATTTCATATCTGGAAATGAACCTCATGATGTGTCCATTTCTCTCCATACAGACTTGACAGTCATTGTGAAATACGTATTCCATTTTAATAAAACTGTACAGTAAAAAAATATGAGTTTTGTAAGTTGTACAGTCTTCTAACTTCACCTGATTTTAGCATGCAATCAATTTATTTATTTATTCATTTATTTATTTTGCTGAAAAAGAAAAAGAGAACAGAAAAAAGTAAACAGTGGAATAAAGAGAAGGTAGTGTCAATAAAAGAGAAGAGACAGACATACTGGAAGAGAACAGTGGTAGAAAAAAACGGTAAATGGATGGAGATAACAGCATAGGAAGAAAGATAAAGAGGAGAAAGTGGAAATGAAAAAGAGAAAATGAGCAGTGAACATATATTAATTTTGGGGGTTGCAGTTCCCCAAAACTATTGAACTTAAATAACAAACATTTTTTTTTTTTTTTTTTAATTTGATCACCCCAAATGCCAACATGTTTAAAATTTACCATCCATGGGTTAAAAGCAACTGATATAAAATTTCTTGCTCATGTAGGAATTACAGCACCTCAGTAGTTAAGAACATTATTGATGACAATTGATGAGGAACAGCATCAGAAACTGCAGAACAAGACCAAATCAGCTATGTGAGCTCTCACTCAATCATCAAAAATGAACTACTGCTCCGTAAAGTGTGTTCCAGATGGGTCCCTCACCTTTTGACCAAAAATATGAAGATGACATGTTTGAAGGTTAAGGCTTAACCCTTAACTACTAAGGACATCAACAGGAACACAATTACTATGGAAGGGTCTCTAGGACCTCATTTTTATTTTTCGTATATCAAACTAGTGGTTTGTGGACTGTATAGTTTTATGATTTTCTGTTGTTCATTACATATCTTACAAGTTGACTAAATTGAAACTTTACTTTTTTAACAATATATTACTTATAAAATTTCAACAAAACATTGCAAAATGTGCTGTGTATTTTTATTTTGTGTGTTACGAAAAAAACATCAAATAGTTAGCTTTCTACTCAACCACAGACTATCATCAGAGAGATTATATTACAGATTCAAAACATAATTAGATGTAAAACTCCCATTTCAGATCAGATACATTGTACGCAAGGTCACCTTCATGTGTACAATTAATTTTTTCATTGCAAAGCGACTACTGCATACTGTAAGTTAGTGAAGGGATAAATTTTGTCACTTTTACTTCTGCAATATCAAGTAAAAAGTAATGATGTCCTCAATGACCACAGAGTCATATTTCAGTCTGTTTGAACCTGCATACACTTCATGCTCTGAATTAGTATTATGATCACCAAATATCTCAGAATCAGGGGCCATATCACTGTCATCAAATTTTTTATCTGAGGATTCACCAAAGCATTTGTTTGATATCCACATCTGTCTCATCCACATCATCATATAGAAGATTCAGCTTTTGCCACTATAAAGAAACAGTAACATTTAGTAAAACCATGCGACGCTAATACTGCGGTAGGTCTGCGAGACTTCTAATGGCTAATAAATATGAAACAAAGATCAGCAACAATGCAAGAATGCTGGCGTGTGTAGCTTGTCAGCCAATAGGAAGGTACATGGAAGAGTCAATTTCTCTTTGCAGGGGCGTATGAAATATTTTGACACAAAAATCCATAGTGGTCTAGGAGACAGTCGATAGTAGTTGAGGGTTAAAGCAATTTTTGCAGAAGAAGGTGATTTTTGAGTCATTGATCATCACACGTGACATAACGTGGGTGCATCACTACACTGCTGAATCCAAACAAGACAGTAAGGGGATGCTCCATCAATGAAAGCCAAGACTCGACTGTCAGCTGGCAAGGTTCTTTCAACTGTTTCTCTCTCTTACCCCCCACCCTCTACCGCTGATCGGCAAGGCATTTTGTTGATTGATTTTTTTATATGATCAATGCACAATAAATGCCGACTACTACTGCAAGCTGTCTAACAAGGCAAGAGTTGCATACCGCTCCATGAGACGAGACCAGTCAATTTGACAGGTCATCATCCTGCATGACTATGAGGAACCCATACTGCATCTCAAACTGTCACCTATGTATTGGTCTACACTTTAAAATCCTAATTACAGCCTGGACTCATTGACCTTCGAATTCCATTTGTTCGGACAACTTCAAGAAACTCTAGGAGGGCAATGATTTGAAGTTGATGAGAGAGTGGAAAAATTCGAGTGAACTGGCTGGTGACACAATCCTATATTATTATTATTATTATTATTATTATTATTGATGATGATGAAGGAATCAAAAAACTGCTCATACTACTGTATGTGGAAAAATAAATTACAGGTGCCATATGGTTTTCAATAAATGAATTTAAAAAAATCCCATTTATATTTGATCCTCCCTCATATTCTAGATATAAAAAATTATTGAGATTACTCATGTTTTCTATGTTATCATCTTCAAATCTTATCCTGTTGTACTAACCCACTGGAGATGCTTTAAAATAAAGCAAAATGTGCCTGGTCTTAATTAGTTTAAATTAGACAATTGCAAAAGGCAGTCAATTAACCAATAAAAATTCTTTATAGTTTTTAACAATGGAAAGTTCAGGTTGGAAAGTTGGCAATATGAAGAAAGGCAGCAAGTCACCACAGAGATTGCTGAGCTGCAAACAGGTACATAGAACACACAGACACACACACACACACACACACACACACACACACACACACACACACACACACCCCTATTAAATTTTTTTGGTCATGGCCTTCATCAGAAAAAAAATATATACACAATTATTCAGAAATAACTCTTGCACACATGACTACCATCTCTGTCTACTTTGGTGCCTTAGCATCCAAAGATGGTAATCATGTGCACGAGCTATGTCTGAATGATTGTGAGACTGTGTGCATCTCTTTCTGCTGAAGGCTGTGGCTGAAAATTCAAGTTATATAAGTCTGTGCATTCTACACATCTTCTACAGCTCAGTGTTCATCTAAACTGAGTCACTTCCTATCTTCATTTATGGTTTGATATGATGAAATATGCACACTGTAGTAGCCGCCAGAAAGATCACACAAGGTGCATGCTGGCACGGTGTGCCCCGGACAGCAGACGCAGCAAGTAAGGCATGGTCACCACAGCACGCGCATTGTCTTGGCTGCGCACTCTACCAGCGGAAGAGTAACTCTGCCAGCACGACCCATCCACAGTCAGTGCAATGTGGGCCACACCCAGGGATGGACTGATGTAAGTGCTAAACAGTGGTACGTACTATCGTGTGTTGTGTACTACACAAGTGGTGACGAGTAGGGTCATCCTCAGACTTGTGGTTTTGTTCGTCAGGTTTCACACATCAGTCTAGACATAGAAGCTTAACTTAAAGTTTTGGTTGAGCAGCAGAATGAGCTCATGGCCATCATTCAGTAGGTGATTCCAGAATTGCTTTCAAAACACTCTTCTTCGGCACCATTCCCCCTCCCTTCCCTCCGTACAACAAGAGGCAGAATATTGGGACGCCTATGAACATCGTCTTTGGCAGCATTTCCAGGCCTTTTATGTCAACAACATGAAGATATGTTGTGCCCTGATTTTGTCATGGATATAACCCTCGCTTCATCAGGTGTTGCGGCAGTTAGCACTGTTGCAAGAAACCTCATCCTTGCCTTTTGAAGCTTTATGCTCATTGTTGTCGTCGTATTATCGCCGCTGCATGCATGTCGTGGCCGCGCAGATTAAGTTCTATCAGTGCAAGAAACAGCCCCATCAGTCTTACCATGCCTGGGCCACTACTTTGCACGGCATCAGCTGCAAGTGCCATTTTGTGCTGGGGAAATCAAAAGAGTTGTATGCTCACATTATGGTTCGCAACGTCACCATTTGTTCAGCCCTGGACAGGGAGATCAGGCACAGGGCTCTGCAGCTGTAAGACCCTTCCATTGAGGAAGTCCTCTCTATGCGGGTCAACAGTTGGAAGCCTGGTGAGATGTGACGGCGGTGCGGGGAAGCACAGATGCTTACACTGCGGCAGGGGATGATGATGTATGGACAGTACAAGCCGGCCGTTCGGGCTGGTTCCGCAATGCACATAAACAGAGTTCCAATCACTAGCCCCTCTTGCCCGTCGTGCCATACAAAACATGACCGATCAGAGTGTCCCCGGCGTTGGGCCGTCTGTCACAAAAGTAACAAAAAACGTGTGTCCATAGTTTGCCACTAAGCTGCACAAGACGCAGGTATTCAGGAAGTTTTAATGGACCTGGTACCAGACAATATTACAAACAAGCTCTCCATCGAGGTTTCCATTCTGTCGCACCAACTCCACCCGCAAGTAGACACGGGCACAGCAGTGTCTTTGTTGAATGCACAAACGTACTCGAACCTCGGGTCTTCCCTGTTGGCCCCAGTTCACAGGCATCTTCGGAGATATGGGAAACAGTGCTTTCCCCTGCTATGGCAATTCATGACTGAAGTGAATTATACATCAGTCACGCGCCCTCTTACCTTTATTGTCATCTGTGATGCAAGTTCTGCCAACCCTTTTGGATTGGATGCCTTTCAGGCTTTTGGTTTTGTGATTATGGACACCATTTAGGTCTCAGTAGACATTCCATGCCACTTATGGAATCTTTGATCTCAGAATTTCAAGACGTCTATAAGGAGGGCATATAGGCTGTGTTTCCAATTTTCAGGCTCACTTAACAATAAAGCCGGCAGCGTGCTGGCATTTTTTCCATGCTAGGCAGATCCCCTTGGCTCTCCACCCTCAGGTAAAGGCAGAACTAGGCCGGCTGACAGCCCTCTCAGTGATTCTTCCCACGCCTTCTAGTGAGTGGGCCACACTCTTAGTTATCGTGAGGAAATCTACCAGCAAATTGGGTCTTTCTGGCGACTTTAAGGCCACTGTGAATTCAGTGGTGGACACTTACCCACTGCCTCATTCAAAAGAACTGCTTGCGCAGTTAACAGGAGGCCAAGTTTTCTTTAAGCTCGATCTCTCGGAGGCTTACCACTTGATACCTCTTGACGAGAACTCCAAACGTCTGGCAGTAATCAACATCCCATTTGGCCTATTTCAATACCCAGCATCTGGCCTTTGGGATGGCTGGGGCACCAGAAATATTTCAACATTATCTCAAGCAAGTCATGTAAACAATTCCCCATTGTATCAATTACTTTGATGACACAACAGTCACAGGTTCCAGCATGAAGGAACACTTGCACAACCTCCGGACTCCCTTCCTCAAATTCTGGTCCGTGGGCCTGCGGCACAACCTCAGTAAATTGAAGTTCTTTAACCATCCCTCAAGTACTTGGGCCATGTGATCTCTAGGCACGGTGTCCAGCCACTGGTGATTTTGGTGCAGGGTATCCGGGACCTTCCGTGACCTTCATCACTGCAAGTTTATTTTGGCAAAATCATCTATTACCATGGGTTCATCCCTTAGTATTCCACCTTAGTTCATCCCCTGTACCACCTTCTGAGCAAGGGTGTTCCCTTTTAGTGGTCTCCTGCATGAGAGTGGACTTTCGCTCCTTTGAAGGACCGCCTCACATTGACCCTGCATTTGGCGACTTATAACCCCTCTAAGATGTTGGTCCTGGCTATGGATGCTTCACAGTATGGGGAGGGGGCAGTCCATCCCAAATTGCAATATGAATGGCTCTGAGAAGCCGCTGGCATTTACATCCAAGACTCTCATTCCAGCTCCGGCCCATTACTCGCAGGTGGAGCAGGAGACCCTGGCCATTGTCTACGCTGTGACCAAGTTTTACCCCTTCTTGTATGGCATGAAGTGTCAGGTAATCACAGACCACAAACCGTTAATATCATTGTTTTGTCCATCCTCCAAAATTCTGGATAGAGCTGCCCACCTACTGAAGCACTGGACCGTGTTCCTTTGAAAGTACGAGTATGACATTTATTTTCGGTCATTGTGATTGACGCATATTCACGCGTCCCATATGTGGTTTGCTGTTCTTCAATCACTTCCGAGATTGCCATCCAAGCACACTCTAAAACTTTCTCGGTGGAAGGTCTGACAGTCACTCTAGTATCAGATAAATGCCCTCAGTTTGTTTTGCAGTCTTCCCAGGACATTTGTACACGCTTCAGCATTTGTCATGTTCACTCGTCCCCCTTCCCTCTTTTTCATCCACTTTCAAATGGGGAAGCTGAGTGGATGGCGTGTACATTCAAGACCCAAATGAACGAGTACCTACAGGCATTTACCACTGAAGAGGCGTTGACATTTTTCTTGATGGCATATCTAACTATGGCCATGAGGGAATGCAGCCCCGCAGATCTCCTCCACGGCCACCAACCACGGACTCTGCTGCACCTATTCTGTCCTGACCCTTACCAGTCTCCAGGCAATGGGGTGCCACGTTTTCTGACAGGTACATCAGTCTGGGTGCAGGGGTTTGGTCGCAATCCCGGCTGGATATCTGCAGTTGTCCTGTGGCACAATGGCCACAGGCTCTACACCTGAAGAGTAGGGGACTGGGAGGTGTGTCATTACCAAAATCAGCTCCGTCGCAGAACAGACGCCCACCCCCCATCCCCATAGGCACCAGCTTCTCAATGGCAGACACAACTGTCCAGTACGGCAGTTCCTCATGGTAACCTCACCCCCTTCACATCAGTGCCTCCGCCTCATTATGAGGAGTGTCGCCTGCTGTATCCCCCTGGGGGCTACAACAGCACCACAGTCACCGGAGAATACCTGGCAAGAGCTCACTACCCCCACCCCTCCCTCCCCGGCTGGTCCACTGTCTCAGAAGGGAGGTGCCACCACCATAAGGCCTTTGTCTCCATCCATATCGCCGCCTCATCCACCTACTGATGTGGTCATGGACCCAGATTTTGACAGCTTATCACCAGTTCTGTCCTGGGCTCCAATGGGGTGACAACAGGGGCCTTTTCACATGGGTAATTTCCGCCCATACTCTATGGTCCCAGCTAGAAGGTTGGCCAATCCACTCTTGACTCCAGCACCACAATGGACATGGAAGTCATTTCTCCATCTAGGTACTCCACGTCCCAACCTCCGGAACCACTTGTTTGTCACCCCCTGAAGGAGCAGGAGTGTAGTAGCCACCAGAAAGATCACATGAGTCACACACAGGCACAGTGCACCCCAGAGAGCAGATGCAGCAAGTAAGGCCTGGCCACCAGAGTGTGAGTGTAATCTCAGCAGTACAGTCTATCAGTGGAACAACAGGAACTCCGCCAGCATGGCCCGACCGCAGTCAGTGCAATGTGGGCCACACCCAGGGACAGACTCGAGTAAGAGCGCTACATACTATTGTGTGTTGCGTACTACACATACCACACGTGATACCCACTGCAAAGTTTCTTCAGAGGAGCATAAAGACATATGTCACTGAACCATGTCTTATAAGTAAGGACATACTCATCAACCTGATGAGAATGAGGTAAACTAGGTGGCTGACTTAAGTCCTCACTTCCACAAACTCTTCCTCTTACTGATTTGTCAAAATGATGATTAAAAATTGGACACCATATTGATACCTATGTATCCATTTACCTGTATTTCCATAAATCTAGTTGTACAGCAAGAGCACTCCTTCTTCCCACCAGCAATTGAAAACAGAAAATTATGGACTATCAGCTGTATAAGTCTACTCAGACTTAAGAGCACTTAGGGAGTACAGGAGAAATTTCAGAGAGCATATGTGATATCTGCTACAGGATCCTCGATTTCTAATGCAACTGCATAAAAATAAAAGAATTGAAAAGCAGCTTCAACAGTCTTAAGGGATATCCTTTGACAAAAGTAGTACTCCATCCACAGCAAATGTACTCAACTATGTAAAACTGGAAGCCACCGGTCGTAAAGGATGCATAAGTCAGAGGCATACATATGCAGAGCAACAAAATTTTATTATTAATATACAGCAAAATCAATCCCAGCTGTTATGTGGTACTATGGGCACATTATACAGGGTGACTATAATTTCAAAACATTGTAAAAATAACATCACTGGTCTGAATTATATCAAATTGCAACAGAATATTATCTGAAAAGAGGGGAAATATATGGCAGAAGAAAAATAAATAGTGTGAAAATTGATTAATAGTTGGTACTGTATGCAACAGAATAAGTAAATGAAAACCCTGTCATGCGCACAAACCATTGGACATCGTTCCACCTCTCCAAAAGCATGGATGTGTGGAAGGAATCATTTTTATGCAAGATGGCGCACCTTTACACAATGCAATTCCAGTTAAGCAGCTGCTGAAGTGCCATTTCAAAAATACTAGTATTATAAGATGTCATTTCTCTATAGCCTGGCCAACCTGATCACTAGATCTTAATCCATGTGACTTTTGGCTGTGGAGCTATCTGAAAGAATGTGAACTTATCTGCATTGAAAGCAAGCATTGCGCAACACATTTTGAATGTGATCCCAGAAAGACTTTGATCAGCTGTAGAACATGCTGTTTCTCAATTTCAACTTGTTGGAGAAAATGGTGGTCATCACACTGAACATGCTTTGTGTCATTTACACAGAAATTGATGTCTTTTATGCGGTTTTTGGCATCAGAACAATTAAAAACAGGTTATAACCTTGCTGTGGTGAATGAGCTTATGTAACTAACAGTATCACACCAATATACCCTTACGCACTGAGTAGTGCAGTTTGTTTAACATCTAACCTTTGGCATTGTATGATTCATTTGTCATTTTTTGGTTACCACTGTTAAATTATGATGCTTACAGTGCCATCTATTGAGCAATTTTCACACTATTTATTTTTCTTCTGCTGTGTGTTTTTCCTCTTGTCTGATAATATTCAATTGCAATTTTATTTCTGGTGTTATTTTTTACAGCATTTTAAAAGTTTAATTATAATCACCCTATACATCAACCTTGTCTGCCCTTAAACAGGTTAAGTCCATTATGGATAAACAATTGGGTGCAGATACTTTATTAATTTCCTCATCTGCAGTATTTTTCCTAAACCAAATTACAATATCTTATAGTTCATACTGAATAAGAAATTGTAATCTGGCTCATTTATAAACTACTGTACTATTTCTGAGATCACAAAATGTTCTTATGCTGGTGTTTAAATAGTTCATTGCAAACAAAAAGTTCAATCCACAGCCACATTCACAGCAATATCTACACGACATAATACAGTAAATATTATGCAAACAAATTAGGATCACATTACAAGTTTTGTCTTCAACTTTGATTATGTCTTCAAGTGCACCCTAATTTTTCTATGAGAGTACTGTTTCAGAAAAGTAATTTTCTCAAATTAGATTGATTAATGGCAGTGTCGAGCTGTCAACTTAGGAGACTATCCACAGAGTGGTGGCAGTAATAATACTTATTGAGCACTTGCTAAATTATGATGATACCACAAATAATCTGAAATGTTGGTATTTAAGGAATTGTTTTTATTAATATCTTGCCACAAATAAAAATTTGTCAACTACTGAGTTGTGATTGCAGTTAATGCACTAGTTGTGTCAAGAATATTTTATAAATTATTGCAGTATGTGGAATACTCAGACATCGACGCAAATTACAAATCGTGCCCCGCAATTCGCGGTGCACCATGAGAGGCCGCATGGGAAACACGATGAGCCAGCGGCCCCCAGAGGACATACGAGGAAGCAAGACGACGTGACCAAGATGCCACCTGTTGAGGGAAAGCACGCTCTAAGCCAGGCGGCCGAGCCGCTTAGGCAGTCGCTGTACTGACATGAACCTGAACTGTTTTTCAAGTAAAGAACTTGAAGTCATAAAAGTGGTGACAAGATTTTCGCATCCACATGCGCTGTGGCTTTGCGATGGACAAGTTGCTTCAGGCTGCCTTTGCCCACCTCCAGGGTCTTCTGTCATTGATTGCAGAACAGCAGCAACCATTAGTAGCGGTTGTATTCTTCCTGACGTCCGCGGTATCACATTTGGCCCCAGGGGCGGCAGCCAGTGCACCGTCGGCGGTAGTGGTGCCTTCTTTTCTGGCGTTTGAGACAGCTACTGATGAATGGGAATCATACGAGCAACATCTGTGTCAACATTTTGTGGCTTTTTTGGTGCAAGACCTGGGTAAGCCAAAGGTCTTGTTTTTGTCATGGTTGTCGCTGTCTATGCATCAAAGGCTGCTCGAACTTTCCCCCTTTGGGAACCCATTGCGCTGTTGTTCTCTGAAATGTGTTTCCTTTTTTCGGACTATCATGTCAAACAATCGGGATGCGGTGATATGCTTTGTACCGGACATGGAAGTCCGCAGACAACTGTTACAAATTGAAGATCCTACCGTTATTGAAGTCATTAGAATAGCCACGTTGTATGAAATCTCTTCCGATGTCAATTCTCAGATCAGTGGACTGGAATTTCGGCAGTACAGGTTGCCCCAGTAGGCGGGCTGCCATCCATGGCTCGGTCCGCAATGCAAAGCAGGAAAACACCACGCGCCGTGTTTACCCCTCTGGCATGGCAGCGTAGTGCCAGCTCACCCAACAACTGACCATCTTGCCCCAATTGTTTTATTAAACATGACTGTGCTTGATTCCTGCAGTGGTGGGCAAATTGTCAAAAATGGGGACATATCGGGACAGTATGTCTTACAAAATCCCATATACAGCCAGTGGTTGAAGATACCTCTGATATTGACAAATCCCCCGAGACAGTCCACGAAGTTATAGATATTTCCCCTGAATTGTCCAAAATTCCAATTCAGCTCAAGATTCTGGGCCGCAACATGTCTTTGCAAGTCAATACCAGTGCGGTGGCTACTCTTTTAATCAACCACCACATACAATGAATTAGGTTCCCCTCAGCTTGCGCCGGTAACACGTAAGTTGCTCAGGAATGTTAATCAAGAGATCCCCATTCAAAGGCAGTTTCCGGCTGCTGCCGAATACAAATCAGTTTTGTGTCTATTAACTTTCAACATTGTTGACTCCACAGACTTGGCTATTTGTTCATGTTAGATGCCTTCACAATCTTTGGGTTTACAGTGGACAACTCTTATTCACTGTATATCCAAGATGGTTCCGTTCGATGCAGTCTCAACTCTTTGCAACGAATTTGCTCCCCTATTTTCTTGCGGTCTGGATTGGGCACATAGCTTTGAGGTAAAGTTCCCTCTCAAACCAGTGAGCATATCAATATTTAAAAGAGCTCGACCTCTCCCAGTCAGTACGCGTTCCGCAGTAAAACAGGAACTTAAGAGATTAGTCAGTGAAGGGGTTCTACTGTCAATCTGATCTAGTGAATGCCCCCCCCCCCCCCCCTTGGTGGTCGTGCAGAAGCCTAGTGGATAGTTATGGCTATGTGGGGATTCCAAACAAACAGTTAATGCACATTGTCAGTGAGACACGTACCCCATGCCTCGTCCGAATGGTCAGATTTCTAAGTTGGCCGGAGGGGCCTGCTTTTCAAAGTTAGACCAAGCTGAAGCGTATTTTCAATTACCTCTGGGTCAAGAAGCTCAATGTTGCTTGGTGTTGAACACCCATTTCGAACTCTATAAATATTTGCGGCTGCCATTTGGTGTTTCCAGCGTGCCCGCAATATTTCAAAGGTACTTAGAGCAGCTTTTGCAACCAGTAGATGCTAGTGTAAATTACTTGGATGATATTGTGGTCACAGGAAGCACCTCCCCCCCCCCCCCCGCTCATGTTGTGCCAACCTTCAACAGGTTTTTCACATCTTGTCCGATGCTGGTCTCAAATGTAACTTGGTGAAATCTCAGAGCCGAGTATAGTCTACCTCAGGCTAGAAGTTTCCCCACAAGGTGTTGCATCTGTAAAGGAATATGTAGAAGCAGTAGCTTCCATGCCTGCCCCATGGAACATAAAGGAACTAAAAGCCTTCCTCGGAAAATTGGCACGTTATCATCTGTTTCTTCCGCAATCCACCTCCATTGCTAAACCCCTTGATGACTTCTTGTGCAAAGATTTCACATTTGAATGGTCTTCTGCCTGTCAGGCGGCTTTTGAGGGCCTTACATTATTATTGTTGTCTAACACATGTCTGGCAACATATTCTCCAGATGTGCCCCTAGTAGTTGTAGTGGACGCCTCGCAGTATGGGGTGGGGGCGGGCGGTCCTGTTGCACCGGTACTCAGATGGCACCTAACGGCCCCTGGTGTTCGCGTCTAAAACCCTCACCCTGGTGCAGGAACAATATTTCCAGGTAGAGAAAGAGGCACTGGTGATAATTTTTGTGGGACAAAAGTATTACGTGTTCTTATATGGCAACCGCGTCACGTTAATGACCGACCATCAGCCTCTAGTGGCCCCCTTTTGGCCAGACATGGCCCTACCAGACAAGTCCGCCCACCATCTCCATCGCTGAGCCTTACACCTTGTGATATTACAGATACAGGGGGAAGCTGATTGTTTCCATGTGAAAGGTGGGTTCCAGCTGATGAAATTGAAGCTTTGTGTACTACTGATATGGAAGAAAGGGGAAGAGAAATTGAGAATGACTTGTTACATGAAGATCATTTAGGTAGGGAAGAACAGATTGCCTTAGCAGAGCAGCTGAGGGCATCTAGGCGCTATGCTACAATGTGCAAGGTCATTCCCCGTCGGGGGTTCGAATGCCCCCCATCAGACATGGATGTGTGTGTCATCTTTAGTATTAAGTAGTTTGGGACTGATAACCCCACAGTTAAGTCCCTTAAGCTTGACACACATTTGAATATTTTTTGAAGAACAGATTGTTATACAGCCAATAGTTGAGGTAGATGATGGAAAAGCAAGAATAAATGCACTTCTGGATTCGGGAAGTAACATATCAGCTGTGTCGGAGAATTTTCTGACCAGAATAAAGAACATACATTTATCTATATTCCCAGTACATAGTGTAGCAATTAAGACAGCAACAAGGGGGAAAAGTGAGCCTATCAGGCAGGAGATGAGTTTAGAATTTAAATGTTGTGGATATGAATTTAATATCAGATGTTTTGTGATAAGTGGGTTGATGATACGTGTTATGTTAGATACAGATTTTCTATGTAAATATAAAACATCTCTCAACTGTGTAGAAAGATATCTCGAGTTTTAAGTAGAAGGAATAAGATGAAAGTCGGAATTCAAGAACTTATTAATGAGGGAGTAATGTGTTGCCCATACTGTAATGACTGAGTAGAGGAGGAAAGTATTCCTAAATACGAACGGATCGGGAATATTGTGGAAAGTATAGAGAATATATTGGATGACAATAGGGATGAACTATTCAATCTGTTAAATAGGTATGAGGATAGTTGTCAGAATTGTGGTATTATTTTAAAGAGTGTTGTCACACAAAATTTGGTGCAAAGAGATTACATTAAATTCTCAGTAAAAGAAATGTGATTATTTGTGAATTGCACCATATTGAAAATTATAAGAAGGACCTTAGTAACATGAGTGGTTTATATATGGTTCATATGGACATTTAATTTGTGTTTAATATTTGGGGGTTAAAATGTTTTGTAATTAGGGTATAATTTAACAGGGAAAGCTAGTGTTGCAAAAACGATAATTAGTATATTGCAGACTTGTTTTCTTGTGGGAATACGGACAGACAGACGGTAAAAGCAGGACTGATTTTTTTGTATGTTGATAATGTTTTATTGCATTGCTTTTGAAGAGTGTGTATCGATTCCATTGGGGGAAGGTGTTCAAAGCTGGAACCTCCGGGATTCGGGTGGGTTTCTATATATTGGCAACTATACCGTAGTTGAATTTCAACAGGTGTTTTCATTCCATCTGGGGGAATCAGCCGCAGAGTCAGACACATTCCAATAAGGTACAACGCTGGCGGAGGGTTGGTGACAGTGCTGTGGACAGTGGAACAAGAGCATCAGAACGATGAGGCGCAGGGGCTCGTTAAAATGATGCTATGAAATTAGTGTGCTTCACACTATAGGGACATACCCTTCTCTGGGCATTTAATTAATATGCCCTAAAATTTATAATTTATGTTACTTTACATTCAAATCTTATATATGACATGCAAATGGTACTCTGGTTCATATGCCACTGCAGTTTTATACACTTTGTTCTGGCACAGCAGTTGGTAATAATTTTAATTTTCTTAAGAGTAAATGGTCAAACATTTTGGTGGTACTTGACATGATAATTTGGCAAGCAAATGTATCATATCAAGTGGAGGTGTGTGACATTACAGTTAAAGGGGGGAGCTGATTGTTTCCACATGGAAAGTAACTTTTGGCAAGCCAGTAGGTTCCCAGCAAGCCGACTGCCAGTTTGTACCTAGTGAATTGGATACAGTAAGTAGATCAGGGTTTCCCTAATGTGCTTGGAAACCAGAAATACTTAGCTGAGCGAGGACAGCTATTCCAGATTGCAACTAAAATACAATATAGCCACACACATTATTCTAAAAATCCATATAAAATCAGGGAATGATCATACAGCAAATATAATTATATGAATGGATTCATGAGACTTGGGAATATCAAATGCCGTAATTACAATTTAAGTATCCCTTACAAATAAAATGCCAATAAATTTCAGTACTAGAATAATAATAATATTATAAGACTTATATTTACAATTATTGATATGTAGTGTTTATCAGTAACAGTTTAAGAAGCAAATGGGTAGCATTGCACCACACTACCTATCTTAAAAGACGTGCTACTTTATTTCAACTAATTTTGTTTTACTCCCTGCTTTTTGTTGAGGTAGTAATATTCTTGTGTCAGAACAGAGATTCCACCACAGAAACACAAAACATGAACCCAGCAAAGCACATTACATTTATATATGTATTTTATTGTATTTAATATTATTTTTAGTAACGTTCATTTTATGTCTACAGACTGCCACTTAAATATTTCATGGCTGACTAAAGATAGTAGATATGCAGGAGATAATTTATATATAAATAATTACAAGTATTTGTGGACAATAACTGAAATGTTTGTGTACAAGGCCATGATAAATTAAATATTAATTGTGTAACTATATTTCGATGGTGGCAGTATATTTGAAAAGTGAGAGGCCATGATTAATGCTCAGGCATTTTTTAGTATTGCTAAATATATATTTGTTTGTTAAATGTAAACAATATTTGTAGGGAGGTGGTCAAAGCATTTAATTCTGCGATATTCAAATGTATAATATTGGAAGGAAAATTGTATTCTAAAGATGAGGTGTTTGGATGCGCGGAAGGATACAATTTTGGGAGCAGGGAGAGCACGCTTTTCGAACGCTTGGGAAGGGACTCATAACTTGGACATGGTGGTGAAAGGTTGTGACACTGGGTGGTCTGAAGCCACGTTACAAACTTGTGATTTGAAGAGACAGGTATGTGTGGAGTTAGAAAATTTACGGGACTGACTGCAGAACTTAGTCTCTGCTTGAAAAGTGATAAACTACGCATGGCATCAAACATCTGGTGGTGTCGGCTTGTGAGACCTGTGCCCTACAGCAGGTCAAACTGCAACATTCCCTCATTTCCTGGCCTGTTCCATCACAGCCGTGGGACTGGATACAAATCGATTTTGTGGGGCCATTCTTTGTTTTCTATTGGCTCTTGGTAGTTTACGTCCTCTCTAACTTTCCGTACATCGTTTGGATGGGTTTCACTTCGGCCGAGGCCACCATTGGGGCTTTAACTAAAATATTCTCTACTGAAGGTCTACCACATGCGATCATGACAGGTAATGGCCCTCAATTCTGTGTGGACATTTTTTAGTCTTTTTGTGTGTGCCACGGCATTCGGCATGTGCAGGCTTCACCTTTCCATCCGCAATCTAACAGGGAGATGGAGTGTCTTGTGCGGACATTTAAGGCGCAGATGCACAAATATACGACCTCTGTGTTGATTGATGATGCCCTGTTAAGATTTTTCACGACCTATTTGGCCACACCAATCAGGGAACAGAGTCCGGCTGAATGGCTCCACAGCCACCAGCCTCGTTCCCTGCTACATCTTCTGTAACCACCTGACACGCCAGCCCTGGGTCCGGCTGCTTCGGGCTTCAGCCCCGGCAATGACGTCTGGGCACAGGGCCAATGTCATGAGGCGCCACGTTGGTTTCCCATGCGCATCACCTGTTGCTGCTGCAGGTGCCTCCTGGACCTGCACGTGCCACCAGGACCAACTCCGACACCGCGTTGAGGGGATGTATCTGCCCGGCCCTGCTGCTCCTGCCAGGATGACCGGGGGTGGGTCTATCCCGACCGGGGTCAAATGCCCCCATCCCCACCGTGATCCCCGCGGCCAGCACCACGATGGGGATGGCATCGATGTGGGGGGGGGGGGGGGGGCTGCCCTCTGCCCCGGGAGACTTGCCGGCGGGAGTCGCCCCATGCTCTCCGATCATCGGGCGGCCAGCCCGGCAGCACTGCCATTCACCACTTCCGCAACAGCGCACTCCACGCACATTCTCGCCAGAGGTGCCAGACCAGCTGACCTCCGAGGATATGGACTTGTATCCTTTTCCTTCTCTGACGTCCATCACCGAGCCCGCGTCCCCCCCTCCCTCCGAGGACGGGAGAGATATGGAGGCATGCCCCGCAATTCACTGCGCGCCATAAAAGGCCGCACAGAAAACACTACGAGTCAGTGGCCACCAGAGGATGTACAAGGAAGCGGGATGACATGGGGAAAAGCATGCTCTAAGCCAGGCGGCTCAGCCGCTCAGGCAGTCACTGTACTAATGCGAACCTGAATTGTTTTGCATGTAAAGAACTTTAAGTCATAACAGTATGTCCTACCCTATACTTGACTGAGTGATGTTTGAGAGCTGAACTGGCCATAAAAATCATTCTAGTGTGCAGAAAGTGTCAACAAAAGTGATTATACTCTAACAATGTGATCACCAATACTGATTATACAGAATGCTTGCAGTCATAATTTACAGGCCACCATCTATAATACTAAAATGATTTCTAATCCATGGTGTAACAGTAATCAGTTATAATAAATATTCTTTCAAACCGTCTTGATTGCAAACTTTTTTATTAGTCAATGACGCGTTTCGCCCTTTAGCAGGGCATCTTCAGATTATAATGCGCTCTCCGTGGTGTGACACTGTAAGTTGTTATTGCGGTGTTTCTATTTTCTTAGAATGTCTTTTGGTTTTCCTTGTGGCCCTTAATCGAAGTGGTGGTCTCTGATGACACAAGATAAGCCCATGCTTACAATTGCGCTCACGGGTGGTGGGCGGGCGTGGTGTGCTGCTCCGCCGACTTGTACAATCTGTACTGAGTCTGTACAAGTCGGCGGAGCAGCACACCACGCCCGCCCACCACCCGTGAGCACAATTGTAAGCATGGGCTTATCTTGTGTCATCAGAGACCACCGCTTCGATTAAGGGCCACAAGGAAAACCAAAAGACATTCCAAGAAAATAGAAACACCACAATAACAACTTACGGTGTCACACTACGGAGAGCGCATTATAATCTGAAGATGCCCTGCTAAAGGGCGAAACGCGTCATTGACTAATAAAAAAGTTTGCAATCAAGACGGTTTGAAAGAATATTCTATAATACTTGTATTAAAAGGTAAGAATAGCTACAACTTTCACCAAAGAGGAGTTTATGTGCATATACAATTGATCTTTTAAAAAAGAACCAGAAAGCAATAGTTTTCATCACCAATAAGGTACATTTTTCACTTAAATAGGTCAGTTAACAAACAGAGCTATTCGTTTTGATCTCAACCAACCTTGTGTAGATCATCAAAGATCTCTTCATTCGCCACAAACAACAGTGTGGTGTGGTGTACTTACTGTAGATGTAATTGGGTCCCTTTTATTTTATTTTACGTTTTCATGTTAATTTTCAACAGTATGGTGAAGAATAAAATGTTGCAAATGCACCCCTAATAGTTGGCAGTAGCAATTTCCAAGGTTGCTCATTTCATGAGCATAAAGCAAAGTCTTTATTTGATTATGTTTTTTATTGTTAGAGATATTTGAAAGTGTCTATATTAATAGGACCAAAATTTTTTTATCTAACAAAGATGGTTTGTAGGATGAGGTAAATTTGATTGAAAAACAGCCTAAATTATAAATAATTTATGGCAGAGAACTGAGAATTTTAGTCTAATAAATGGACAACAACTTTTCATACATGGTAATGGAAATCACATGTATGTCAACCTTCAATTTTGTTTAAGTAAAAGAATTTCTTGTTTAATGTTTGTTTGAAAACCATTAATTTCCTAAATGCCACACTGCAGAAAGGATGCACACCAACTCTGCAGGGATTCTGCCCAATCAATAATATAAAGATAGGTAGCAGATCTCCATAAAGACAGTTGCTTAGCTCAAGGCAGGCACATACAAAACATAATCACATACAACTTAAATTTTCAGCCACATACCTTCATGAAACATGAGCATACATACAGTCACACAATTACTCAGTCATAACTTGTGTGGAGGTGTTCTTTAGTGATTGTGTAAATGTATGCATGCTCCTTTCTGTGTCTGAAAATTTAAGTTGTATGTTTTTTCTATGGCTCAGTGATCATCTTTATGGTGAGTTGCTACCTATTTCCATATTACTGAAATTCCAGCCTGGACTTTACATTGTTGGAATTCTCTACAGTTCATTATGTTATTGGCATAGAGAACAAAATATGTAGTAAGTATTTTGTTTGGACTTCACTTTTTGCCTCTCCTCAGATTTGCCCATTCTCATCAGAATTTTTTTCCCTTTTATGACAATGTGCTTTCCCACCACATCCTAATTATTATTCCATATATGTTTAAAGAAATCTTCAGTGCCCAATTTTGCTAACTCAGGCCCCCTTTCAAACCACATGTGAAACCTAAACCTATTCCTGCTTTTACCACTACTGTGTTTATCTACATTCAGCACACTTCAGAATTATTTCCTACTTAAAATCAGCAACAAGACCAATGATGTTCATTACACTTGCAGCAAAGTGTTGACTGAGGAGACTCACCGTAGGAGAGGAGGCTGCAGTCAGAGGTATATGAGCTGCTTCCTCCTTTTCTCCAGCCCTCTTTCCTTCTCTCATTCTCTCTTGTGGATACGTATTGAAGCACGAAAGCTTCGACATCTTTTTTCCTGACACACATTGAGCAATCTGAACCTTACAGCTCTTTTCACGTGCTCCACTTGTCACGTTTATTTCGTCATCCTCATTCCCAAACAAGTTCTTTTCCTTTTGATCATAGAAGGAAATTCAGTAATCAGAAGCAATTCATTAAACCTGAGGTAACCGTTTCCTCCTCACATTTTTGTGTCATTGTCAAATGTTTTCCACAGAAAAATTTAAACAAAATCTGAACTGAAAAAGTCAAATTAATGTGGCGTACAAGATCATTCAGCAAGAAGCACCAGTCAGGGGCTGAAATTAATTAAACTTAAATGAATATACTGAAATAAAGAGTTTTACAGAATTAAAAAGAAAGCACAACAGAAATTAACATCAAAAACAGACTAAAGACCCATTCACAAAGCACAGAAATATAAAATAGTCTGGCTTCAACAGAAATAACATTTTCCAAAAAGGAATTACTTTATCATTGTGACAATTTCACTGTTAATGCACACAATCTTTTTGCATTTGATTTTAGAGAGGAAGGGGGCAGTGAATAGGTCACATGAATATGTTGAAATTTTAAAGCTTCAAACCCTGCAAATTGTTCTCCTCATATGGATATCTTTATTGCAAAGAATTATATAAGAAGGCAACAATAAATTCTAGCCACTACAGCAATGTTATTAACCACAAGACTTGTGGTTATTCTTACTGGCAGAAGAGTGAGTTTTCTACACAGAATTACTACTATTTTCATTGTGACCTATTCAATGATAGCTTTTACATAGGTGAAACAAAGTGTTGTCTAATTTTCACACTGTTGACATCACTTGACATAAATGTTAGAAAGTAAATTGAAATATTAAGCCAGCTACTGCCAGCTTATAAAGATGAGAAGGAAATGCTGAGATGCCAATGCCAAGCAAGGGGTAGGACTCCTATGCAATGGATAAAAATAATTTTACTGGCTCATTTTTGTGAGAAATGAATTGTACAGCATAAGACAGAAGTTTAAGCACATACTTTAGTAATATGTTTACTTGCCCTTGCACTCTAGCATATGCTGTTACCTCAGCTATACATTACTAAACCAGCCACTGAGCAAATTGTCTATAGCAAAACTAATCAAACAACTGTGGGAAATACATTTTCACAGTCAGGATATCTAAAGGTTTCTTTAAGAAGCTGTAAGAGGAGAATAATGCAATTTGAGAAGCTATCTTTCAGCAAATGCATCTAAAAAAAAAAAAAAAAAAAAAAAAAAAAAAAAAAAAAAAAAAAAAAAAAAAAATACAATTCTAGTAACAACTGTCAAATAAATGCTATTGCACCAGTGATCAGATGACAAAGACAATCTGGCCATGTTCTTCGGCATATTTACTATTACATGAACAAATGTCCAATATGCAGTTTCGAATATAATTTTTTGCATCCAATGGCATGTGTTACTTTAGTTTTAATTTAATTTATTTATTATCATTTAATTTATTTATTATCATTTAATTTATTATTTTTTTTTCACATGAGGAAGTGTTTCCATTAAAAATCTGCAGTATTTTTGTTGGAGAATAAAAAATAATAGTGTGTTTCAGCACAGTACAAATCATCATTTGAAGTGGTTAAGAGGTCATCTCATCAGCACACAATAAAAGTTTATGCACATCCAGGGAATCAATCAGGCAACAGAAAAAGTCATCATAAACCAAAAAGCACTGCAGATTGGATAACAACTGTGTGTGTCATTTTAACAGACAAAATGATTCGTTTATAATTCCAGGAGTTATATGAAATGCATATTCATTATCAGTCTGTCTTATGAAAATTTTCTGAACCCTGCATCAGCTTCCTTCAAACTCACACATCCATCTCCATAGTTGATGCCCTGATTAGGTATGAATTTTATTATTGACTCAGAACTTTGTTTTCATTGCCATACCTTCCTAGCTTAAACTTTCACTATTCCTTGTTCCACCTGTCATTGTACATAACAGACTTTATGAAAGGTGGTTTGGTGATTTTGTTTTTAAGTAATACAAACTAGAATTTGAAGATCTGAAGAATAATCTATGAAGTTTTGAAGAGTCCTATACCCAACAACAGATCATTAATGGATGACAACAATGATGACAACGACAACCAAAACAACAACTACAACATGAATGACAAACAGGACGAAAGCATTTCTAAAGAAGGCATCTCGCCATTTTGGAAAATAACAGCTCTGACACCTAATCTGTAGGTCAGTATCTGAAGTAGTAATAATAGTATCTGTTGTGTAGTATTCTTATCTGTTTCATTAAGCCATATTAGAAATTTTGGAGGTATCTCCCAGGGAAAATGAAAAGTGTTATAACTAAAGTATCACTTTATAATTATCAACAGGTTTAAAAACTCTCTCATCACATTCTTCTGATGTAGCCTTTGCTCCCTGCTGTACATACTAATTAGTTTTCTAGTAACATACATCCAATCATGAAGTGAGATTAGTGTAATATCCATAGAAAGTGACTTTCCATGAAACAATCAGTTAAAAGTCTGTAAATGGCTTTCACTTCATCACATAACTAATATACACTGTACATACATACTGAACACATCCTTTTGACACTTCTTGTGCATCAATGGCACCATGCCTTCATTAAAAAAAAAAAAAAAAAAAAAAAAAAAACGAAAACACTATCCCATTTCCTGCCATATTTACTACAAATGAGGCTTAGGGTTTAACATCTCAATTCGTGATTAGGGATTAGGGATGGAGCTCACATGCCCTTTCAAAGCAACCATCAGCCTGGAATGATTTAGGAAAATCACAGAAAACATAAATCTGAATGGCCAGAGGTGGATTAGAACCACCATCCTCCAAAATATAAGTGAAGTGTGTTACTACCATGTCACATCGCTCGGTAGAATCTGTTTCACTCCATGACTTTGCTGCATCATTCCTTAATTGTTTCCAGCAAGAGCTTAGTTGTAACATTCTTCATTTCAATATTCTCTTTATCCTCATACTCTTATTCCCTTTCTTTTTTTAAATATATGAGGGTGGTTGGATAAGTCTAGTAAATTCCTATGCAAGAATAGAATATTTTTTGTTGTGCCTTCATGGCTCGTAAGCTTTATTATGCAAAAGATCATATCAAAAATTACAACAAAGTATAACATGCAAATCACTGTTGACAGTTGTCTGAGTTGATGTGTTCACTGTGGCTGAAACTGGAGAGAAACAGTTTTATTCTGTTACTAAACATTTTCATTTGAAACAGAGCTGCCACAAAAATCCAAACAGACCTCAATAAAGTTCAGCCTGACTGGCAGGGAAATCTATTAAATAATATCACTCTGGAAGCCAGCTATATCTACTTTAGGCAATACTGAAGGAAGTACTGGCCATTTTTTACTTCTGGATTAATGAATTTAAACTTTCGTGATTGTTGATTCAAATTGATGAAACGAAAATTATAGAAGGAAACGTTCCTGGTGGGATAAACAAATATAAAAAATAGACAATGGATGACTTTGAAATGACTTCTTTTCCACTTTGTTGAAAACCCATATCCTTCCCTTTCTCCTCTCCTTTCTTCATCTTTTCCTGAAGAAGCGACCAACGGTTGCGAAAGCTTGTACGTGTGTGTGTGTGTGTGTGTGTGTGTGTGTGTGTGTGTGTGTGATTTTATTTGTGTCTGTCGACAAGCCTGTCCTTTGGGTAAGTCATCCATTTTCTATTTTTTATATTTGAATTTAAACTTTGTCAGACAAGCACTGAAGTAGAACTGTGCTCTATTCATCCAATAATACAAAAGCATCACGCTGTTGAATATAACTTCACAAGATGTCTGAGACTGTAGGAATCTCAACTGAGTGAGTGCATAATATCCTACATGGGGAATTTGATATGAAGGAGCTGTGCGCAAAATGGGTATCACTGTCGCACACAGTCAACCAAAAGAGAGCACATCCATCACAATATTTGAACACAATTAAATGTCACAGTTAAGTGAGACATGAGGCTAAGAACACTGTATTGATTAGAAGAGAGAGAGGAAGAAAAAAGAAAGGAAAAAGAAAAAAGAAAGAAAAGAAAAAAACCTTTATGACATAGCTGATGCACCTGAGGATGAAGTCTTAAGCAATGAAACCAGTTGTGTGAGGTTAACAACCCAAATATGCCAGCTAACAGCAGAACTGTTTTATTCAGCATTTCAGCACAGTGTGAGATAGCAATCTGAAAGACTGAAAGACTTCTTGCACTGTTTTGTGACTGTTACTGGAAACATGGAGCCACTATTATGCATCAGAGTCAAAATGACAAGCAAAACAGTGGTGCAAGAAGACAAACACCATTTTCTCAGCTGGTAGTAATAAAAAAATAAATTGTTGGCACACACAAATGTGCTTTTCCATCAGGATAATGCAGTCTAGATATCAGCAATAATTGACAAAAGTACATAAACTGGGCTGTAAATTGGTTCCTCATCCTTACTATTCACCAGTCAGCCCTAAATAACTTCTTCCTGGCCCCTATCTTGGGACTTTGGCTTTCTAGAAAGAAATTTTCATGAAATGAGTGGTGTAATAGTTTTAGCCAATAACAGTTTTGCAAGGTTTGATGAACACATTTTTCTGGTGGGATCTAAAAGCTGGAGTATTGCTGGATCATGTGTATAGCCCTCAAAGGAGACTGTGTTGACACACAATAGAAGTTGTTCATCAAACAAATAATTTTTCATGCTTTTTTACTAGAATTATCAAATCACACTCATACTGATTTGTTTGCAACTTCAGACATTATCCAATTGTCAACTGGACCTAATCTTCATACCATGCCCTATGATGGTACTGACTTCCATAGGTGTTAATTTAAAATTTATCTATATTTCGATTAATTTCAGTCACTACTATCTTTGAAGTAAGGCATTCACATTTTTTGTTTAAAAAATTTGGATTATCAGTAACACAACAGTAACAGGGATCACTCTGATGAACTTTCTTAATTAGTAGTGTTGCACCTCTAGAATTTGGAGAAATTTGTATCTGTAAGAAGTTTTAACATGGGTAAATATAGTTGCCTGAAATTACTCCCTAAAATAAGATGTTTATCTTGCAAGAACTTGATTGGACATTTGAGTGTGTTGACACAGGGGAAAAAAAAACTTATGCAGCAAAAGAATTTATGGAAATGTGCAATAACCACAATGTAGTCAATAATTAAGGTTACACCTCTCTTGCCCTTATCTTTTCTAGTATTGTGTTATCATGAGCTATGTATGCTGGTACGATGAGTTAAATTTCCAACTTTAAGTGCAGCCTGCATAAAATTTGCCCATAATTTATCATCTTCTTCTTTTTTACATTAACATCTAGCAATATACATACCAGAAAGGTTTTGCATATCTACATTTCAAAATATATACTACAGCCTGGTAAAAATCTAGCAATTTGTATGTGATGAATTAAAAAAAAAAGAGCAAATTACACAAAAGGAAAGTTTGGTGTACAGATCTCTGACTAATTATCTGTTCTGTGAGTTACCTGAAAGCCTGTTGCCATTAGATGGAGTTACATAAAGCATCACATAAATTAATGGAATTTATGTTTAGCACACACAAAATGTATACATATATCAGTTAACACAACAAACATAAGTTCATTCAGCAAGGGTAATTAGAAATGTTAATCATTTTGTTAATTGTATAACATTAATTACATTCATTAGAAGGAGGTAATAAATAAAATTAAACACACAATAAAATGTTATCTGATAAACTTTTTTAACTGGGTTGGCACACCAAATATTATAATAATGGCCCATATGGTAGAAACTAAGATCCATTAAGTTCTTTATGTCCTAAAAACACTAAACAAAAGATGTATGCCATTATCTGAACACAAGAAGAGTAGCTTGGGCACAGTACAGGACTAAAATTGCAATGAAGAGCCAAAGAAACAGGTAAACACTCAGAGGATGGCACTGGAATTGGCAACACCTATATAATGCAACAGGGGGCTGGCGCAGGTCTTAGATTTGTTACTGCTAATACAATGGCATGTTATGACGAGAGTGAGTTTGAACATTGTGTTATAGTGGGCACATGAGAGATGGGACACAGCACCTCCGAGCTAAAGATGAGGTGGGTATTTTTTTGTAGGGCCATTTCATGAGAGCACTGTGATTGATGTGAATCCAGTGAAACATCACATCTTGGACATTGCTACAGCTGGAAAAAGGTCCTGCAAAAAAGGGAGCAATGACGACAAGAAAATTGCTTAATGTGGCAAGTGCAACACTTCACCAATTGCTGCAGATTTCAATTCTGGGTCATCAACTAGTGTAATTTTCTTTTTGTGGCTTTAGGGTGCACAACTGCTGAGGTCATAAGTTCCTTAATCAAAACTGAGATATACTGAAGGATAATAAGCTAAAGTTGATACAATTCAAGACTCTAGCAGTAGCTCGTGCATCATCAGCTAAAATTTCTTCCAGGGTATTCAACAGATTCATTTCAATACGTACAGGAGTAAAATTTGGACAAGGCAATAAAACATGGTGCACCATCAACAGATGACCACAGGAACATAACGGTGCAGGGTCACCAGTTAACAAGTGGTGGTGGCGGCTGAACTGGCAATGTCTGATCCGCAAACGGGCCAAGATGACCTCTTCTCATCACGAGTGGCGTGTCCTCCAAGCCACCTGGAGCTGTTTCATGGTTCTATGCTTATTATTTGTAAGCGAGGACCACACATTATGCAACAATGATAAAATGCGACAGGAAAGAGCCCCTCAAATATCATTCGATGGGACATAGAACGTAGCTGTCTGAGGATGGAGAATTGCAGCCTTGGCCATAGAATCAGCAGCCTTGTTACCAGGCACACCTGCGTGGCTAGGTACTCACAGGAGGTGAACACGAGGGGAGCGGTTGATTCAGTGCACAACAGGATGGACCAAATAGGGGTCTCTCAGACTCTGGATGGCACTGCGGGAGTCAGAGCAGATGACACAGGAAGGATAACTGTGTCAGCGAATATATAGTACAGCCTGATGGAGGGCAAAAAGCTCAGCTGTGAAATTTGAGCAGTGGTCATGAAGCCTGTATTGAAAACTGTCATCCTCGATGACAGACAGACAGATATCTAACACCTTCATTGGTCTTAGAGCCACCTGTTTAGATGAATAGAGTGTTGTCAAGCCGCGCACAAAGTTCAAGAAACCTCGAGCGGTAAACTGCATCTGAAGTACTCTCCTTTGGGAGTGAAGTGAGTTCAAGGTGAAAGTGAACTTGGGCCTGAAGCAAAGGTGGTATTGGGCTCTCATCTATTTGAAATGTGGAAGGGAGGGTAAAATCGAGCTGCTGAAGCAAGTGACAAAAACGGACTCCAGGAGGGAGCAAGACAGTTGCGGACAGCTCGTATTGGCTATGAGGGAGTCTTTATAGAATGATGGCTAGGAAGGGTGTTGGGGCATTGACTGCAGATGGCATGCGTACCGACACAGCAATATGTCATGCTGATAGGTCAAAGGCAATTCGGCAGCTTTGGCATAGAGGCTTTCAACAGGGCTAGTGTAAAATGCTCCTATCACCAAGCATAACACCCAATGGTGAATCGTGTTAAGATGGCGTGAAGGTAATGACCGTGCAGAAGAGTACATGAAGCTCCTGTAATCCAGCTTTTATCTTACTGTTGACCGATAAAGGTGAAGCAGGATGGTATGATCTGTGCCACTCAATGTACCACTAAGAACACTGAGAACGTTAAAGTAATGAGTACAGCGGATAGCCAGAGAAGACATATGTGGAGACCAGCTAAGTTTCCTATTCAATGTTAGCCCTAAAAATGTCGTCGTCTCCACAAACGGGAGAGTGACGGGGCCGAGTTGGAAAGATGGTGGAAGAAACACTCTGTACCTCCAGAACGGAAGCCGTTTGCAACGCTCCAGGAATAGAGACTGTCAAGGCAATGCTGATGACGAAGACACATACTTTGAGCACTGCAATAGATTGTGAAGTCGTCCACAAACAAGGATTCCGAATCATCAGCTGAATAGCAAGCCATTATTGGGTTGATTGCAATGGCAAAAAGTGCTACGCTCAAGATGGAACCCTGTGGCATGCCATTCTCCTGGTAAAATGTATCGGACAAAACAGAGGCCACTTGTACCCTGAATATTCAATCTTTTGAAAAAGGCACAAATAAAGAGGGGGAGATGACCACAAAGATCCCATGTATGCATGGGGCGAAGAATGCCCGCCCGCCAAGAAGTGTCTTAAACCTTCTCAAAATTGAAGAACACAGCCACTGTCTGATGTTTTTGCAAAAAGTTATTCATAACTAAGGTAGACAAGGTAACGAGGTGATCAGCAGCAGAGCGATGCTGTCGAAACCCACATTGGACATTGGTGAGGAGGCGTCGAGATTCGAGTAGCCAAACCAGCCCAGCATTAACCACATGCTCCATTACCTTACAGACACAACTGGTCAAGGAAATGGGATGATAACTGGAAGGAAGACTTTTCCCTTCCCTGGTTCGGGTATAGGGACAATAATTGTTTCACACCAATGAGTGGGAACTTCCCCTTCAGTCCACACTTGATTGTAAGTGTGAAGAAGAACACATTTACCTGCAGGGGAGAGGTTCTTCAGTGTTTGAATATGAATGGCATCGGGCGCTGGGGCAGAGGACCGGGACAGGGGAAGGACATGTTCTAGCTCCTGCATGGTGAAGGTGGCGTTATAACTTTCACAATTGGGAGATGTAAAAGAAGGCACAGCTGCCTCTGCCTGTTTTCAGGGGAGGAAGGCAGGGTTGTAATTAGCCGAGCTTGAGACCTCAGCGAAAGATCAGCCTAAAGCACTGGATACAACAACGGGTTCCACGAAGACTTCGTTTGCTATGTTCAGGCCGGGAATAGGGAAATGGACCTTAGTACCAGATAGCCGGCGTAGGTTACCCCAGACAACCAACGAAGGAGTAAATCTCTTGAAATAACTTGTGAAAGCAGTCCAGCAGGCTTTTCTGCTTTATTTAATGAGACAACAGCATTGTGATTGCAGTCATTTGTAATTGATACAATTTTCCAAGGTAGACCAGCGTTGAAACATACATAGACATGTTGCCGGGCTCAAATAGTGTCGCTACATGCTGCATTCCACCAGGGAACTGAGACCCTATGTGGAGAGGTGGAATTTCGGGGTGTGGAATATTCAGCGGTGGTGATGATGATGTCTGTGAGGTAGTTGACCTGACTGTCACAGCTGGGGAAATTCTGATTATGGAAGAATAGAGCCCCCAGTCAGCTTTGGAGATGTTCCAGCTGGTGGAACATGGAGAAGTGGTATGATGTAGTAGAGAAATTATACAGGGGACATGGTCACTCAAATACCTATCAGACAGAACATACCATTTGAACCGATGTGCAAGTGGAGTAGTGCATATTGCAAGGTCCAAGTGAGAATAGGTATGCATTGTGTCAGATAGGGAAGTTGGTTCACCGGTATTTAGGCAGTCACAGTTAAGGGTGGTTGAAAAGGTTTGCCCTCTGGCAAGTAGCTGGAGAGCCCCACATAGGGAGGGGGGGGGGGGGCATTAAAGTCGCCAATCAACAAAAATCAAAAATGGCATAGGAAGCTGAGCAACAAGGTGCAGTAAGTCAGACCTAAGAATGGCAGACGACGACGAGGTATAGATACCGGTATTACAAAGATAGAAGGTGAATGTGGGGATGGGGATATGGATGGCAACCACCTGTAGGGAAGTTTGCAGTGGGATGAGATGATAATAGACGTCTTCCCGAATGAGCAGCATAGCACCTCCATGGGCAGGAATACCTTTCACAGATGTATATTGTGGGAAATCAATATGATTGATTGGGTGGAGCTTCGTTGCTTGTAGACCGACAGCAGTTGAAGGAGTAGTCTTAATTCATTGTGGGTGAAACGAATGCCTCTGATGTTCCACTGAAGTAGTGCCATGAAGAAAGCGAGAGAAGAAGAAAAAAGGAGAAGGCAAGAGGTGATCATGGCCGCTGAGGGCCTGGCTGTGAGAGGGCACTGCTACTGCAATCGGCAGATGGACAGTCTTGTTCCACGAGATCATACATCTGTTCTCTGTCCTTCCTGGATTGATTGGAAGGGGCAGTTTCGTCTGTCAGTGAAATGACTGCAGATTGACAAGCAGTAGAGCATCCTGGCAAGACGGGGGATGGCCAGGGCCGTCTACTGCTGGATGGGGCAGGGAAGGAGAGAAATATTTCTGTTTGTGTGCCTTTTTGGAGGCAGTTTGGTTTGAAGAATGAGTGGCTGCTGGTTGGGAAGATGAAGGTTTAAGAAAATCTTTGCAAACAGGATTGTTTTTAGAAGTCTGGGCTTCCAAGTTAGTGGCCCATGATTTTTATGAAACTGGTGTGGATTGGGGTTTAGAGTGAGCAGAAGGCATTGGGGATTTCAAGTGGGCAATCTTTGGGCTGGCTGATCTGACAACTGTGGGTGAAGGTAAAATCATGTGTATGTACCCATATCCTTTGTTGGTTCAGGAGAGGAAAGAAAATTGCTGTACGTACCCGCTGAGAGCACAGCAGGCTTTCTACTGGCTACAGGACATACAAAGGCAACTCAAAGCCTTATGGTATGGGGTGCTATTGGACACTCACAAACCTCAGTTGTTTCATATGTCCAGTCACTGACCAGTCTGACCTATGTGAATGACATCCTGCAGACCGAAGCTATACCCTTTCTGCATAACCCAAAAAGCCATTTCTCAGCAAGACAATACAGAACCACACATTGCTGTTCTTACATATGCCACAACAGTGTCACAGGATGTCAAACCTTTTGCCCTGACCTGCCAGATTATCACACTTTTCACCATCAATAAATGTTTGGGACATCGTGAAACTATGGATGTAGCGCTTTGACCTAATGACATCCACCAACTTTCAAACCAGGTGAATGTGGCTTGGATGGCTATTCCAGAGGACACCATTTGTGTCTTATGCAAGTCAACGCCATCACACTTGGAACAAGTTATCAATGCCCATGTACATCTGTACATCCTAGCAAAGTAATTATTAGATGTTCATGAAATCACTATGTCAGAGAAGTGAATTTGGTGATTTGCCAGTTCTAGTATTGCCGATTCATCCATTTTCACCACATGATAATTGCTCTTGTTCCTTATGGCAGACATTAATACTTTTTGTAGTTTTGAAGTAAAGTTGGTCACATACCTGCTGCAGCAAGATATAGGTATGCCCCTTTGCAGTGTTTAAATATTAATACATACTTAATTTGTTTGAACTCTGTATCAGTACTGTGTTTGCTGAGTATGTTGCTAATCTGATCTGTTATAGTGTTTGTAAATGGAAGAACATTTATAACACAAAAATATTTTGAGACAGTCTCTTACTTTTATCTAAAAAGCAATTCTCAGAACATATTTTCCCTGTTCATTCTGCATAAGGCACTGCAATAGCAATCCAGCAACATACTTCATGCACTGCCTCAATACTACTTCACAATTTTTTCTCCTGGTGCCCAATATACCACTGAAGACAACATGGCAACATAGTCTCTTACCCCTGCCTCTTTTATAACAGACAAAACTTGACCATAGTCCCTTGTTAGAGCCCTCTATGTATTTTTATTTTATACAAGAACTAAGAGAGAATGTTATGTTGAAAATTGCATGAAATTCATTCACGTGTTTAGACATGCCAGGCAGTTAACAGTTAATTGCCTCATGCAAATCAGCTTTTACTAGTAGTTTACCATAAGTGACAATGACAAAAGATAGAATAAGTAACAGAACTCAAGCATTCCCTGTATTAAATAGAAATTCTTTAAAGCTTAACAAATATTCCATTAAGCTTATAAAAAAGACCATGAAAGCAAATTTCTAAATCTCTGCCATAAAATTTGGGTTCCAATGCTATTAAATTTTTGGATGTACAATAATATTAATTACAATTTTGTCATGCACTAGCTATGCTAGTAGATGAGCAGATTTATGGAAATGCTGCTGCAGTGACATCTACATTCACAAGTAACTTTGAGTACTGTGTGTTCTGCTCCACGAGACAATATATGCCTTTAACATGCCTTACAGTACTTTTATGACTCTTGCATTACTCGTCCATTTACATAATGGTTTGTTCCTAGACAATAATTATGTTCAACAGCACAGATGACAGCATATGAAATTGCTCTATGAAAACAATATTTTCATGGTTAATGATTTATCTGGCAAATCAAGAGCTCAGTGATTTCAGATAAATTTTCATTATGAGAAATGAGGTATAAACTGAGGCATGTGAACTGAAATGTGATTTAAAGTGAATAAATGATGGTGTATAAGGAAAGGATAGAATCTGCCATACAAGAGTGGTAGGTAAGAAATCTTGCTGGTAGGAATGTGTCAAGAAGAATGGTAAATATGCCGAACCAAGAAGAACTTGCATAGTATAGAAAGGATGATGCACACATGACATTCAGCAAGAAAGTGTGTGCAGGAAGCAACATTATTAGGATTATGTAATAGATAAGAGTAATGGAAAATCAGGTTGAAATGTCAGTAGCTCGTGTAATGATTGGTAGCAACTCACCACAAAGACAGGCACAACTTTTCAGCGAAACACTTCATCCAAAACACAGACATTTTCACAATCACTAATGTACATATGACCTCTACCTGTTCTGTCATGACTTACATCTTGAGAGTGAATGAGGAGAAGAGGAAGCATGCTGAGCAAAGGTGGGTATAGAGCATTGTGCACTGAGTAGTGGAGTGTAAGGGCTTCAATAGGCAGAAATGTGAGATGCAGGTTGGAATGCAGTAAGGAAAAGGGCAGCAGAGAAAAAATGAAGGTGCAGTGTGTGTGTGTGTGTGTGTGTGTGTGTGTGTGTGTGTGTGTGTGTGTGCGTGTTTTCTTTTAACACAGACACATGTTTACAAGTGAAGTATGCCTGTGCGATTGTGTGAATATCTAATCTGAAGAAGGCAAATTCCTGATGGCCTAAGTATGATATGTATGTGTCTTTTTTTTATTTGCCTGTCACAACCCCTCTTACTTCTTTGTGGTGTGTTGAAAACTGTCCTTATTAAATTGTAAAAATGAGGAAATACTGACATTGATAATGGAGGATAGGTAGCCACTCACAGTAAAGGGGTTCACTAAGCTACTGACAGACACGAAAATAGATATTCACATACACATTACTTAAATTTTCGGCCATGGCCTTTGTCAGAAAAACCAACACATACATTCACATAATCATTCAGACAACTACACTCACACAACTATCATTTCTAGCCACTCCAGCAACACAACCTAGACTGTGAGTGGGGTGGAAGGATGCTGGGTGAAGGTGAGAATGGAAATTTCTGCATTCATATGTCAATCCCAGTCCATTATCACAGCAATCATATCCCTGTGGAAGACTCAGAAGCCAAACCTTCCCAGTCCACCCACCCAGTACTTCCTACCCCAGTCCCTTCACAGGCTTATCCTATCAGAGGTCGGGCCACCTGTGAAAGCAGCCACGTGATATACCAACTCTGCAGCAATAATTTCACAGCATTTTATATTGGTATGGTGACAAACCAGCTGTCCATCAGAATGACTGGCCACTGCCAAACTTCAGCAAAAAACAAGATAGACCACCCTGTGGCATGGCATGCAGCTGAGCACAGCACTCTGGATTTAAATGACTGCTTTGCTACCCGAGCTATATGGATCCTCATATCCACCACCAGCTCTTCTTAACTGTGCAAATGGGAGTCGTCCCTTCAACACATTCTACAGTTCTGCAATCATACTGGCCTCAACCTAAGATAACTTCCCATCCTTGCACCCTATCCTAACATCTCCCCTACCCCCCCCCCCCTGTTCTCTTCATTCCCCACTCATTATCCTCTATCCATTTCTTATAACTGCGTATCACCACTTACAATATCCCCTTAATTTATTACTTTTATTTTTACTTATTTTTTTATTTCTTCCTATTTTTCCTAACTTTATTTTTTTCCTATTTTTATTATTCCTTATTATTCTTATCATTTCAAATCCCTCCACTCCCTTCCCCACTCCTCTACACCTCCATTTACCATTTCCTGCCCTTCCCTTCACTGTATTCAGTGCCACACTTCAAAATCCTGCCTATCAGTGCCTTTAAATTCCATCATGCAATGCAGAACTTTCCATCCCTACCTTTTTCCAGCATCCTTCCCCCTCCACTTCTCACGTCACACAGCCTAGCTTGTGTGTCACTGGAGTGACCTGACATGATAGGTGTGTGTGTGTGTGTGTGTGTGTGTGTGTGTGTGTGTGTGTGTGTGTGTGCAGCTCAGTGAGCCTCTTTACGGTGAGTTGTTACCTATCCTCCATTATTGATATTTCTATCAGATTTTTCATTGTTAAAGAAATACTGACATTCACTGTCACACACATAACTGCTGTCTCCAGCCACAGTGACTAAACTTGTGATCTGTTAGGTGTTCTTTTCTGCAACTCATTGAGACGTCTCTGTGTCTATCCCTTTCAAAAATATTGTTGAATCCTTCCTAGAATTTCCATTGTTTGAAAGGAGATATAGGATAGTTGAGGGAAGTGGTGTGCAATTAGCTACAGGTAGAGAGGTTAATCTTAGAGGCCAGGATGGTTGTGGGATGTAAAATGTATTTTAGAGAGAGCTCCCACCTGCAGTTCAGAAGAGGTGGAGGGCAGAAATGAAATGACCCAAGCTGTAAACCAGCCATTGCAATCTAGTATGTTGTGCTCAGCTGCCTGCTGATTACAACATTTATCAGAATGAATGGCCACCATCAAACTGTGGCCAAAACAGGATGACAACACTGTGGTGCAGCATGCAGCTGAAAATAACATACTTTATTTCAATGGCTGCTTTACTACCTGGGACATCTGAATCCTCCCATCCACCACTAAGCTCTCAAACTGTGCACATGGTAGTTGGCTCTACAACACATTGTACGGTCGCACAGCTATTCTGGCTACAACCTAAGATAACCTATCATTCCTACTCACAAGTCTAACAGGTCTCTCCCCTCTCTCCTAACTATCCTATACCACCTTCCAATTTGTATCTCTCTTCCCATTGTGTGCCATTTATTTTGGATTATTTTTAATATTTCTCTATTTATTTTTTTCTGTTTTCCCTCTCACCCTCGTTCACTGTCGAGATGAGTTGTGCCGGAATGGCCACACATGGTGGTAATGTCTGCATGAGTTATGTCTGAATGATTGTGTTAATGTTCTCTCTCTCTCTCTCTCTCTCTCTCTCTCTCTCTCTCTCTCACACACACACACACACACACACACACACACAAACTTTTTAATGAAATGTGTGGCAAAAATTTAACATTGGTTCGAATGTGAGTGTCGCTTCTATGTGCCTGTCTGCAACTCTCAGATTGTCTTTCCAGAAAGATAATATTCATTTTCATATTACTGATTGCTGATAAGTAATAGAAATTAAAAAAAAAAAAATTGTACAGAAAACTGGAGAAGCAGCAAAGGATATGGAAAAGCGGATGAGGATAGCTGAAGATTGTACAAGACAAAAGAGAATGGCAGAGTAGAAAGGAGACAAGAGATGACTGCTACTTTGATGGTAAGAGTACACTGCAGTATGAGAGGAGTTGGGCATAACTCTGTTATTAATCTTTGAACACAGTGTTCAATAGCCACATTTCATTTCGGTATTTTCTGGTGTTAGTGCTCTATTTTCTCTTGTGTCACACATACACGTTTAAAATGGATGATCTCTACCTTTCTTTCCTTCAAAATCAATTAGCTATGGAGATCCATCGCTACATCTGTAACACCCCCGGACTGTTACAGCCAAGTTTGTGTTGCAATTATTCTCGAAACCACAGATGTGAGAATTTGTTTGTTACATCATTGTATGCTCAAAATAATTAGTAATTATGAAGTTCAATTGTGGGCTATTATACCTGCTAAGCAGCTAACAGTTCTACATTTTGGTGCCTGGAAAACAAAACTTCTTACCTAGTTAACAGCAGTCTTCTGATAAATGCCTGTAAGTCAGTATTGTAATTTACAAATTAATGATGTAAAAAGCTTACACATATGTATCCTGAAGTTCTTAATGATTTGAAAATAATGTGTTCCCTTTACAATTTCTTATTTTTGGGAGGATCAACACCATTACTTTGATTACATTACTATTACAGTCATTTGGCCAATGAATATTCTTTTCAGTCTTTTAGTCTGATGTGCCTACAAAAACTAAGCCACTTCTGTAGCCCATTTCCACCATTTTCTCTTGTTGATATGTTGTTCTATCTGGCATTGAACCCATCTTTTTCTATGCTATACTAAAATTATGTAAAATTTCTTTATATGGAGCTGCTATATGAGAAATTATCATTAGGCTCATTTATAGATGAATGTGTTCATTTTTTTTAAGTGCACACTTTAAACTAAATTTTTTAAAAGGGGGAACACTTACAAAGAGATATTTGAAGACATCACTGGTCCTCCCACCAGATTTTCTGACATCCAGTATGAGAAGCACGAAGAACCAGAATGGTATATGCAAAAGTATTCCAACCAACATTACAATCACTTCTTCAGTGAGGTAATCACCAACAGTCAAGTAGTTACAAGCACTGTTCACACTGCACATAAGGTGTACTCGATCCACAAAGTATACAACAGCGTACGGTATATACATCGTGTTCAGAAGGGAGAACACGACGTGCAACGCCAGCGCTGCACGCCCACCTGGAACCAGCAACCATAATGTCAAAGTCATTATGTCACCACATGTACACAAAGTTATTTTGTCTGCCTAAACATAAGAGATAAAGCCTTATTGCTGAGAAGAGTATTTTATTATTTTTTACTAGTTAACCTTAAGTGTATTTTAAATACTTTCTAAATGAGTACACACACCTTTTTGTAAGACATACACAACAGAATACTAGTAGTACTGCTTAGTGGCAATGTGCTACAAGGTGTGTTCTGGGACACGGCACTGTGTACAGCACATTCAGCCAGCTTCATTGCCATCTTAAATGTGTTTTTCCCATTGATTTACTTTTTCATTTACATTACTTGTCTTCATTGATTTGTTTACTTACTGGGTCTCAATACTGAAAATTATTATGTGCAGCAGTTTCTTTTCCACTCTTTACTATTTCATAATCTATAGCTTCAGGAAGATGAACTCTGTTTTAAATTGACAATGGTGTCCTAAGAAGAGGGTGAAAGTAGTCAAAAATAAGTAGGGCAAACCCTCCTTCCTTCCCCTCCCAATTCCACAAAAGACAGGAAAGTTAGCAATAGAGGTAAAGTATTAACCTTGATCAAAAGCATGGAGACGTAGAAAGTAACTGATGAAAGGACATGCATAATATATTTCACACCTCAATAAATGATATTATGATCTCTCTGCCTGCAAAAGATTATATATTAGTCCCCACTTGGATTTTCAGGACTCAACTTCCAAGATAATCAATGTTAAAATGTTTTTCTTCCCAGTGAAATATTTCGCTGATGTTGCCAATTGAGAGAACGGTGGGGGAGGTAGTTAATGTGTTTTTATTTCTGAAGGCCATAATGGCTGAAAGTTCAGTATACTTTTAATCTTTTTTGTGTGGCCTTCTGTGAATCATTATGGCATCTGTCATGAGTAGTAACCCATGTACTTGAATCCTACTACATTTAGAGTTGTATTTTATAATCTAAAATCTGGAGCATCACACAAGTTAATTTCTTATTTTACTTTAAACTGATCTTCTCTGAGGTCAACGTCTACCAATCTCTTCCCCATCACAATCAGCCCAACCCCCATTTTCTGTAAATGATTTGTAATAATATTCTGTAACAATGACATCTGTCAGTTAATGCCTTTTTTCTTTTGTAATTCAGATTATTACTGTCAGAGGGCATTTCACATGTCATATCCCAAATACCAGCTAAATCATATGTGCTTCTATAACACAATTTCAAATCTCACTAATTTATTTTTTTACTATTGTTGATTTCATTCATTATCTGTGTATTGCCCATGGAATTACATGAAGCCTTGCGTACTTGGTCCTCTACTGCTTTCAGTATTTCATCTCTCATTGTTTTCTGTTGTATTTCTTTCCATTACTTCAACCAATCATTGCCCCTTGTTAAAAAAATCAATAAATAAAAATCTGAATGAAGGCAGTTCCTACTGTACAAATCATTTTACACTATTTAAGAGTTCCTTAATCACAATGTATAGTATCTATTTACCATCCAGACATATTTCCATATTCTTCTTTACACAAATATTTATTTACTACTGTAAACATATTTAATTTATATTTCTGTTACAGAACTTAAGTTGTAGATACTCTAATATGAAATTAATCAGCACTATTGTTCTAATTCTATGTAACTGCAAAAAACTTGTGAAACAAACATTCCATATCTAATAACAGAAACTCCAGGTTTGAATTAAACAATATAATAACAACAGTTCACAACTCACTGCAAAGACATAATGACGAGCTGTGACAGACACATGAAAAAGACACAGTATGATTTGGAGTGCAGCAGCTAGAAATTATGGTTGTATGACTGAAGTATGGCTGTGTGATTGCACGAATGTTCTTTATTCTGAAGAAGGCCATGGCCAATACCTCAAGTGTTGTGCATCTTTTTTAAGTGCCTGTCACAGCCCTTTGTTGCATATTTGTGGTGAGTTGTAAACATTTCATATCCTGTGATAAATTCACAAAATAAATAACCCAAGCAAAAACCAATAAATGATGCTCCCTTTCAAACTTTAATAACCACTGGTTCTAACATTTCAGCTAAGCTGTATCACTTTAATATCTCACTATTCTGCAATTTAGGAAACGTTCTGCTATCTTAAATGTCTGCCTTGCCATTTTCATGATTCTCAAACTATTTGCATTACGTAAAATAGGCTTTAGACAAAATTCTATTATGCATCTTCCATTTTCATTCCTAACTTTTTATTTTCCATTATCTGAAATTTTGATTGAACTTCAATAGCTTGTTTCAATGTCATCACAATTCAACATGACAAATAATCATTGTGGGTAAGAAATGAAAAAGGAATGAATTCTTGATCAAAACAGAAATTTAAGCCTACAACCTTACAACATGCCTGTAATAAAGTAACTGCTCTAATGGATTTTGATACTCAAATATGAACCACATAAAGCTGTTGTACTTCTCTCATATTTCTAAATGTAATCTACTTCTTCAAACCCTGTTAATAAATTTTCACTTCATTTATTGCTCTTTCAGTCTTACAGTGTATGCAAACAAATAAGCAGACTGAAAACTGTGTTAAAAGAATAAACTGGCACTGATTTTATCAGAGGGCATTAAAACAGTTCAGTGTGTGTAATCAACATTTCTAGTTAAGTTATTCATCTCACTTGCAATTTTTTCAGATTTAATGACATTCATTAATAACATCTTCTGTTAGTAATTTGGGTATCTGGTCCACAGTGTCCACAATATATCACACACAATTAGATTTTATCTTACCTACTAAATCTTCCATGTTAATCTACTATTTGAAAGATATTAGAGTATTTCTACATATCTCATTTTTACCCTGTAAACACAAGGAATTTGAAATGAAAATAGTTCTAATATGGAATGAATGTTGTCAAGAATAGGGACTGCCTGAAATTAGCAATAGCAAAACCTATAAATCACAAAGTGCTACCTGTATTTTTTCACACTAAAATAAGAAATGTAAGTTTTAAAAATGTGAAGTCAAGTCATGCAAATTATCATTGCTGGTCATTCCATGTGTACATAAAAGTATGTCTCTTACAACCATCAATCAACACCCAATGTTGTATGAAGTTGTATTGAGACCATCATAAACCGGGGGAAAAAAAAATAAAAATAAAAATTGTTGGATGTGACTATTTCATTCAGGCTGCTGTAATTTAAATTATGAAGAACTAAATTCATCACCTGTGCAGTACTCTCTGTATTCAAAAACATACAGTAAAAAAATGATTGACATAACTACACACAAACAGATACCTTTTGGCAATATGGAAGGGCACAAAACTTATGTATTTCAACAGACGAATCTAACAGAATAGAAAAGAGCTCGAAGAGTTCACATTTATTCTATTACATGTAGTCCTGCGAATCTCACATCTGCAAGGCATGCTTCAACCATTCACTCTTCTATTAGTGGTTACTCATGGTAAATTGTTTAACTGAATTGCAGAGACAGTGAAGTAAGATTATGAAATTAGGTAATTACTAAGACATTAAAGGGCAATCCATTTCTAATGACATTGTTACTTGAAGATACTGTCACAGTTATTAATATGCAACAAAAGAACAAATTAGGTGTCTCTTAACAGAAATTCTTTGAGTGAAGAGGCACACAGAGAAGGAAGACTGCTGGAGCTAAAATTCTCTCACACACAATGAAAAATCAAGGATGGATTAATGTTTAATATCTTAACAAATATCCTCCCACCTCCCACCAATCTACACAGGATTCTTGTCTTAGTCCCCTACAACACCTAACAACAACAACAGTATTCTTGTGCCTTCCTACTCCAACCTTGCTGAAAACTCTTGCCTGCTGGCTCATATTGCTGCAGTAGATCAATATGTAAAACCTGTCCTATTCATCATGAAAGTACCATCTACTCCATTCCTGTCATAGGCATCTCCTTTTCCACCAAGTACAGAGAAACCTATTAAAGCAGTCATGCAACCTAGAAACTGAGCTACAATCATTGTTTAGCTTTTTATACTGGTATGAGAACCAACAATTATCTGTCTGCATGAATGGTCACTGAAACTTTGACTAAAAAAACAAGTGGAGCAACCAGCTGTGAACTTGGCCCTACATGATATTGTCCACTTCAATGACTTTCTCAGTTGGTGCCACCTGGATTCTTTCTCCCAACACCATCTCTTCTGAACTGCTTCCTACAGTGTGACCTCCTCTAGTTCCCTTCCTGCATCAGCTTCTGAAATCTCACTCCAAGCCCATAATGCCTTCCATTACACCAATATACTACAGTCTCTCCCCTTTCCTTTCTTACCTGCCCCCTCCCTCTCACAACAGAGATGGCACCTTGTGGCTTGTTCTGGCATATGTAGGCTATGTGCACTCTGCCACAGAACACTAGTATATTCTTCCAACAATACCTTGCATCCTTCTATCCTACCCCTCCCCCTCCTATGCCCCATCATCCCACCAGCAATCTCTGCTGCTTCCACAGAGAAGTCACACAATATTGTCTCACCACAGCAGCTGGAGACAGTAATTGTGTGTGAGTGGGGGGTGGGGGGGGGGTTTCCTGAAGAGGGCTCTTTGGGTGTAACATCTGTGTGGTAAGTAGCAATCAATCCTTTTCAGAAGTCCTTTTTCAGATTTTGTGTGTTTCTACATTATTGAGTCTCTTGTATCTTACATGATAAACTGTAATTTTACCACTACACTGTAAGCAGAAATTTCCTGTCATTCTGAGTGTTCATTTGGCTATTATCAAATACTAATATACTATCAATCAGTCTTGAATTCATAAGTAAATTATATTTTACATTACTCTGAAAATAGTACTGATTTCATAGTAATGTTATCTGACTTTTCAATAAGACATTTATAAACATGCAGAAAAATCTTTGTAGAAGAAATAAAATTTACAGATATTACAACACAGCATATGGCCAAAACTGGAAATAGAAAGAACTCAAAAGAGAAATAATAATAATAATAAAGTTATGTAGTACTCACCTATTCTAAACATATCAAGGAACATAACCAGAATGAAGGGAATAAGACCAAGGAAGGTAGCAATATTTGGCAAAATGGATTGTGCCGAATCCATCTTGTCAAATATGTAGGAGACGCAGGTTGCAAAGAGGATGGACGCAGGACAATAAAGGATAATAAGTGCCCCCAGTGTGCAGAAAGCAGGCGGCTCGCGAAGTGATGGCAGATCAAACACAAAGATGAGTGCCAGCAGGGCTCCACAGATGAACAGCATGAGGCCGACCAGTACCAAGAAGTAGGTGAAGAAGTACATGAAGAATGACAGGCCATTCACTCGGAGCTGGTTCTTTGCTTTAATCTGTCAAAATAAATATTTAAATTTCTCTAATTCTATCATGCATATACAAGATAAACCTTCTTTAATTTACTTACACAAAGGCTTAGACAGAGTAATATCAAGTCTTCTTTTGTTCAAATCTTTGTATAGTCTCTGGGACTTAACTACGGGGTCATCAGTCCCTAAACTTACAAACTACTTATGAACTACTTACGAACTAGGACGGCACAAATATCCATGCCCAAAGGGGGATTCGAACCCCCGACCGTAGTGGCCGTGCACACCGTGACTGGAGCGCCTCAGTCTCCTCGGCCACCGCGGCCGGCAATATCAAGTCTCTACAATTTTAAGTAAGCATAACTAATAAATTTAGAAAGCTTATCTTGGTGGTTTACGATAAGCAATATTTTTGAACATTAAACTCTTAAATATATTTGCTACGATTGGGATTGGGCAAGAAAAACATAACAAAACATAACAGTTTTGAATATAGAATATCGAACAATAGCTAATTAAAGCAGCCATCGCCCCACCGCCAAAAAAACACTAAACCCCACATACACACCTCAAAACTTTATAAATGTGTCTTTTCATCTACATCTACTTACATACTCCACAATTCACTGAAAGGTGCACGGTGGAGGGTAATCTGTACCACTATGAGGCATTTACTTTCCTATTCCACTCTCAAATAGAAAGAGGAAAAGAAGAATGCCTATATGCCTCTGTAAGGACCATAATTTCTCGTATCTTGTCTTTCTAATCATTACACAAAATGTAAGTAGGCAGCAGGAAGATTGTACTACACTCATCTTCAAACTCTGGCCCTCTAAATTTCCTCAACAGAAGTTCACGAAAAGAATGTTGTCGTTCCTCCAGCGATCACCATTTGAGTTTCCAGAGCATTTCTGTGACACTTGCACATTGGTCGAACCTACCAGTAATAAACCTATCTGCTCACCTCTGAACTGCTTCTATGTCTTCCTTTAAACTGATCACACTTGAGCAATACTCGAAGACATGGCCGTACAGGCATTTTATATGGTCTCCTTTGCGGATGTAGTACATCTTCCCAAAATTTGTTGTGAACACTCGCCATTGAGAACAATGTACTGTGTTCTATTACTTAGGAAGTCTTCCAGCCAGTCACAAATTTGTGGCCCTATTCCATATGCTCTTATATTTGTTAGCAGTCAGCAGTGTGACACCATGTCAAACACCTTTTTGAAATCGAGAAAAGCACAGTCTGCTTGTTCCCTTCATCTGTGGCTCACAAAATGTCATGTGAGACAAGGGCAAGCTGAGTTTCACATGAACGATGTTTCCTAAAACTGTGCCGATAGAAGAAAGAAGCTATTCGATCTTAAGGAAATTCACTATATTCTGCAGGAAACTGATGTCAAAGATATTGGCCTGTAATTATGTGAGTCAGTTCTCTTCCCTTTCTTATAAATGGAAGCCACCTGCGGTTTCCCATCCCCCCCCCCCTTCTTCTTCTTCTTCTTCATTCATTAGGAACTTTGCACTGAATTAAAGATTAGTGATAAATGCAAGCTAAGTAAGGGACCAGTGGCACAGAATACTCTTTGTAAAACTGAACTGGTATTCCATCTGGACCAGAAGACTTTTTTTTTGTATTTAGCTCTCTCAGCTGCTTCTCTACACTGGAAATACCTATTACTATGTCTTCCATTTCAGAGGTCTTTTGACCATGATAAATATAGGTAGAATTACAGCAAATAATATATGGAGTATAAAACCACTGAATGGTTCCTGTCCATATTTTCTTTTCTCTGTGACATAGTTAAATCTTTTCTTTGCCTTTATTTCTTCACATTTAGAATATACAACACAATTATACCATCACTAAGAAAGAAAAACAATAAGGTGTGTGTGTGTGGGGGGGGGGGGGGGAGATCTTGTGTTTCAACATTTCTGCAGTTATGAGTGTTGTGATCATGTATGTCTTGCCTCATACTGAAAACCACCTCAGTTTCCTTTCACACCAATGAAGATTAAAACACATAATGGTTGACAATTATCACTCCTACTCAGATTAATAAAGATTTGCAGTGCTCCAGTCTTTTTGTTTGATGCAATAATCCTATGAGCTATTTTTTGTAGTGTTGACACATTCTCTCAGCTTCTATAATATCACCATAAAAATAGGCCATCATTAATAATGGTTTTAGAAATGTGTAATATACCATCAGAAAGTAATAGTAGTGAGTTAATGTATGTTTTAGTCCCCAGAATGAGGTAGGTTGCAAGATACTGGTGAATGTCATGCCAGATAGCTCCATCAATAGACTACTTTGCTCATGAAAAGAGAAAACACACACACACACACAGTTTTTTCTTTGATAGTTTACCGACAGTCTTCAAGCCCAACAGTTCTGACACTCTCCAAATTATTTGGTCCTGCCAAGATTTTCATCAATGGAGTACGAGACATTGGCACCCAAGTGCCAAACTGAACTGTATTATGAGTAAACACTCTCAGCACCTAGCCTGTAGTTTCTACAGGCAGTATGGCATTTGTGAAGTGCCAAACCCTTAAGTTTTAAAGGCCAGCATATTTGTTGATTATAAAGTGCTGTACATTTTTTACACTTCTGCTCTTAGATACATAATGTTTATGCTGTTACTAATTTCATGCAGAGCCCAGTAGTGAGAGTGTTTCACTTTTAAGGGATGCCGGCATGTTACTGAAAATGTGCGTTACTGAATAGTTGACACTTTTCTGGACCAAAGAAAGTGACTTTAAACCTTTGTGCAAGTTATTCTTGTTTTCAAACAGATATATTTTTAAAGCCAAATTTCATTAATAAATGAATTTACTGGGAGGCAGTAGTTAGCATCCACAATTCCTTAAACAGCACTATTCTGGATGTTCTGGAGTTAATGCCACAAATAATTCTTATTGCACGTTTTTGTGCTTTGATAAACTTAGCTTGGCTTGCAGAGTTAATGCAAAAAGTAATCCCATACAGTATGACATTATGGAATGAGAGTAAGCTTAGTATGGTATCTTTATATCATCTATCAACCACTAAGTTAGTGGTTGAGTAAGATCCAGAAATTTTCCTTCAGAATTGTCCAGGACTTTTCTTCTACACTCTTCTGAATGTTACTATAACTTCACCATTATAATTATATCTTTAATGTGCATTAATATTTGTAACTATCCTAACAAAGCACTGATTGAAAGCATCAGGACTAGAAAAATTTAAGGCAGAGGAAGGCTTCTTCCTGTGCTCATTTACCTCATTCCAATGAACCTTTCATTCAGCAAGATACTTTTTTTGCCTTCTCAACTCCTTTTCTATAAATTCTGTTAGTTATTAAGCACTGAAGGAGGTCAAATAACATGAGTACAAAATAAGTGGATGGCATTTATTTTAACTTATTACCTCACGATCATAAACCATGTCCACAGCGAGACTCACTGGAACTAAGACAAAGATCATCCCTATGAACAAAGCAGATGAGAATGTTCCCATATTGAACTCTTCAGGTTGTGAAGTCTGTTGGAATGGATGAGTCTTCACAACTATTGGCTCAACATCCACATCATTCACAGATGCCATAACCATTCTGCAACATTACAGAATAAAATCTTATGATAGCAGGACCAGTGATCATCATTCTTAGTTACACTACAATGAACAATATTTTTAAATGAAATAAACTAAACTGATTTGTGATCTTAATTACAATATTTATTTTTAAGTCTTGTCATCACTTTTACTATGATCAATTTATATCTTTTTGTAACAAGATATGCAACACATGCCTTTTATTTCTCATGATTTTAATAGATTTACTATGAAACAAACTTAAGGAATACATTAAGGTCACTACACTACAGACAAGTCACAAGTGCACCAGCCACAACTGGGCACAATGTACAACTGAAAACTGTTGAACATACTACAATAACAGTGGCTGTAAAATGATACCAAATAACAAGGACTGGAGACAAGTGACAATGACAATCAGTTTCAAACCCAACAGTAAATGCTGCTGTCAGTTAATGCACATCCATCTCAACTAGACTATGAGTGAACATTGCAGAAGATACTGTAGGCAATGCGAATTTAGAGTCTATAGTCAGATTAACATTACTTGTTATCTGAAGTTTATCATGTGTTGCTATACTGTCTATCACCTACCACTCAGTTAAATGTTACACAACTGTGTGCCACTGCACAAATACAATTAATCTAACATGGAGCACTATTCAAAGCACCCCTCGGGATTTTGAAATTCTATTTCATTGCTAGATTTAAGCAGTAATGCCTTAAATGAGGCAGAAAACATTTTTTGCAGCCTTGACTTTAATCTCATATCCTAACCCAATCACAACTTCATAATGTGCAACTTATATGAGAAAACAGCCATCAGCAATCTACAGCACAACTAAAATCATGATCATTTTGGTCATGTTGATTAAAGCTTACCCCTATGGCAAACTCAAAACAGGAAAATTTCAGCTTCACAGCTAAAAGAAAATTGATTGCTTGAAAATACCCTCACATGAGTTAGTAGCTACACAGGCTGTTATGTTATGAAACAATCAGTAGTGCTGCTTGGCACTCAGTTACAAGTTATGGATGCCTTGAGCAGATTTAAGTCTAAAAGAAAATGATAATGTGAAAAATATTAGAAAATAAAAATTCAATATGATTATGAAAATGATTCAGTAACATTAACTTGAATTAAACCAATTAATTGAGTTACAATAACTAGACTTAGAAATAATAACTAAATAAATATTGCTCTCAGAAAGATTCAAACCCAAGACTTCTGTACAGTTGACTACAATCTTAACCATTACACAGTCCCATAACATTAAGTGTTCATTTCCTTTACAACTGTTAACTTTGGCACACAATAATGTATTTTCAACTTTAAAAATAAGTCAGAATTTAAAAGCTTGTTGCCAAAGGCTGTTTCAGAAAGGCAGGGAACGCAGCAGCAGGAGATTACAGTTGTGTGTCTGTGAAGTTGGCCAGTGTGACTATATAAGAGTGCGAGTCTCTTTCTGAAGAAGACTGTTGCCAAAAGCTATTAAATTACTTCCTTATGTTAAAAGCTGTGCAACATTTGCAGTAAAATCTACGAACAGGGATTCCACTCAGATATATCCTACAAAATTCAAATAAGTGGGAATGGATAGAATGGAGCAGCCCATAGCTTAACTACATAATTAACACTTAACAGAAACATTGGGGGATATGTTTCTGTGTCATTCTAAGTGCAAAACTTACCAATAAAACAAATTATGGATAGAAATCTGTACTGGGAGTGACAACTTGAATCAAAAAGTTCACAATGTAGAAGTAGATTTCTTTCCCTGCATTACTGTATGGAGAACTGTAGAATCCCACTAAACAGATTGGGATACATTATTCATAAGATGGCAATACTCTTAACAGTTTAAGTGGCAGGCTCATTTGATATTCTTATGTAACTTATGATTATGTGGACGATTGATACTGCTACAAGGCACTATCATTCATGACATGAACTATTTCAAATCCCACCACAATATTGTGTGTGTCTGTCAGAGGTCTTGCACAACACTTGATAAGCCTACCTCATGACACCTAGCAGAGAGCAGAGCCAAGGCACGCGTAGCTGAGTTGGGGGTTCACTTTAAAACTTACCATGGTGCGCACCTTCAAAGCATGATATGTAAGTTCGTATAGTAGTGATCCTTTGTGTATTGTTCTGTTTTATTCATTAATTAATACAAAATGTGATTTATTTCCATTTTTCAGCGCCTGTTTTGCTTGCCTGTGTTTCTCATCCAGGATACCAAGGCTGCGAGTCAGGTTCTTTTTGAGCAGCAGCGAGTATTTACATCTGCTATCATGACACTTTCCACAACATTGTCTGCGTGGGTATCTGTGCCCTGGTTTCCTCAGTATGACAGGATGAAGAATGGGACACTTATGAGAAGTGGCTTCAGCACCACTTACTTGTGCTTGGGGTCACAAATGCAAACATATGTAAGGTTTTGTTTTTGTCATAGCTTTCTCCTCCTGTCTATCAATTGCTCAGTCAGCTGGCCCTCTGTGGGCCCTGGCCTTTCTTTCTTTTCACGAGATGTATCACTTTTTATCTATTGACTATTGCAAATGCACACATGTTGTGGTGCGCGTTGACTTGTCGCTGACACAAAAGACTCCACTGCTCTATCGCACTAGGGTTGTGGAACACCTGGGTGTTCGTCACTGATGTCTGTTCATTACTAAGACTCTGAAAGATTCTTATGCTGATTACAGGGGCTGTGATCTCATTATCTGATTGGATCCTGACAACGAGGTACATCAATGTGTTGTTCAATGCAAAAACCCATCTATGGTTGAGGTACTGAACACTGCTCAGTCCTATGAGATTTTGCTGGCATAGGGGGATCAAATTAAAGCTTTATGTGAGGTGTCAGTGGTAGTTTCTATTTCTCTAAGTCCTCCTCTTGTTGACTCACAAGGCAGAGATAATGTAGCAGCAGTAAACAGTCTCCCCCCCCCCCCACCCCCCAGCACCATGTAGGATAGCACCTAGCCATGTCACAACAACCAACAAGTCGGACACCACTAGGGGCTAGCTCAATACTTCCATTGAGCCCTTTGTATTTCATCCAACATGACCGAGTGGCAAGTACAGCAGATGTCAAACACCATGCAATGTGCAAAAATTGCAGGAAGAAAGGTAATATTGTGGCTATGTGCAATTCTTGCCAGTTTTCTCCTGACACAGACTCTGCTATAGATGTCAGTTGTGTTTTCCCTATGGCTTCTAGCACAATCCAATTGTTTTTAGAACTTCAAGTATAGGATAAATGCTCCACTTGCAGGGAGATACCAATGCTGCTGAGACACCCATGAATTATCATACTTATTTAAATCTGGTGTCTCTTGTACTCTCATCAGTCGACATACTCTTGGTCAATCACAACAAGCAAAGCTTTATGTTTGTGGGAAAGTTCACAGCTTTGGCTACGTATAAAAATGTGGTCTGTCCATTGACATTTTTAGTGGTAGATGAACTTCATACTTCAAATCTGTTTGGTTTGGATGCCTTTTGTGCCTTTGGGTTTTCTATCAAGGATTCAGTCCACTGTTTCCAAACATGTTCAATACCAGAAATTGTGACCTTGGCCTCTGAATTTTCTTTTCTCTTTTCACAAGGTTTTGGTTGTGCTACTAATTGTATTGGACATACCACCCTCAAATGTATGTGTTGCACCTGTTGCTTTGAGCGAGCAGGTTAAACAAGAATTGGAAAGGTTGACTTCTGTGGGTGCCCTGAAGCCTATTCCCTCCCGTGAGTAGGCATCAACCTTTATAGTTGTTAAAACACCTAATAGCCAATTACATCTCTGTGGTCACTTCAAGCATGCCATCAATGCTCAAAGCATCATTGACACATACCCGTTACTATGCCTTGATGAGCTTTTTGAAAAACTGGCCGGGGCCAATTTTTTTGCAAAGTTCACTTAAAAAAGCAGTCACAATCCAAACATTGGTTTGAACACCACAGTGCTTTACTAGGCATGGTCCTGTCTGGAGGTGGTATGCTGTTGCCTTCCTCCAACCATCCAACTGACTTACCCAGCCAGGTAAACGGGGCCTACAGTTTAATGTGGTTTCCAAACCACGGTACTACTCGGTATTTTTCACATGAGCAATACTTTGTGGTTTTAGGGCGCACAACTGCTAAGGTCAGGGGTGTGGGAGGTCCTCCAAGAGGTCGGGATCGGTTTTACAGTTCTCAATTTATTGTTCGGGAGTGAGAACCATGCACTGTGCCAGGACGACACAATACTCCGGCGAAGAGCCCGTTGAACATCATCTGATGGGACGCAAAAAGTAGCCATGCGAGGCAAAAGAGCTGCTTCCTTGGCTGCTATGTCGGCGGTCTCATTCCCGGGCACACCCACGTGGCCAGGGACCCACAGAAAAGAAACGTGACAGCTGTTATCTGCTAACAACTGGAGGAAGTGTTGGATCCAATACACGAGAGGATGGGTCAATAGAGGGTCTTTAAGACTCTGTAGGACACTAACAGATGGCATAAAAAGGATGGCGGCGGCGATAGGCATATAAAACAGCCTGGTGGAGGGCAAAAAGCTCAGCCGTGAAATTCGAGCACCGGTCAGGAAGCTTGTATTGGAAACGGTTGTCCCCGACGACGAAGGCAGATCCAACACCGTCAGTGCTCTTGGAACCATCAGTGTAAATAAGTATGGCATTATCGAACCGCGAATAGAGTTCGACAAGCCTCGAGCGGTATACCAAATCCGGGGTGCTCTCCTTGGGCAGCGAACTAAGTTAAAGGTGAGTGTGAACCTGGCCCTTATGCCATGGCAGCAATGGGCTCTCGCTCAACCTAAAGGTTGAAGGAAGGGTAAAATCGAGCCACTGAAGCAGGCAGCGAAACCGAGCTCCAGGTGGAAGCAAGGTTATCGCAGACAACTGATATTGGTGATCGAGTGAGTCGTCAAAAAATAATCTGTAAGATGGATGGTTGGGCATCGACCGCAGGCGGCACGCGTATCGACACAAGTGTATGTCACGCTGAGTGGTCAAGGGTAATACAGCAGCTTCGGCATACAGACTTTCAACAGGACTGGTATAAAATGCACCAGTCACCAGGCGCAATCCCCTATGGTGAATAGAAATGAGACGGCGAAGAATCAACGGCCATGCAGAGGAGTATACAAGGCGTCCGTAATCAAGCTTTGACTGAACAATGGCCTGGTAAAGATGAAGCAGGACAGTACGATCCGCTTCCCATGATGTGCCACTGAGGACACAGAGAACATTTAGGGATCGGGCACAATGGGCAGCCAGGTAAGACACGTGTGGGGACCAGCAAAGTTTACGATCCAGCATGAGTCCCAAGAATTTCGTAGTCTCCACGAAAGGGAGAGCTATGGGGCCAAGACGTAGAGATGGTGGAAGAAATTCCTTGTATATCCAGAAGTTAATACACACAGTTTTCTCAGTGGAGAATCAGAAGCCGTTTGCGATGCTCCAGGAATATAGACGGTCAAGACAGCGTTGAAGGGAACGCTCCAAGAGACACTTTCGCTGGGCGCTACAATAAATTGCAAAATCATCTACAAAAAGGGATCCGGAAACGTCAGCTGAAAGGCAATCTACGATCGGATTGATTGCAATGGCAAAAAGAGCCACGCTCAAGACGGAGTCCTGTGGCACCCCATTCTTCTGGCGAAAGGTATCTGACAAAACAGAGCTAAAAACGCTTGAATAAAGAGAGGGAGGTGGCCACGAAGGCCCCATGTGTGCAATGTGCAGAGAATGCCCACCCTCCAACAGGTATTGTATGCCTTCTCCAAGTTGAAGAACACTGCTACTATTTGACACTTCCTTAAAAAGTTATTCATAATAATGGTCGATAAGGTGACAATTTGATCAGCAGCAGAGCGGTGTCTACGAAAACCGCATTGGATATTAGTCAAGAGGCGTCGAGATTCGAGGAGCCAGGCCAACCGAGCGTTAACCATGCGTTCCATCTACCTTACAGACGCAGCTAGTAACAGAAATAGGGTGATAACTTGATGGAAGATGTTTGTCCTTCCCTGGTTTGGGGATGGGGACAACAATGGCTTCATGCCAACTTGTGGGAACCTAACCTTCATTCCATATGCGATTATAGGTGCTGAGTAGGAAACACTTGCCCGCAGGAGAAAGGTTTTTCAGCATCTCAATATGGATGGAACCGGGCCTGGGTGCAGAAGATCGGGACAGGGCAAGAGCATGGTCTAGCTCCTGCATGATGAAGGAGACATTATAATTTTCATGATTAAAAGAGTGGAAAGAAGGCGGCCGTGCCTCCTCTACCTGTTTGCGAGGGAGGAAGGCAGGGTGGTAACTGGCAGAGCTTGAAGCTTCTGCAAAGAAACGGCCCAATGCATTGGAAACCTCAGCAGTGTCCACAAGGACTGCGTTCTCGGCGGTCAGGCCAGAAATCGGGGAGTGGACCTTTATGTCGGATAAACGGCATAGGCCACCCCCAGACAGCCGAGGGGGGAGTAAAGCAGTAAAAAGAACTGGTAAAAGCCTTTTTGCTGTCGTTTATAACTCGACGACATTGCACTGGCAGTCGTTTATAGTTGATACTATTCTCCAACGTTGGGTGGCGGTGGAAGGTGTGTAAAGCACGGCGCCGGGCTCTAAGAGCATCACGACAGGCTGCAGTCCACGAGGGGACCGGGACGCTACGTGGAGAAGAGGATGTACGAGGTATGGAATGTTTGGCAGCTGTGAGAATAACCTCTGTGAGGTATTTGACCTGATGTCACAGCTGGAAATGTCCTGATTGTGGAAAAACTGCCATGGAAGAATAAAGCCCACAGTCAGCTTTAGAAATGTTCCAACTGGTGGGACGAGGAGATGGGGAATGATGCAGGAAATGGATGACACAAGGAAAATGGTCACTCGAATACATGTCAGAAAGTGCATACCACTCAAACCGACCGGCAAGCTGAGGAGTGCATATCGCGAGGTCTATATGGGAATAAGTGTGTGTTGTATCGGAAAGGAAGGTCGGTGTACCGGTGTTGAGGCAGACAAGATTGAGGTGTTAAACATTAAAGTCACCCACCAACATGAAAGGTGGAGGGAGCTGGTCAACGAGGTGTAGCACATCTGCCTTAGTAAGGGCAGATGACAATGGCGAATAGATATTACAAAGGGAAAAGGAAAAGGTGGATAGAGTGATGCGGACAGCAACTGCCTGTAGGTGAGTATGCAATGAAATGGGATGTGATAGACGTCGTCTGGAATGTGCATCAGAACCCCTCCATGGGCTGGGGTACCTTCCACAGGTGGCAGGTCGAAACGCACAGAGCTGTAGTGGGGAAAGTCTGCACGATCACTTGGACGTAACTTAGTTTCTTGGAGACAAACTAGAAGTGGGCAGTGCAATCGAAGGAGTAGTTTTAATTCCTCCCAATTGGAACGAAAGCCGCGAATGTTCCATTGTAGGAGCGCCATGACAAAAAATAAGAGAAGAAAGGAAGATAAAAAGGAACAAGCAGGTGGGGTCACCTCGACGGCCGCTGAGGACCGGACTTCGAGGGAGCACTACTGTTGCCATCTAGAGGCAGTGTGTCATGTTCCATAGGTGGCCAAACGATACATGTGCCACCTCCCTGACTTTATCAGGAGGGGCAGCTTCCGCCGCCAGTAAAATGCCGGTTGCCCGGCTAACAGTAGTGCGTCCCGGCGAGACAGAAGATGATTGGGGCCGACTACTGTTGGGCGGCGTGACGGATGGGTCATGCCTCGGCTCTTCTGGAAGAGTGACAGTGAGAAGAGGCAGTTGACGGTTGAGAAGCCTGAGAATGCAGAAAATCCTCATGGACGTGTTCCTTTTTCAAAGTCCGGGCATCTTGTTTAGGTGCCCACGGTTTATTAGAGGTTGATGAAGACTGAACTTTAGAAGCAGCAGGAGGAAGCGGGGATTTAGAATGGGCAATCTTCAGGCTGTCCGATCGCACAACTGTGTCAGCGAAAGTGAAATCGCAGGTCTGCATACCTGCATCATTAGTAGGTCGAGTGGACCTTACTGTACGTACCCGCTGGGAGGAAAGTGGGCTTTCGACTCGCCAACAACTTTCGAGCGGCAGATGTTGATACCTTTTCCGTAACCCAAATTTGCTGGATGACCTCTTCATCCTTATATACAGGGCAGTCCCGAGAGGAAGCCGCATGGTCACCGTTGCAATTAAGGCAGTGAGGGGACGGAGGTGGGCAATACCCCTCATGGGCGTCCCTACCACAAGTGACACATTTTGCTACATTAGGGCAAGATTGATGGGTATGGTTGTATCTGTGGCATTGGAAACAGTGCATTGGGTTTGGTATATAAGGGCGGACGGAGATAACTTCGTACCCTGCTTTGACCTTCGATGGGAGTTCAACTCTGTTGAACGTAAAAAACACAGCACGAGTCAGTGTCAGCTGGTTAACTACCTTTGTCAACACCCTATGCACGGCTGTTATACCCTGATCGGACATATAGGTTTGTATGTCTTCGCCAGACAACCCGTCAAGGGATCTCGTAAAAGTACCCCCCCCCCCCCCCCCCGGACGAGTTGAGCATGCGATGCGCTTCTACCTTGACAGAAAACGTGTGTAACAACGTAGTTTGTTTTTGGGCCTGGAAGGCACTGTGCACTGTGCACTTCCAGCAACAATGTACCATTGCGCTGAAGCGAACATGTCTTAACAGGGCCAGCAATCGCATCAACACCTTTCTGAATGACGAAAGGATTTACAGAATTGAAATCTGAACTGTTGGTTCGAGAGGCAACTAGGAATTTCGGGAGATCAGGCAAAGTTTTCTTTTGCTGAGTCGAATCTCTCTCTTGTTTCTGAGTCAAAGTCACAGAAGAAGAGAATGAAGTCATTGCGGAAGTGTCCCCCGTGATTACCGGCGTCTCCGATGGTGCGCTCCTTCCTAAAGGGGGCCCTCTCTGAGGGTTTATCCGCCTTAGGTGATTGTTCACACCTCAGGTCACACCTCCCGAGAACTGACGGAGGGACCAATTGGCATGTTCGGAAGGTACCAGCTCGGGTAATCACCCCTCCCTGGGCCTGGCCTTTACCAGGAGGTATGTACGTGCCCTACTTGTCTACCCAGGGCAGGGAATTACGTGTTATATGTATACATGTGGCGTCTGTTCGGAAAGAACAGACGTCACATTCTGATCCTGCAGCTGTTATTATTTAATATTCGTAGAATATATGACTTCAACTGCTATTGGGCAAAGCTGAAAATGTGTACCCAGCCGGGATTCGAACCCGGGTCTCCTGCTTTCTAGGCAGTTGCGCTGACCCCTACACCACTGGGGACACAGTGATCACCGCACCTGCAAGGACTACTCATGCACGCCTCCCGTCAGCTGGGAATTTGTATCTGACGGGAGGCGTGCATGAGTAGTCCTTGCAGGTGCGGTGATCACTGTGTCCCCAGTGGTGTAGGGGTCAGCGCAACTGCCTAGAAAGCAGGAGACCCGGGTTCGAATCCCGGCTGGGTACACATTTTCAGCTTTGCCCAATAGCAGTTGAAGTCATATATTCTACGAATATTAATTACGTGTTACCCCGTCACCTGCTACGCATGATAATGCATGGGTTGGCCTTCAGACACGCACAGGGAGGAAAGAAAAAGAATAGAGGAAGTGAAGAGAAAGAAGTGTCTCAAACTTCGAAGCGGAGACTAATGACAAGGAGAGGAAGGCTAGGAAAGTACAGCAAGGAGAGAAAGTTAATAAGAGAAACTAAGACAAGAAACCACCGTAACTCACAAAGGATGCCTGTCTCTGAGCGAAGGCATGAACCGGGAGGGAAAGTGAAGCAGCCTGGGGCAGAAGAAAGGCTGCTTCGGCTCGGGGCCCCGTGTGCGCCACACACGTACCCACAAAAGAGCTGTGGGCCCCCTGGAGGGATGAGCAATACTGCGAGGTGAAAGAAGTGGAAAGTACCACATAAAAATCTTAGGACCTGGCAGGGATCAAACCCCGTGACCTTTGGATTCATAGTCTGGCACTCTACCACTGTTCAACTGAGGCACAAGCTTATCAGAGGCTTATTTACAAGTTCCCTTGGACAAGTTCTCCAAATGATTTGTGGTACTCCACACACCCTTTGGAGTGTACCAATATAAACACCTTCCATTTGCAGTGGTTAGTGCCCTGGCAATATCCCATGGTTTTTTTGGAAGTATTTATAGCATCTGTTCCAGGGTGTGTTAATTATAAAGATGACACTGTTGTTAGGGTGCCACTAGAGAAGAGCCTTTATCAAATCTTCACAAACTGTTCATGATCTTTTAGACGACTGGCCTCAAATGCAACCTGTCCAAGTTGAGCTTCTTCCAGCATCCTGTTGTACATTTAGGCTTCAAGCTTTCTAAGGATGGCTTTCATCTTTTGCTGGAGCATGTTGCTGCAATCACAGCCATTTCTAGGCCTACTGATGTTAAAGAGTTAGAAGTCTTTTCAGGCATGATCACCTTCTATCTACGAATTTCTTTCTGCTGCCACCACTCTGGCTCATCCCCTACACTCCTTACTTCATAAAAATGCTCTATTTCAGTGAGCAAAAGCCTCTTAAAAGGTGTTCCAATGGTTGAAAACTTAACTATAATCTATCGCATGCTTGGTCACTTATCATCCAGGCCAGCAGTTGGTGTTGGCTACGGACACCTTGCGCATAGGTTTAGGTACTGCACACTACACAAGTTTGGTGAATGATCCAAGGTTCCAATTGCAGATGCTTCCAAAACTTTCATTCCTACTCAACTATGATATTCCCAAATTGAGAAGTTGACACTTGCCATTGTATATGCCCTTCTGACATTTCATGTGTTTATATATACATCTAAGTTTCACCTTATTACCGAACATAATTCATTGGTTGTTTTATTTAATTTTTCAGTAACCTTGCCCCTAGGCTTCAATTACTGGACACTTTCTTCATGGTATCACTACATGATACACTTTCAGCCTACTCATCAGCACACCAGTGCTGATACTCACTTTCAGCTTCCAATGGGACTATAGCCCTCCTTTCATAGCAGTGAGTTGCTATGTTTCCATTTGATTGTAGAGGTTCAGTAGACCATGGACAGATTTCCCATATACACTTCCAGGATCAATGAGGCTGTCGCTAAGGATCCAGTGCTCAGTAAGGTGGTGGTATCCAGTCAGTGTGAGTGGCCAGAGCAGCCTCCAGGCAAGGCTACTGATCCCTTGCACAATTACTTTGCCCTGTGCTACTGCCTCACTGTTTTTCATGGTGTTTTGCTCTCAGCTAAAGACAGCTCGGCTCCCAGGGTAGGCATTCTGGCTGCTCTTTGCTGGCTTGTCCTTCATTACTTTATCACAAGCATTGGGGTTCATCTTGCACTAAATATTTGGCACATCGCTACACATTGTGGCCTAAAATTGATAGTGATATTGTTCACATGGTTGTGGCATGGTGTGATTAACATCAGGCGACTCTGCGCTCGACACACATGCACGCGCGCATGTGCTGATCATTGTTTAGGCCTTCTTGAAATTTCCTTACTTGGCTCACTATACAAACGTATCCTTGGAGGCCACTATTCAGGCTCAGTCCCATGTTTTTGCTATTAAAGGACTTCCCTCAACAATCCTGTTGGACAATGGTCCTGACTTAGCTTGCCAAATCCTTTTGCACTTGGCAAGGCATTCACCATACGCAGGCTCCTCCATTTCATCCTTAGGCTAATGGTGAATCTGAGCGGATGGTCTGCACTTCCAAGGTTCAAATGTGTAAGCATGTTGAAGGTTCTTCCACTATAAAGGCCTTGATGTGCTACTTGAATTCCTGCTGGTTCACTCCCATAGGGATAAAAGCCCTAAGAACTGTTCAGTTGGAGTCAGCTTCTGCCTTTCTTATTTCCTTCCTCTCCTCATGTTAATGATCAGTGACCTTCTCAGTATAGACCCAGGGCTATGGTTTGAGCCCAAGGTTTTGAATGCTGGCCTAAATGGATTACAACACAGTTTTTGAGGTCAACACTTTTTTTTCATTTTCAGATCTGTGTCATGGTGTCTTTGGCTAGCAAGAGCAGATGATGTTGGTCATTACTCTCTGGATCATCTGTGACAGATGTTGCATCACCTGGGAACAGGGCTGCGGTGGCCTTGTTAGTAGGTGGTGGTTGTACTGTCTTGAAACTGGAGGGGATGCTTCCCTTGGCACCCAAGGGGCACTCCTGCCCAGAGAGGCAACTACCTTCTCCCTCTGCACTACTGCCTACTGTGGTCACCTCTGCAGTCACAGTCATACCAGGTGCCAACGGAAGCATCCACTCCAGTCTTCAAGACAGTACAACCACCACATACCAATAAGGCCACAATACCCCTGTTCCCAAGTAATACGACATCTGTCACAGACGTTCCAGAGAGTAACAACAAACATCTGCTCTTGCTAGTCAATGCTAAAAATCACCATTGCCTCAAGTCTCACTATTTCCACCCGTATCACAATGTTCTGGCATGGAAACTACATTGGTACAAGATGCGAGGTGTCTAAGTGCCAGATGCTAAGAAGTAGCCTGTACTACTCTTATTAATGCTTTGACAAACATTCACACAATCTCACAAGCACACAACTGTCATTTCTGGCTGTCGCACTTCCTATTACTATATTGTTAATTCCAACCTGGTCTTTCCATTATTAGAACACTTACAATTACAGATACATTTAATCAATCAGTTTACAGCCCTGGGTTCTTTGTCAAACATAGGATATTTATGCTAACAAGGCAAAGAATCATTTAACCATACCTGCAATGGCACACATCAATAAATACAAATTTAGTAGAATAATGACTTTCCATGCCAAAAGGAAATTTAAACATTGTGAAATTTATCAGGTTGTGCTGAAACCAAATATAGATGCTACACAGCTATTTCCAAACTGTAGTTGTTAACATATAAGGGGAAAAATATTTCAAAAGAACTTGTGACATTGCTTTCTTTTGAGGAACTTTGATCAGTTTCAATGGGTATAATGTAAAAAAAGACTTGTTTTGCCAGTAATGTAATTAAATGTGACCTGTGATGGCAATAAGTATAACATAACTGATAAGTATATTATTAATCTGACAGAAATTCTCCAAAAATATGTGAAATAATTATTCAAGAGAGAGAGAGAGAGAGAGAGAGAGAGAGAGAGAGAGAGAGAGAGAGAGGTTCAACAGCTGACAGTCACACTCATGAATCCATGGCCTAAGTTATGAATAACCGTTCCTATCCATCCTATTTCTCCTCTGTCCTATCTGACAAAGAAAGTAACTTCCGAAAGCTTGTGTTTATGTTTATTCTCATGTGACTCTTTGCAGAACTAAGCTGAGATAGCTACTCTCCAGCCACTCTCTCTCTCTCTCTCTCTCTCTCTCTCTCTCTCTCCCCCCCCCTCTCAATTTCTTGATAGATGTATTTTCATTTTCAAAATACAAAAACACTAAAAAAATGAAATAAGACAAAAATAAGAAACATGTAGTAGCTCAAGAATAAACTAACAGAAACTAAAACCAAAAATGAAAAAAAAGGGGGTGGCACAAAAGCTGACCATAAAGTGAAAAAAATTTGTCCCACTAATACAAGTTACAAAAAGTACACTATACTTTAATAGCTGTGTTTTTTTATCTTATTACACTCTTAAATATTCACCTTTACATTTAAAAGCTGTATAAATTTTTAATAATAATGTACATTATTCTATAACAGAGAAATTATAAGAAATATTGTATCATACATCATACTTGTAAAATGCATTGCTAATGGTATTCATTATTATTGGCAAGGAATGCTGTGCTGTATCATTATATATCACTGTGAGGCTGAGCTGTGGAATATCATATGTGTTGACATTCATTGCCGCCATATGGGGTGCTATGTCCAAGAGAAGAGAGAAATTTCCATTGTACATATCAACAGATGATGCACCACTTATTTCCAGATTTTGTATAAATTCATCCAGGTCTTCCGACGTAGCATTATGCACAGCAAACCTTGAGTTGGCTTTATAAGTATCTGAAATGAAACAAACAACAAATTTAATTGTTATTTACTTGTATTACAAAAAGTAGTTGCACAGAATGTCATTGTGTATTACATTCACAAAGTAAGCAAACACTGTGGCATATTGCAGTGACTGTAAATAAGAAGTGCCTTTAAAATCATTCCCAACATCAAGTGTGTCAAGTGACAGTTTAATTTGTGCGAATACTACCTCAAGCATAGTAAAATAACCATTTGAAAACAGAAAATCACGAACCCGATCGAATTACAGATGAAAATCCTGGAAGGGAGAGAAAGTTATACACATTTGAAGGAAAGCCCTGACGAAATTTTAAATGAACAAACCAAACTAAAACGCAAACATTATCTAGACAACTTCATTAAAATTTTCGAATCAAGTTAAAACAAAGATATGTATCATAATACCATAACATAATAAAGATCACACCACACTACCAAAGATCCCACTATATGCAGTAATAAACAAACTGTAACCATAGAGCATCGCTGGAGGATATGTCAAACTGACAGAATAGCAGTAATGAAGTAACTCCTCATAAACATAAAATAAAATATATACATATATACCATCTAAAGAGCATTTATACTGCAATTATATGCAGATATTATAATGAATTATACCTCCACAATGCCATATGGACGCAAGTCTGGAATAATGTGTCACAAAAAATGTATCAAAATTGTATCTTTATTTTACTCATTTTAACCTTAAATATTTGTCTGCAGATAGCATGATGATGGCCACAGAGTCAAAATAGGCCTATTGCTATAATAATAAACAGTTTTTAACATATATAAAGTAAAGCAGCATTTTGGCATTACTTAGATTAACAATATGTCCTTAAAAGACATGCACAATTCTGCAGGCCAAAATGAAATGTGATTTTGCAGCTGTTTACAAAAATGTCACTTTTGTTGTAATTGATTGGTTGCTTGGAACAGATAGACCAAACTGCTAAGGGGAAGGGGTGAGAATAGGAAAGGAGGGGAAGGGAGATAAAATGCAGTCAAGGGTGAAAGAAGGAACAAAGACTGCATTAGCTCAGAGACCAAGGCTAGACACACATGTACTCCCGAAAGAGCCATGAGCCCCCTGGGGAGTTGTTATAATTCAGAGTGTACTCAAAGTTTGAAGTGTCGCTAATTTCATTGTACTTTCTCTGACTCTTTTAATCATACACTGCATAAAATAATCATGATGAAGGTGCCTGGTGAATCATTCTGTGATATAACACTACTTCCATCTTCTTCATAAACTGATGAATTACTCATTATGGAATTAAAGTATATGTAACTTAATATGGTACACCAATAACCATAACAGATTTCTCTCATTAGAAACTGTTATCCATAAATAATCATAATGGTGCAATTTTATATTCTAGATAGCTTTAACATTATAAGGATAAATATGTTAAGCAGTGTGTTGACCTATATTATGATGGTATATAAAGCTGGTATATACTCTAATCTTAATATAACTTTTTATCTGGTAATATTAAAACACAATGACATTTATGGTACATACTGAACCTACACTTTTTACATGTAATAAATAACAAATTCCACATTACCTCCACTAAGAACAAGTAGCTTCATCTTAGCTTCAATAGTCTGAATGCTGTTCAGATACAAGCCCAGTGCTGCAAATCCCAAGGGAAGAATTATCATGAAATATAACTTCTGTATGTCCCTCACCATACGCAGGATTCTGAGCTTCAGTAAGGCAACAAGAATTTGTAGTGTGTTTGGTTTTGTTTCAATAGGTTCAAACCCAAGGCCAGGGATTAAATGAGTTTCTTGATTGATGTTTCCATCCATTTGGGTCTCTGTACACACTGCAATAGAAATCTGATTTAAACATGTACTTTATCCCACACAAAGCCGTAAGCATCAAGCAAAAAATTTAAGACATTATAATTTCTACTGTAACAGTCTTATTTATTAATATTTAACCAGCACTATGTGTTTCAGCATCTTGTTTCTATCATCAGGTTTATGTTTACTTGTATATTGCATTAATGTGAAATGTAGTTAGGATCATTTGTTCTGATGGTAGAATGATGCTGATACATATCACTAAAAAAAAGTGACTTTCATTACAAATTATTTCATAAAATCTTTCAGTACAATTGCAGCCCTCAAATAACATTCCCTATAACAAGGATTAATTTATGTTATACTAAAAATGACATCCATATGGTAGAAGAAGACTTTCCTGGTGGGAAAAATATGTATAAAACATAAAGATCGTTTGACTTATCGAAAGCACAGACACAAAAACACATATAAAACACACACACACAAACATTCAAGCTTTCACAACCATTGGCTGATTCATCAGGAAAAGAGGAAGGAAGAAGGGGGAAAAGGAAAGGATTCGGGTTTTAAAGGAGTGAATGAGGGGTCATTCCACTCCCGGGATTGGAATGACCCCTCATCCACTCCCTTAAAACCTGCATCCTTTCCTTTTTCCCTTCCTTCCTTTTTTCCTGACAAAGCGGCCAACGGTTGTGAAAGCTTGAATGCTTGTGTGTGTTTTTATATGTGTTTTTTGTGTCTAACAGCAAGCCTGTGCTTTGGGTAAGTCAAACAATCTTTATTTTTTATACAAAAAAATGACATCAGTTTCGTTCGGTAAAACAGTCAGACCAAAAATATGTACTGAAAGTGACAATAAGGAAAAAACACAATTATGATTACTCCCGGATGCAATTAAGAAGTCCTTTTCAAGGTTCCATGGTCAACACAATGTTATAAATACTTATCAAATATTTCTGCGGATAAGGTGAGGTACAAATTTGCATCAAAATTTTATAGCTTAAGCATGTATCTAGCCTACCCTGAAAATTTACTGTATTTAAGCGAATGCATGCCACACTTATTTCCAGATTTTGGGATCAAAATTATGCCTGTGGCTTAGATCTGGAGGCAAAGCTTCAGTAATTTCCAAAAAATGCCACTAGAAGCTGCCATAAGTAGTAGGTTTTGTGTGGATTTCACCTTTTGTCGAGGTGTTTGGAGTCTACTTTTGGGCATGTAGTGATACATTGTATCTGGTCATGAAGAAGCAATCCCCCCCCAACTGACTAGTTTAAGAGAAAAGTCATTTCTTATGCCGAGATGACTTTTAATCGTGCCGAATCACATATTATGTGGGTGAAAAAACAAGAAATTGCCTGGGCACAGAAGATAAAAGGATTTTAAAGGAAACCGCAATTGTGATGTGTAGCTCCAAAATATTTTAACCCTTTCACTGCTCCCTATGTAAATATACGTTAATCATTTCAGTGTGACTCTGGATATACTGAGAAATTATTTTTGACAAGCAACACTGTAAAATCAAGCTGCATTGTAAATAATTAATTCTATTCGTGCTTTATGGCATATAGGTTATTTTAGGTACCCTTGTCTGCACAGTAAATTAATAAAGCTTGTAAAGTGAAAATTTCCTTAAAAAATTATGTAAAACTTTGTTTTAATAAATCTTTCCTTCACAATGTAAATTTCAGACTAAATTTAAATCTAATATTTTTATACCATTGTATAAGACAACCCCGAATTTTTGCCCTTTTCTTATGATTAAGCCATCATCTTATCTGCAGAAATATACGGTAACTGTTACCAGAAATATTGATTATTCTTCATTTTATCACTTTCAGTATAAATATATGTCCATCAAATGATTATTATCTTTTTTTTTTAAATATTTAAATTTGGAGAGATCTATTCATTGCTCACATAAATTATATTTTTAATACTAAATTAGCAATTAAAATTGAAAGAATGTTTTTCACCAACCCTTGGATATATGTTAAATCCATGTTAAGCAGCTTTGCTCTGCTCCACCTATCTGCCTACCAGTGCAACAATACAGTTTCAGCAGAAAGTATCAACAGGTATTGAAAATATCTCAGATTGCCCTATAGTTTTGGTTTCTTGGAGCAAAATCAGTGTCGTCAATGGAAAGTCTATTAAGGAATAATAGAAGCAATATTTTTGAAGGTATTTTTTTAAGTATTAATAATAAACAGGGACAGAATGTTACCAGTGTTACAACATGTATCTTCAGTTATCTGATAGGACTGATATCACTATGAACTACTCAGGACTGCAAGAGTAGTTAAGTATTTTCTTCTGATGTCTTGCAAAGGGTATTCTGAAAACTAATGAGCAGTAGCGTCATGAGAATATGGTAGAAGGCAGTTCCACCTGTACATGGAAAAGTCACCATTCTCTAGCGGCGAGTGAGTAGCCGCGCGGTCTGAAGCACACGTTACAGATCATGCGGCCTCCCGCATCGGGAGTTCGAATCCTCCATCGGGCATGGATGTATATGTTGTCCGTAGATTAGTTTAATTAGTTTAAGTAGTTTGTAAGTCTAGGGACTTACGGCCAAATCAGTTTGGTCCCATAGAATTACAAATCCAAGCTAGCATTAAAACAATAAAAAAAGAAGGATAAATTATATATAAACTAGAGGAAGGAGGAAAGGTAACAACTGGCATATACCTGAGCCACTGAGTAGTTGAAAGTGCACAACCAACACAAAATTCTCTCTCTCTCTCTCTCTCTCTCTCTCTCTCTCTCTCTCTCTCTCTCACACACACACACACATCTTACATTTACAACAAATAATGTGCTGACCGATTCTTACAATAACAAACTGGGATCCATCAGTAAGCTTTTCTCGTACTATACAATGTATTAAACATTGAAATGCAGTGTACTTACGTTTTCCAGGAAAGTCAGTGATGCCAGTTGTAATAATACCACCCTCATTTTGCAAACTTTGATAGGAAGTGCTTTTTGACTGCAGTGACAGAGACCTGCTCAATGCACGATTTCTAACCATCTTCTTAGACAGGTTGTCCATTGTGCAGTCTGTTTCTTCATCTCTTTCCAAATGCAAGAAAACCTACAAGTAGCACACCAGCTCCCATTACGGGAAGGAATACATTTGAAATGTACAACAGCATGTGATATACTTAAAAACAGAAACCAAGTGAGACTGATAAAGAATACACAATATTTATAAAATGTCAACCATTTTCTCCCTTTCACACAGCTGTTATGAAGGTTACAAGTTTTCAGATGTGGAAATAGGGACAAGTGAGTCCTGATGACTGCCTGAAATATTGCTAACTGGAGCAAATAGCACCCTAAAACTTCAACTTGACATTTTCACACACAATGCCTCAAAGCAAGGCTGAAGGCACATACTAACCTCCAGAATTCTGGCTTCCTGAATATAGTGACACCACTTGACATTACTAAGGAATTACAGTAGCTGATATAATATTTCAACAATATAATGAGGATAATTTTGTAACCCATCGCAAAGCTGTACATCACACTGCGACATACACAAAGAGCTGTATACTCACAAAAGTTCAGTTTTCGGCCATTAGCCTTCATCAGAAAAAGACACCACTCAGACCATGCAAAGACACACTTCACAGATATGTAACGCTCATCTCTGGTCACTGGATACAGAGTTAATGACTCAATATGTAGTGGCTGATGATGACAGTTTTGTGTCTGAAGTGTGCCTGTATGATTTTGTATCAGCTGTTCACTCCCCCCCCCCCCCCTCCACCCTGTTGAAGGCTAATGGCCTAGAGCAGATGATGTGTGTGTACAAATGTCTTTTTTGTCTGTCACACCTCAATGTACATTTGGGATGAGTTGCAAACTATCCTTATTAAATTGTTAGTTTATATAAATTTTAAGTTTGTCTCTAGTTGTAATGGTAACCCTTATAACTGCCAGCATTTGCTTAAGTATTACTGAGGAAGAGAAAAGACCAGAAGAAAAGTTTGGATTTTATGGTACCAGTGATTATCATGCTAACAGAAACCAAAGAACAAGCTTCAGCTTGAGGAACAATATAGAAGGAAATCATCTGTATTCTTCACCAAGGAAGCATTACAGTCTTGGCTTGCCTTAATGAAAATATGGAAACAATGGAAAACAGAAATGTTCATCAATGGGTTGTAAAGACCTTGAATCTATGTTGTTGTTAATATCTTTACAGAAAAAATAGATGAAGATTACTCACAAGGCAGACATACTATAGTATGTATGCCTAGGTGTGTTTGCGCCTGTGTAAATTGTGTGTGTGTGTGTGTGTGTGTGTGTGTGTGTGTGTGTGTGTGTGTTTTCTATTTATTTGTGCTACTATCACACCTGTGCTCCTTTGCCTGGTGAGTAATCTTCATCTATTTTTTATATATAATTTTTCCTGCTAGGAATTTGTCTATAATATTCTTTACAGAAAAACTTATTTTACATTTTCATGCAGACCAGACTTTAAAAATACAAAATTGAGAAAAATGTAAAATCAAGAAGAACATTAAAACCCATAAAATATGAGCAAGAACATATGTCATTGGCATACTGTATAGAATTAACAATTTTAATTATCTTCAGAAGGCCTTCATTGTATAAAACCTGTGTAAGTGAAGGAAATTAAATGCACAAATGGTAAATCTAGAATAAGAGTACTATCATACTTGTGTGTTTGGCACAGGAATGTTGTCAGTACTATCCATGAGGAATTACAGGAACAAAGCACCAAGAGTCTTTTTTTTTTTTTGTGGTTTTAGGGGGCACAACTTCTATGGTCATTAGCGCCCAGCCAAAAACATAGATTTGCTATGATCTCAAAAAAAAAAAAAAAAAAAAAAAAAAAAAAAAAAAAAAAAAAAAAAAAAAAAAAAAAAAAAAATGGTGACTGTCAGAACATCAACAAGAGGCTAAAAACGAAAGATAAAAGGGTTAAATATCCTTGGATAAGTTGGCCAAGTTGATAAAACGCAAAACTCTAGCAGCTGCTCGTGTGTCATCAGCTAAAATGTCCTCCAGAGTAGACGGAAAGTGATGGTCTACACGGATATGATTAAAATTAACGCAAGTCAGTAAAACATGTCGCACTGTCAGCAGTTCACCGCAGGAGCACAGCGGTGCAGGGTCGGCAGACAGCAAGTGACGGTAACTGAGACGGCAGTGACCGATCCGCAACCGGGCCAGGATGACCTCCTCCCGCCGAGAGGGGCATGAGGAGGTCCTCCAAGCGGTCGGGATAGGTTTTACAGTTCGCAATTTATTGTTGGACATAGAAAACCACGCACTGTGCCATTGCGACACGATACTCCAGCGGAGAGCCCGTTGAACATAGTCCGATGGGACGCAAAAGGTAGCCACATGAGGCAAAAGAGCTGCGGCCTTAGCCGCTATGTCGGCGGTCTCATTCCCGGGCACACCTACGTGGCCAGGGACCCACAGGAAAGAAACGTGACAGCTGTCATCTGCTAGCAACTGGAGGGAGCGTTGGATCCGATACATGAGAGGATGGTTCGAGAAAGGGTCCTTAAGACTCTGCAGGGCACTAAGGGAGTCCGAACATATGGCATAGAAAGGTTGGCGGTGGCGGCAGGTATACAAAACGGCCTGGTGGAGGGCAAAAAGCTCAGCCGTGAAATTCGAGCACCGGTCAGGGAGCTTGTATTGGAACTGGTTGTCCCCGATGATGAAGGCAGATCCGACACCGGCAATGCTCTTGGAACCATCAGTGTAAATAAATATGGCATTATCGAACCGCGAACGGAGTTCGACAAGCCTCGAGCGGTATACCAAATCCGGAGTGCTCTCTTTGGGGAGCGAACTAAGTTCAAGGTGAGTGTGAACCTGGGCCTGATGCCACGGTGGCAATGGGCTTTCGCTCAACCGAAAGGTGGAAGGAAGGGTAAAATCGAGCCGCTGTAGTAGGCGGCGAAACCGAACTCCAGGTGGAAGCAAGGCAATCGCAGACAACTAATATTGAAGATCGAGTAAGTAGCCAAAAATAATCGGTAAGATGGATGGCTGGGCATAGACCGTAAGCGGCATGCGTACCGACACAAGAGTATGTCACGTCGAGTGGTCAAGGGTAATACAGCAGCCTCGGCATACAGACTTTCAACAGGACTGGTATAAAACGCACCGGTCGCCAGGTGTAATCCCCGATGGTGAATAGAGTTGAGTGGGCGGAGAATCGACGGCCGTGCAGAAGAGTATACAAGGCTTCCATAGTCGAGCTTCGACTGAACAATGGCCTGGTAAAGGTGAAGCAGGACGGTACGATCCGCTCCCCATGACGTGCCACTGAGGACACGAAGAACGTTAAGGGATCGGGCACAACGGGCAGCCAGGTAGGACAGTGTGTGGACCAGCAAAGTTTACGATCCAACATGAGTCCCAAGAATTTCGTAGTCTCCACAAAAGGGAGAGCAACAGGGCCGAGATGTAGAGAAGGTGGAAGAAATTCCTTGTATCTCCAGAAATTGATACACACCGTTTTCTCAGTGGAGAATCGGAAGCCGTTTGTGATGCTCCAGGAATATAAATGGTCAAGACAGCGTTGAAGAGAACGCTCCAAGAGAGACGTCCGCTGGACGCTGCAATAAATTGCGAAATCGTGAACAAAAAGAGATCCGGAGACGTCGGCTGAGAGGCAATCTACGATCGGATTGATTGCAATGACAAAGAGCGCCACAGTCAAGACGGAGCCCTGTGGTACCCCATTCTCCTGGCAAAAGGTATCTTACAAAACAGAGTCCACCCGTACCCGGAACTTGCGATCCGCCAAAAACGCTTGAATGAAAAGAGGAAGACGGCCCCGAAGGCCCCAAGTGTACAATGTGCGGAGAATGCCCGCTCTCCAACAGGCATCATATGCCTTCTCCAAGTCGAAGAACACTGCTACTGTTTGACGCTTCTTTAGAAAGTTGTTCATTATGAAGGTCGACAACGTAACGAGGTGATCAGCAGCAGAGCGGTGTCGACGAAAACCGCATTGGATATTAGTCAGGAGGCGGTGAGATTCGAGGAGCCAGACCAACCGAGCATTAACCATATGTTCCATCACCTTACAGACACAGCTCGTCAGAGAAATAGGACGATAGCTGGAAGGAAGATGTTTGTCCTTCCCTGGTTTGGGGATGGGGACAACAATGGCTTCGCGCCAACTTGTGGGAACATCACCTTCAGTCCATATGCGATTGTAGGTACTGAGAAGAAAACACTTGCCCGCGAGAGAGGTTCTTCAGCATTTCAATATGAATGGAATCGGGCCCGGGAGCAGAAGATCGGGACAGGGCGAGAGCACGGTCTAGCTCCTGCATGGTGAAGGCGACGTTATAATTTTCACGATTAAAAGAGTGGAAAGAAGGCGAGCGTGCCTCCTCTACCTGTTTGCGAGGGAGAAAGGCAGGGTGGTAATGGGCAGAGCTCAAAACCTCCGCAAAGAAATGGCCCAATGCGTTGGAAACGTCAGAGGGGTCCACGAGGACTGCGTTCTCCACGGTCAGGCCAGGAATCGGGGAGTGGACTTTGATGCCGGATAAACGGCGTAGGCTACGGCAAACAAATGTGGTGGGAGTAAAACGGTTAAAAGAACTAGTAAAAGCAGTCCAGCAAGCTTTCTTGCTGTTGTTTATGATACAACGACATTGCGCTCTCATACGTTTATAATTTGGAGAATTGCATAAAGTCGGATGGCGGCGGAAGGTGCGTAAAGCACGGCGCCGGGCTCTAAGCGCGTCGCGGCAGGCTGCAGTCCACCAAGGGACCGGGACACGATGTGGAGAAGAGGATGTACGAGATATGGAACGTTCAGCAGCTGTGAGAATAACATCTGTGAGGTAATCAACCTGACTGTCACAGGTGGAAAAAATTCCGATCGTGAAAAACAGCCATGGAAGAATAAAGCCCCCAGTCGGCTTTAGAAATGTTCCAACTGGTGGGACGAGGAGATGGGGAATGATGCAGAAAGTGGATGATACAGGGGAAATGGTCACTTGAGTACGTGTCAAAAAGTGCATACCACTCAAACCGACCGGCAAGCTGAGGAGTGCATATTGCGAGGTCTATATGGGAGTAAGTGTGTGTTGTGTCTGAAAGGAAGGTCGGTGCACCGGTGTTGAGGCAGACAAGATGGAGGTGTTGGAGAAGGTCCACCAAAAGGGAGCCTCTCGGACAAGGTGCCGGAAAGCCCCATAGGGGGTGGTGGGCATTAAAGTCGCCTACCAACACGAAAGGTGAAGGGAGCTGGTCAACAAGGTGTAGCACATCTGCCCTACTAAGGGCAGATGACGATGGCGAATAGATATTACAGAGGGAGAAGGTAAATGTGGATAAGGTGATGCGGACTGCAACTGCCTGTAGGTGAGTATGCAAGGAAATGGGATGGAAATAGACATCGTCTCGAAGGAGCATCAGAACCCCTCCATTGGCTGGGACACCTTCCACGGGTGGCAGGTCGAACCGCACAGAGGTGTAGTGTGGAAAGTCTGCACGATCACGTGGACACAACTTTGTCTCTTGGAGGCAGACTAGAAGCGGGCAGTGCAATCGAAGGAGTAGTTTTAACTCCTCCCGATTAGAACGAATGCCATGAATATTCCATTGAAGGAGCGCCATGATAAAAATGAGAGAAGAAATAAGGATAAAAACCAACTAGCAAGTGGGGTCACCTCGACGGCCGCTGAGGACCGGATTTCGAGGGAGCACTGCTATCGCTCTCCAGGGGCAAAGGGTCGTGGTCCATAGGTTCGACCGACGTGCCTGCCACCTCCCTGAGTTGATCAGGAGGGGCAGTTTCCACCGCCGGTAAAGGGCCAGGTGCCCGGCAGACGGAGCGACCCGGTGAAACAGAAGACGGCCGAGGCCGGTAACTGTTGGACGGCGTGACGGATAGGTCACGCCTCGGCGGGGAAGGAGAGGAACTCTTTTTCTTGTCAGCTCTTCTGGAAGAGTGACGGCGGGAAGAGGCAGTTGACGGTTGGGAAGCCTGAGAACGCAGAAACTCCTCTCGGAAGGGGTTCCTTTTTCAAGGTCCGGGCATCTTGTTTTGGTGCCCGCGGTTTACTAGAGGTTGAAGACTGTACTTTAGGAGTAGCAGGAGGAAGCGGGGACGTGGAACGGGCAATCTTCGGGCTGGTGGATCGCACAACTGTGTCAGCGAAAGTGAAATCACAAGTCTGGGTACTGGAATCCTTTGTAGGTCAAGTTGAGGTGAGGACCTTACTGTACGTGCCCGCTGGGAGGACAGTGGGCTTTCGACTCGCCAACAACTTTCGAGCGGCAGATGTTGATACCTTCTCCGTAACCCGAATTTGCTGGATTACCTTCTCATCCTTGTATACAAGGCAGTCGCGAGAGGAAGCCGCATGGTCACCGTTGCAGATTAGGCAGTGAGGGTACGGAGGTGGGCAATCCCCCTCATGGGCATCCCGACCACAAGTGACACATTTTGTTGCATTTGGGCAATGTTCACGGGTATGGTTGTACCTGTGGCACTGAAAACAGCGTGTTGGGTTAGGTACATAAGGGCGGACAGAGATGACTTCATACCCTGCTTTGACCTTCGATGAGAGGTCAAATCTGTTGAACGTCAAAAACACAGTACGAGTCGGTTTCAGCTGGTTATTGATCTTTTTCATTACCCTATGGACGGCTGTCACACCCTGGTCAGACATATAGGATTGGATGTCTTCATCAGACAACCCGTCAAGGGATCTCGTGAAGACTACCCCCCGTGATGAGTTGAGTGTGCGATGTGCTTCCACCTTGACAGGAAACGTGTGTAACAGTGTAGTCCAGATTAGTTTCTGAGTTTGGAAGGCACTGTCCACTTCCAGCAACCATGTGCCATTGTGCTGACGTGAACAGGTTTTAACAGGGCCAGCAATTGCATCTACACCTTTCTGTATAACGAAAGGATTGACAGAATTGAAATCCTTTCCGTCGGTGCGAGAGACAACCAGAAATTTAGGTATATTAGGCAGAGTCTTTTTAGGCTGAGGCGAGTCTAACTTACGTTTGTGGGTCAACGTCACGAAAGAAGATAAGGAAGTCATTGCGGAAGTGTCCCCCGTGATTACTGGCGTCTCCGATGGCGCGCTCCTTCCTAGTGGGGGCCCTCTCCGAGGGCTTACCCGCCTTAGGTGATTGTTCACACCTCAGGTCACACCTCCTGAGAACTGACAGAGGGACCAATCGGCATGTTCGGAAGGTACCAGCTTGGGTAATCACCCCTCCCTGGGCCTGGCCTTTACCAGGGGGTACGTACGTGCCCTACTTGTCTACCCGGGGCGGGGAATTACGCGTTACCCCGTCACCTGCTACGCATGATAATGCGTGGGTCGACCTTCAGACACACACACAGGGAGGAAAGAAGAAGAATAGAGGAAGTGAAGAGAAAGAAGGAAAGAAGTATCTCAAACGCCGAGGCGAGGAAAGTACAAGGAGAGAAAGACAGAAACAAAGGGTAAGAAAGGAAGGAACGAAGGAAGAAAAACGACAAGAACCACCGTAGCTCAGGAAATATGCCCGTCTCCGGGTGAAGGCATAAACCGGGAGGGAAAGTGAAGCAGCCTGGGGCAGAAGAAAGGCTGCTCTGGCTCGGGGCCCCGTGCGCGCCACACACGTACCCACAAAAGAACTGTGGGCCCCCTGGGGGGTCAGTTGTTTGTTTTAAGCATGGAATGAGACAAAAGGAGACAGATTTGCTACAGTACAGCTTCCTCCAATCAATCTCACTGACAAACAGTCAATGTTTCAAATAATTAAGTAGAAAAGTAATAAAGTAAAGTACAGGTTGGAATTAACAATATAGTAATAAGGACAATTTACAACTAACTGCAAAAGACGTGACGACGAGTTTTAACAGGACCATTAAAAAAACATACACGTACTACATTTCAGCTATCAGCCATGGCCTTCTTCAGAAAATTGAACATTCACACAATCACACAGGCACACAACACAGTCACACTACCATCAGGGGAGTGGTGACCAAGCTGTTTAGTCCCCTCTAACTTCTAACAACAACAACAATACCGTCAGATCTGCCTGCTGCACTTTGAATCACTATCTGCGGTGTGAAAATAGGGGAGGGGAGATAGGAAGGTTGCATCATGGTGGTTGGAATGGATACAGTATGGCCTTGCAGAACATCTTTGGCAGAATGTCAAATTTCTGGGCATGAGGATGAGGGTTTGGCAAAGCATGCAGTTTAGTTGCCGGCCGTGGTGGCTGAGGGGACTGAGGCACTTCAGTCACGGTCTGCACGGCCACTACTGTCGGGGCTTCGAATCCCCCCTCTGGCATGGATATTTGTGCTATCCTTAGTTGTAGGTGGTTCATAAGTAGTTTGTAAGTTTAGGGACTGATGATCCTGTAGTTAAGTCCCTTAAGCTTAACAAACATTTGAACATTTGAAGCAGTTTAGTTTTTTAGTCCAGGGTAGGACTGGGTGACAATGTGAGTGCACTTTCTTGGATGGTTAATGGTGGTAGAGAAAGGCCTTCACAGACAGAAAAAAAACCTACAGACCTAGTCTGCAAACAGATCTCCCATTCCATATCCCAACACATCCGAAAAGCCTCCCTCTACTACCAGTAACCATCAATGAAAGACCACTCCATTTGTCAACCATTATTACCCTGGAATAACAACTATATTGAAACCTTTGCCAAGGGTTTGATTTTCTGTCCTCATGTTCAGAAATGAGAACCATTCTGCCAAAGATCCTTCCTACCCCTCCTAAAGTAGTGTGTTCCAGCCCCCATCCAACCTCCGTAACATCGTAGTCCATCCCTATGCCACCCAGAAACCAAGCCCACTGCCATAGTAATCATTCCCCTGAGGAAGACCCCATTTCAAGATCTGTCCAATACACCCACCCATCACTTCTTATTCCAGTCCTGTCACAGGCTTATCCTCCCCAATCAATGGCTGGTCCATCTTTAAAGCAGCCACGTAATTTACCAACTGTGCTGCAATTACTGCACAGCTTTCTATATTGGCATGATCACTAACCAGCTGCCCATTAGGATGAATGGCCGCTGCCAAACAATGGCAAAAAACAAGGTAGGCCACCCTGTGGCATGGCATGCAGTGGAAAATATACTTCATTTCAATGGCTGCTTCACAACCTGGGCCATCTGTATCCTCCCACCCACCACCAGCTTTTCTGAACTGCACAGTATGGGAGTTATCCATACAGTACATCTCTGTCCTATTCTGAGTGGTGTGTGTGTGTGTGTGTGTGTGTGTGTGTGTGTGTGTGTGTGTGTGTGTGTGTGTGTGTGGAGAGAGGAGGGGTGGGGGGAAGGACCATGCTCTGCAAGACCTTGCTGTATCCATCCTCACTACCGTGACACAACCTTCTTATCGCCCCTTCCTGCCACTATTTTCACACCGCAGAGTGTGATTCGAAGTGTGGCAGCTGGAGCTGATGGTTGTGTGACAGTGTTGTTCACCTGTGAGATTGCGTGAATGTTCTATTTTCCGAAGACGGCCATGGCCGATAGTTGAAGTGTAGCATGTGTGTTGTCACTTCTTTGCAGTGAGTTGTAAACGTTCCTTATTACTATATACATTATTAAGTAGTGTATACAAAATAGAGATTGAGTAACTTACCCAAAGCACAGGCTCATTGAAAAACACAAATAAAAACATACACAAACAAACAATCAATCAAGCTTTCACAACCGTTGGCCGCTTCATCAGGAAAAGAGGAAGGAAGGAGGGGAAAAAGGAAAGGATGCGGGTTTTAAGGGAGTGGAAGGACTTGCCTTAGGGGAAAAAAGGAAAGGTAAACAAGCACACCCACACCCCACACATATACGCACACAATCACACCAAGGTAGACATTTGTAGAGGGGGGGGGGGGGGGGAAGAAGGTAAATCCTCCACTCCCTTAAAACCCGCATCATTCCCTTTTTCCCCCTCCTTCCTTCCTTCCTTCCTTCCTTCCCCTTTTCCTGATGAAGCAGCCAATAGTTGTGAAAGCTTGATTGTTTGTTTGTGTGTATTTTTATTTGTGTATCAATGAGCCTGTGTTTTGGGTAAGTACTCAATCTCCATTTCTTATAAATATTTATCCCATCAGGAAAGTTTCCTTCTATATTATTTATTAAGTAGTGTTTTAATGGCATCATGGGGCCTATATATGTGAATGGATGAATGTAAGTGGATCAGTCACTATAGTAAAAAAGTAATACTTCACTTTTCTTAAGTGAATCAGTTTAAAGGAATTGCCAACTGTAAGTACTTGAAACTGCAACACACAATCACAAACATGAACTGCTAAACACACCAAATGAGGCAGTTGCTTCAATTTATGTACTGTAAAATCATTCCATCTTTTCTTGTCTCTCATTGATATGTTACACAATATAACCCTTTTCCCTCTTTTTCCCTCTCCTTCCCTTCTGCCTGACGAAGCAGCTAGGCTGCGAAAGCTTGCATGCGCGCGTGTGTGTGTGTGTGTGTGTGTGTGTGTTTATTTGTTGCTATCACTGCCTGTGCTCCTTCGCCTGGTAAGTGGACTTCATCTATTTTGTAAGTATACAATATAACATTGACCACACAAAAAGTGGTGTGTTGCCACTCTACGAGTGATAGGAAAACATTTCAAAGACTGCTGCTGGGCCCAATCTACACTTTTGAAGACATCACAAAAATTATATAATAATTTGTAGGAATGAGTTTCATCTGTTTTAAAAAATCACAGACAAGCTACAGCAATTTTCTGACATGCTACAACTACAAATTATATCCTACATCATGTGTACTATATGTACAATATATGATCCATAGGATAAATAAATAAATATGTCAAAACATGTGTTTTTGAAATATCTATTAATGCATCTTCCTCAATGGGAATAGAGAAAGGAATGAGTAGTGAGTTAAGATCAGGATGCAGATGAATAATGTTACAAATGGGTCACTAAAGCACTGGACAGGAGCAGAGGACTCAGTACATCAAGGTTATGGTGTAATGACCTGAATGTGATGTAATATCTAATGGTTAATGTGAAAACATAGCATTTAATAAAGGATATCAGTGGTGTTGATATAGTGAATGCAATTGCCACTTACATTAATGTAGTAGTTATAGGTATAAATATCACAGAACAAAGTGCAAAATTGAGGATAAGATAGGAATATGGTCAGAAATTAGAAGAGATTATAAATACATATCAATAATTTAAGAACAATAGCTCACTGAAAATAGCTTCAGAATTGGAAAAAACAGACAAATAAGTGTCGTGCATACTTCATGTATTGCTTCTTTTCCCATTGTAATAACAGCATACAGAATGACAACAGTAAATTGATAACGGCAAGAATATGAAATTTCTAGAATTTAAATGCTAGAACATAAATTCTTATAAACCAAATTTAACTTCTAACTCAAAAGTGGAAAATTGTGACAGCAACTTACTTCATCATATGATTTAGTTGGTTCTAGGTTGTTACAATACACAGTTATGCCTTATTTCAGAAGTATGTCCTATCATGAACATTATGATCACTTTTAAATGATTCAACACAAATATAAGCATGCATCTCACTCTACTGAAATCAAGTTCACCAATTCTAGATAATTTTATCAGATTATTTCTCATTTCTGCTTTACACTATGAACAAGGCAAAATTCAAGCAATACCTCCTCGAGTGTAGTCATTGAGACGCCGTAACTACTGATCCCCAGCCGACTAGCTCTTGTTGATATTTCCTGTTCAATGGCAGAGAAGAGAGGAGCAAAATTATCAACAGCATTGTGTGGCAATATGAAGGACAGTTCTCTACCATGCCGCCTTGCTTTCTCAGCCTTAGGAACATGACTTGTTACAAGACGTGTTATGGCATGTTCTCGTGCCACACCTTCTAGGACCAGCCTAAGAAAGGCAAAAATATTAATTTTTTTACAATTTTCTAATGACTGCTGCTAAAACTGTGACATTGAAAACATTATAATCATATGACATTTATGTATTACAATCTTGTGATCATTTATCCTACAAATATGTTATACTACAACTGAAGTTCAGTTTTCACTTCAGTTAATTTTTTGACATCACATATCATGTGTTTCAACTATCGTCTGTTTTTCACATTTTGCAGAAACCACATTACACTTTTCCCAAGGCTTATTAATTCATGAAAATAATATCTACACTATGTATTTAGTATGGAAATTTGTGTCAGCCTTATCTTAATTGGTCTAATATTAATAATTACTAGCATATAGGTAACTGTAACTTTCCACCATAATATGAAACCTATTTTTCTTCATTAACTTCAAAACTTATAATTTTAACTCCTGAGGAGGATGCTATATTTTGTTTAAACATTTTAAAATACCACAAAATTTATTAGATTCATTATTTTTTGAATTATTTGTTTTATAAAAGGAAAATTGAGATTGATAATACTATGCTACAGTTGGAATACTAGTATACCAAGACTTCCTTACAGGTCATTAGCACAGTGTAACATTACATTAAATTAAATTATGCAACATTTGATAACTTTATTTATTAAAAAAAATACATATTGTACACAGAGAAATGAAATATTATATTAGATTAATATATGATCTAGCAACATTAAGCTTATACCAATGAGAAGAAAAAGCTGTACATAAGACACATACGTTAAATGGTAGCCAATTCCAAATTTATTTTTTAGGAACAAAGAAGATCCACAGCATCGCAATCGGCCTTTGGAAACCACTGCTTTTCTGTCTGCTAATATATCTGCCTCATCCATGAAGTGTGTTGTGAGAAGAATAACCTGCAAAAATCAACAGTACTGTGTGAATAATGTATTATGTTTGGAACAAAAAGGTAGATTAGGGTTTAACATTGTGTAATCTGTTTGGTCACTGTAGTCTGAATAAAATTTCTTGCTAGTTGATGTTTGTCACATGGCACTACAGTGTTGCCACATAAGCAGTCTGCTGCTGCTTGGCTGTGGGCAACACACAACACAGTGAGTCACTTCAAAAACGCTCTTAATATTACTTTAAAACTTGGGATGGTGGTGTAAGAGGCCGCCAAGAGTTAACAGAAGCAATGAAAAAGCTCTGTTGACAGGTAATTTTAAGTTATCAGTGTCTGAACAGCAGCAGAAGACATGTTTCATAGTTCTCAATTTAATCTGATGTAACTTAACCACATGAGATGTACTATGTATCTGGCAAAATGGCATTCAATGACCTCCAGCAGAACTAAAATCATTCTTTATTCATTCATGTCAAACGAAGCAAAATAAAACAAAAATTTCAGATACAGCACTAAAATCAAATTAGAGCGTAACAATGCAATAAAGTTAATTTAAAAAACCAAAGTAATTCTGATTTATAAATTAATATAACTGCATATGTTTGAGTTCGAACACAAGAACTTCAGAACGGAAAGCTATGATATTACCTCTGCACTATTACACACCCAGTAACAACCCTGAATTGTAGTCTTAGGAGAGCTCTTTTCCATGTAATTCATATCAAGCTTCTCTAAATGTAAGCTAATTGTATAATACTTGTGCATGTGACATTGAATCATTATTTGTACAAAACAATTCAGTAGCACGTGCTTAGCACTATACACGAGTACATACTTCATTAACACTGTTGTCTGTGTCTTGTTTTGCATTTTCGTATCATTAAAAAAAGGCAGTCTTAGAAAATGGCAACAAAGGAAATCAAGAAATAGAGCCAGATAAGGAAATGGAAGTAAAATGACCGTTGTTACAGCAGTCTGGCAACAGGGAATAGTTCAGGTATGACATTGAGTGCTCTGATTGGAGGAAAGCAGCTCCAATGCATGAACTGTCAACTAGCAACTAATTTTAACTGGACTATAGAGATGGAGCAGGGCTTAGATTGTTTAGCTAAGGAAGGGTAAAAAAACTGGCCATGTCCAATCAAAGGAACCAAACACAAAAATTTGCCTGGAACAACAAACAAACTATACTTTCCAGAAATTATATTGTTGCATTGAGATAGGTTCTCATTTTTCTGAGTACAAAAATTGTAAATTACTATGGTTTTAGGACATAAACACAAGTCAATTTATTGAATAATGATACTGTATCCTTGTGCAAAGTAATGCTTTATTCAGGATTACTGGTTTACCTTTCCATGTCTCCTGTTTTGGAGAACTGACCACATATGTCTTCTCGAATATGGATCTACTCCTGCAGTTGGTTCATCTAGGATTATAATCTGGAAAACAAACGAACCTGAACATAACAATGGAAAGTACAGGTTGAACCTTAATATAAAACTTAATGTAAAACATCTGTTGTGTAAATATGGTAATTACGATCAATGCATAATGAATAAAAATGTCAAAGGTATGTGATAGATAATTTAGTTCAACAGAAGATAAAAACACACAATTTTCAACAACAAAGAAAAGTGAGTAATTTGGTTCACATTTACATGGATTTCATAGCAAATTAGATTAAAATTGAACAGTAGATATTCTTATTTGGTTATCAACTCTTAAACTGGTTTGCACCATTTCTCCATAGTGTTCTGTTGCTTGCCATTTCTTTAATGTGCCTGTAGCTATTATAGTTCATATCATACATCACTTGTCTCATACACTCCAGCCAGGATCTTCCTCTACAGTTCACTCCCGGTTTTCCCATGTCCAAGATTCACTTCCATCCAACATTACAATGGTAGATATTATGTAACATATTTTAAGTCTTACTACTCAAACTTTTAACAGCTATGACTTTTATTAACCTTTGGGTCCCCAATGACTGCAATACCAACTGAAAGTTTCCTTTTCTGACCACCACTCAGATACTTGGCAAATGTATCAGCCTTGTCTACCAGATCAATGTCCCGTAACGTCTTTGTCACTTCAAAATCTATGAGTGATGATGGAATTCCCTGAAAAACATAAAATGTGTCATAAAACTGGATGAACAAAACTTGTGCATAAGAATATAATATAGAACATATATTGTATCAGAATTTCTTTCAAATACCATACCCTCACAGCAGCAAAGAATTCAAGGTGTTCTCTTGGTGTTAGAAGGTCAAAAAGAATGTCGTGCTGAGGACACACACCAGTCATTCTTCGTATTGTGTGCATGTCATTTGGATCCCTGCAGAATATTTTTATATTATTACTTATTGGCAAATCAAGCTGAAAGATAATTGTGAAGATTACATTCCTTACTTGCCTGATGTCATATCCAAAGACGAATGCTGTCCCTGCTGATGGTGCTGTCAGACCAGTAAGGATATTGAACAACGTTGTTTTTCCAGCACCATTGTGACCAAGTATGGCAGTGATCTGTCCTTCATAGATAGTAAGATTTATTCCTGTAAATTATTAATTCATGTTACTTTAAATATATGGCCATAACAGCTAAAGGGTAACACTGTTAATACAGTACACCACTTCTGTTTCTCCCACAATAATGTTAAATAAAATAAGTGATAAAGTAAAATAAAAATTAGAGAACACACAAATTACTAAAAACATCATTAATAAACTGTTATATACAACATGCAAGAACAACCCAGACAGAGGGTCTGACTCACATATTTATGTAAGTTCACAACTGCGACAGCAGTTCTTCTGGCATATAGAGTCAAAATTATAAAATCCTTATTATTTCTGGGGCTAAACACTGAAATGAGTGGTATTCCTTTCCTGACATGCCACATCAATGAATTATGCCTCAAAACATCATTATTTGAGAGTGCATTTTTATGTTGACTCCAATCTTCAGACATTTACCATACATTTCCGTAGATAAGGACCTTCAGATAAGATGAGGCACAAATTTGCATCAAAATTTTATAGTTTAACTATATATCTGACCTATAAGATGAGCCCCACATTATTGTATTTACCCTAATGCAAGCCACACTTTTTTTCCAGTTTTCGGGATTTAAGAACTGGCCTGCAGCTTAGATTTGGAGGCAAAGCTTTAGGAAGTTCTGAAAAATGACTTAAGTAGGTTTTATGAATGGTAGTTTGCAAAAATGTCACTAGAAGCAACCATAAGTAGTTTTTGTGATCTGGATTTCACCCTTTGTTGCAGTGTTTGCTGTCTGCTTTTGAACTTTTGTGCATGTAGCACAATGTTGTATCCGATTGTGAAGAATTTTCTTTTTAACACTGCGAACTTTAAGAGAAAAGTAATTTATTTCACAGAGGCAACATTTAATCACACTGATGCTCATATTATGCAGGTGAAAGAACATGAAACTGCCTGAAAACAGAAGATAAAGGATTTCAAAGGGAGACACAATTGTTGCATGTAGTTCCAAAATATTTTAAACCTTTCACTGCTCCATATGTAAATCTATGCTAATCATTTCCATGCAGTTCTGGATATATTGAGAAATTATTTTTGATAAGCGACATTCTAAACTAAAGCTGCATAGAAATAATTAATTCTATTCCTGCTCTATGGTGTATAGGTTATCGTATGTACCTTTGTCTGCTCAGAAAATTAATAAAGCTTTAAATTACACAAACCTTTGTCTTTATAATTCTTTCCTCCATGATGTAAATTTCAGAGTAAATTGCAATTTAAATTATTATTATTATTTTATTATTTTTCTTCTACCGTCGTGTAAGACTATCTTGGATTCTGGGGCCTTTTTTAATGATTCACCCATAGTTTTATCTGTGGAAATACGGTATATTTATTCATACATAATTCCACTGTAATTCTCCCAGCGGACAAGGGTTCCACATCTGTGGTACTTTATTGAGGGGAGTAAGTGGCAGAAGGGCTACATCAACTCTCTGACACCTCTACCTACAAACTTGTTCCTTATGACCCCATTCCCTGAACTACAGAAAATCCTTAAAACACTAGGTCCATCACAAGCAGTGGCAGCTACTCCTTGAGGACTCTGGGGCAGCGTCCGCCCAAAAATATCCAACACAGAATATGTACCAATCGTTAATCACAAATCGACTCAATTTTCATTTAGCATTAGCCCTTGTAAGTGAATGATCAATGTTTTTAGATGAGGTAGTCTGCCAGCCAGGGTCAGCGAATGTTTTCAGAATGGGCTGACAGACTCTATGCGACCCGTCCGTGCCGTGAAAAAGGCTGCCAACGGGCGCTTGGAGTGAGTGAGGATACTGGGGGTTGAGTGGGGGTAGTGTGCTGTACTGGGCCGCTTAGGACAGCATCTGCACCAAGGGCGCAAAATATACATAGACGCACCGGCACAGGTCATGAAGTATCTAACAGGTGCAATACGTGTGATACTAGTGTCATTGTTGTGAAAGTGTGTGTTATTGCCTGGCTGTTTTTCTAGTTTCTTATTTAGAATGAATGATATAAATAGGGTAAACTACATTTTAACATTTGGTAGTCAAAAATTAAATTGTGAGGGAAAGTTGGAGTTAAAAAGGTTATGTCCACTAAGACCTGATTTTAACATTGTACAGACACAAAATGCTTCATATAAACAAAATGCTTTATATAAACATGCAGACTGTCTTCTTGGATGTGAAATGTGAAATGTTTTCTTCTGCTACACGTGTCTGGTAATGAACATTGCGGAACAACCTTGGACCACAGATGGCGTAACAGACATTTATCAGACATTTAGCTGATAAAGTTAAAAAACATAAATTAAGTGAATTTCACACAAACAGTAACATCGAATTTGTTATGCTTGGAAAAGTTGATATTAGAAGTCAGCTGGATACAGCTTATAGACTGAGGATTAAGAAGTTTAATGAAGATGTTTCTAAGAATCATTACATCCTTAGCAAGTTGATTGACTGCATCAAGTTCTGTGGGAAATCTGAACTTGCACTACGGGGACATGATGAAATGGATGCTTCAGATAATCCTGATATTTTTCAGGGTTTGGTCAATCTCATGGCAGAACTGGATTCCACATTGAAGGAAAAAACCAATAATCGTGTGTTTTTTTTTTTTTTTTTTGACTTTCCAAAACAATTCAAAACGAACTGCTGGACTCTATATATTTCCAAAGAAATGTCAGAAACAGATTATGTCGCTATTGAAGTTGATGAAACAACAGATTGTGCTACCTTTCACAACTAGTTTTATTATTCAATATGAATTAAAGGGGAAATTATATGAAAGGTTCATAAATTTTGGAACACCCAAAGATCACACAGCTGATGCAATAAGCAGTGAAGAGTTCAACGAGCTTAAAAAACTAAAGATTGGCGACTCGCCATAAAAATGATAGGTCAGAGTTATGACGGAGCTTTGATTATGAGTGGCAGGCACACTGGGGTGGAGGCAAGAGTGAAAGAAGTGTATGAGAGAGCAAATTTGGTACACTGTTACACCCAGCAACTCAATATCATTGTAGAGTGCTGGGCAACACAGCACAAAGAACTGAGAATATTTTTTAGAAATTTACAGGGATTCTCTACTGCTCAAAGTCAGTGAAAAGAACTGCCATACTGGATAATGTTGTGAAGAAACATTTTCCAAGAAATTCTGACACAAGATGGAATTTTAAAATGCAAATTGTGAACACCGTATCTAAGTACAAGAAATAAATGGCTGATGCCTTGGGATAATTGAGGATGATTCCAGCAATGATTATTCAACAACTAGCAAAGCAGTTGGACTTGGCAAACTTATCATCAACCAAGAGTTTCTCTTTTGGCTTGAATGTTTCAGTAACCTCTAGCCACACTGCAATATTTTATTTAATCAGCTGCAATGTAGAGATGTTGATAGTGCAAAAGCTCTTAAGAATGTCTCTGATTTCAAGTTAGCTATTGTGATGATACTGCTGTCCCTCTCATCTCAATGTTATCGTACAATACCGTCTGCGTCAGACCCGGAATCATATGGTCTAATAGTGATATATGTTGCGTGTGAAGTTAGTTACAACGAAATAGCCAGCCTAGGAATCAATGTAGGACAGTGTCTCAGTGATACTGTGATTAGTTAACAAGCAATAAATTTTAATTAATTAAGAGATTAGCATACGAGGTTTCCAGACAGTTCTACAAACAATAGTTTCATCATTGTACGTTATTTGAATAACTATACAGACAAATTGTAGAAACTTTTGTAAAACAAAGAGACATGAAAATAAATAGCATTGTATATATGTTAGGCTAATAAACAAGTGGTGTTTACCAGCTAATTATGTTAATTAATGTAATAGTCGAGATTTGAAGATTGTGATTCTTTATATATATTGACTGATGTGAGATTTTGAACCTATTTTCAGAATTGCCAAGATATTTGATAGTTCAATATATGTTAGGAACATGTATGATGTACTCATTAACTAATTAATTGACATTTAACATCGCACTTTGTTGTCAAACAAAAAGGTCCATGATTAAAACTTAAAAAGATATGCGCCATCTAAAATTATTTTGTGTATAGTCTTCATTTTATATTGTGATTATTTTTGTGTACATGAAATGTTTTACTTTTGTGTTTGGTAATTTTAAATTAGTATTTTCAATTGTTGTGAAGAATGCATAATGTAATGTCATTATTGTCAATGTTATATATTTGCCTCACTGCCTTGCGTGGGGAGTTTGAGTTTTGGCGTTTGCAAAGTGCTCTGGAAGCTATGTCAGTCTGTGTTTTAAAATGGAAGTACTATCAGCCAAGTTCTGTTGCATTGTGTACATTATGAAGTTGTAATGTTTTGGTGGAATAAGAAGCAGTTTGATTGCAAATTAAAGAAGAAGTGAAAAATTGTACATACGAGTATTTGTTTCTACCACGACTCTCCAGGTCAATAATTTTGCAGCGAGCAGAACCCCCATACATCGTAATGTTGAAAAGCTGAGTATCATGTTTGAAATTGGAAGTGGTAGAGTGACTGAAATGTAATTACTTAAAAACCTAGTAACGTTTTATATACAACTGTTGAGAAACTCTCTTCATGTTGATCATCATTGGGAAACCTGGAATGGAAATGAAGAGATCACTGGCCTAAAATGATATAATGATTTTTTTTTGACTGTCATAAAACTGTTGCAAAGGAAGTTTATGATCTTGTAATAGTTAACATTGATGAGCGTTTCGCTTTTATCAATCACTTGTCAGCAGCTGTATTATTGCAACCCAGTTTGTTTCCAAAACATAAACTGCTATTCCCTGAAAAAGAATTTCAGACCACAGTTAAAATATTTCACTTAAGCAGAAATGAACTGTGTGAGGAATTGACAGTCATATACAGTAGAAATGATTTCCAAACAGCAAATGGAGCTTTAATACTCCTCAATTGTAAATACGAGAATAATTTAGAAACTGTGCTACCGAAATCAGTGAAACTCATGTGTATTATTTGTACAATACCAATGACAACAGCAGAAAGTGAGCAGTGTTTCTCTACACTCAAAAGAATCAAGACTTTCACCAGAACCACAATGAAAATGGAGAGACTTAGTGCATTACCTATGTGCTCTATAGAAAAACACTTTTAAATGTGCATCATTTTAATGAACTTGTAATTGACCATTTTGCTGAAGGGAAGGAAAGAAGACTGGACTTCGTCTACAAAAATATTAATTAAGATAAGAAAGCTATTTTGATTTTATATCATACCAATGGTAGGCAATGAAAACCTCGTTACTACATTTGTTGGTGGCAGTCTTCTAATTTCAGTAACATATTACATTTGTCGCTGACTAAGCATTTATGTTCTCTGAACACTTACTTATATAGTTACACATACAATGAATTTACTTCTTATCACTTTATATTATTTAAAGGTATAGTTTTTGGGTCTCTTGTGAAATCTAATAAAATGGAGTTACAAGGTTTCCATTGCCTGCAGAAAAGATTAAAAACTACATATTTGTGCATAAATTTGTTCAATTATTGGTGTAAGAGGAAAAAGTCATGTTAGATGAAGGGTTCAATTACGTAATGCAACATGCCTAACGGTCAGGGTTCGTGTACAACCTAACATAAATGTATCGTGGCTCGCCTACTAAGGAGCAGTTGTAACACTGTTGCTTTTACCCTTTAAAGTTTATGCCTGTAAACCAGTGAACTAACAAGGTACAGTACCGTTAATGAATAAGTCCACACTAGTGCTTCTATGTTAGTTTATTTTCTTTAGTCACATTTACACTATATATCACAATTTACAATAAACAACTTCGCCACTCACGTAACTATTGGAGCCGAGAATGGAAGACATTCGCATAAGAGCGCACTTACAAATTTTGGAACGCCACACGTGGCATATAAAATGCAAACTGCACTGATGCCGCTATAAGCAGCTACCTTACCTACTCGGCGTCCGGAAAGCAAAAGACCACACGCCTTGCCTCCCTTGCTCCCGGCTCCGTGTAGTCACGTGATTGACCACTTTAGTAAACTTTTAAAAAAATATACAAAAACATTGAAATCACGACAGTTTAGGATTCTCTCACATTGCATATATAAATAAAAATAAAAATTTATGTCACATTAAACTGGTAATAGTAAATATTTGTTCTGTAATGTTATAGTAACTAGCTAATAAAATTAATGCTATATTCTCCCCATTCAAGAAATGTTCTGCCATGTACAATTTAAGAGACATACTGCCCCTCCTAATAAACAGGCCACCAGCCGCCACTGGTCACAAGGTCTCACCACTGCCTCCTTAGAACTTCTCTCACCACCTTAACCTCGCACCCCTACCTTCTACCTATTCCCTAAAATCCATAAAGAGAATCATCCTGGCCGTCCCATTGAAGCAGGTTTCGAAACTCCAACAGAACATGTCTCAGCTCTGGTAGACCAACACCTCCAACCTATAACCTGCAGGCTCCCATCCTATATCAAAGACACAAACCACTTTCTGGAATGCCTCAAATCCATCCCTATGCCGCTCCCACCTGAAAGCTTCCTTGTTACCATAGATGCTACATCCCTCTACACCAACATCCCCTGCAACCATGGTCTGTCAGCCCTGGAACACTGTCTTTCCCAACGCCCACCTGAGAGCCTCCCAAAAACCCCATTCCTTGCACACTTGCTACTTTCATCCTTACCCATAATTACTTCACCTTTGAAGACCAGTCCTACAAACAAATCAGGGGGACAACTATGGGTACCAGGATGGCCCTGTCCTATGCCAACCTCTTCAGGGGCCGCATGGAAGAGGCATTTCTTAAGACACAGAAGTTGCCTCCCCTGGTTTGATATAGATTCATAGATGATATCTTTGTGGTCTGGACTCACAGTGAAGAAACCCTTCTGAACTTCCTTCATGACCTTAACTCCTTCTCCAACCTAAAATTCACCTGGTCCTTCTCTAAAACTCAAGACACCTTCCTTGATGTTGACCTTCACCTTGCCGAGTCCCACATCCACACTTCAGTCCATATTAAACCCATAAAGAAGCAACACTACCTCCACTTTGACAACTGCCATTCCTTCCATATTAAACAATCCCTTCCCTACAGCCTGGGCATCCGTGGGAAACGTCTCTGTTCCAGTAACAAATTCCTCACCACCTACAACAACAATCTATCCAAATCTTTCCTCTCACACAACTACCCTACAAACCTCGTCCACAAGCAGATCTCCCAAGCTGTCCGTTCCTCTCCTTCCAACAACAATGTTCCTAACCCCATACCACCCAGAAGCACCCCCATAGTCACCAAGTACCATCCTGGCCTGGAGTGCCTCAACAAATCCCTCCAACAGGGATATGACTTTCTCAAGTCATGCCCTGAGATGAGACCATCACTCCAAATTGTTCGTCCCACACCAGCCTGAATAGCCTTCTGTCATCCTCCCAACGTCCAAACCATCCTCGTCCAACCTAACAAGATTCCAAATCACACTCTCTACCTAATGGTTCCTATCCCTGCAACAAATCTGACTGCAAAACCTGTCCAATGCATCCTCCCAGTACCATATACTCCAGCTCCACCACACGAAAAACCTATCCAATTCAAGGCAGGGCCACATGTGAGACAACACACATCATATCAACTGACATGTCCACTGTGCAGCCTTTTATGTTGGTATGACTACTAACAAATTGGCTAAGCAGATGAATGGTCGCAGATGGACTTTTCACCTGGGGGACACCTAATATCCTGTGGCAGAACATGCCCTCCAGCATGACTCAAGGGACCTTAGCACGTGTTACACCACACGTGCCATTTGGATACTACCAACTAACACCAGTCCCTCAGAGTTACGGACGTGGGATCTTGCCCTCTAACATATCCTCTCCTCCCGCCACCCTCTGGCCTAAATCTACGCTAGCTCCCGAAAAGCAGAATTTCTATTTGACATGTGTAACATTTCATAAAAGTATTGAAACATTTCCAGTAGCCTATAGTCCAATCTATCAACTGTTAGTAGACCCCAAAGTCACAGAAAAAAAATCAACCACACACACACACACACACACACACACACACACACACACACACAGTACATTTCATATAATTACTAGCTTATATGCCCGTGCTTCGCAACGGTTGTTAAAGAAGGTCCTGTGTATATCATGGTTCATTGGGTTCCGGACGTGGGTCAGCAGAAACACAATCCTTGTTGGATCTCTCTGTCAAAAAACTCAGTTCTCGTAGCCAAGATGTCAAATTTAAGTAGAAGTCATTATCGAAAACGATGAATGTTCATAAAGTTTTTCATACTAAAAGTCAAATTAATCTAAGTCCGTGCTTCAGAACAATGTAAATTCAATGTTAGGTTGTGTTCATAAAGTTACACATTGCAACAGCAGCGCCGAAAGCGGCTGGCAAATTACATTTCTGAAAACGATATTGGATAAGTGCGAATATTGATTTGTAACAGTTTTCACAAATATCTTCTTGAATAGGGATTTGGAATGAATTGTAAGACTGTGTGAATCATGAGATTCTATACATAAGAGTTTCGCATGAAAATGCTGGTCATAATGAGATGTGACAACAATGGATGTATCTGATTCGGTAAAATTTTACTTTCTATCCTGGCGGCCTCGTGTTTTTATGTTGGCAACATCAATAACACGATATAAAATCATTTCAAAGATGACCAAACCACATAGAGTGTAGATAAATACTGCTGTTCCTGCTGTATGCTTGACTTCATGACAAAATATTTGCGCATCACGCGATTGGCTTATGAATATGTCACATGATTCTCGTTATTCAACATCTGTTGCCAACATAATCACAGGAGGCCGCAGGAATATGAGTAGGACTAAGTCGCATAGAAGCCCAGCTGTCAAACGATAACACCTTTCACAGCAGAGAGTGTCACGGCTATATGTATCAGAGATCACTGTTTAGCACAGACCAGTGAGCTTACTGGCACAGGCATATCAATATCTATGGCCAAAGATGGACATTCATTAATGTATGTCTGTGTTTCCACCACACTTTCATGACAGTGATCAATGTTCCACGAGTATTTTATCTTTGTGTCTATCTGGATTTTTATCTTTGTTTTGTGTCTCTGTTCATAGTCGGGGCCGGCCGCGGTGGCCGAGGAGACTGAGGCGCTTCAGTCACGGTCTGCACGGCCACTACAGTCGGGGGTTTGAATCTCCCCTCGGGCATGAATATTTGTGCCGTCCTTAGTTGTAGGTAGTTCATAAGTAGTTTGTAAGTTTAGGGACTGATAACCCCGTAGTTAAGTCCCTTAAGCTTAACAAACATTTGAACATTTTTTCATAGTCGGTAATGTGTGGTTGACGGAAACATGTGATCTATTTAAAAATTTGTGTATTTGATATTCCTCGTCGTTATTATAGTCTGAAAGAACCGCATTGTCTGACGATTGAAAGAATAAACATATTTTGACTCCTGCCGTAAGTCACAGAGTATATAGCTTTTCCTAAGAGTATTTATTGCATATTTTGCGAATTTTTGCTCGTCACACTCACCCACTGCCACACACCGCGACCAAACTCCCTTACTAACATCATTAGACCAAGGGCTATCTACCACAACACCCACGAGTGGGTGGCAGTATGTGGTCATGGAGAAAAGTGTCAGCACGTACACACACAAGCCTTTTATATATAGATATAGATTCACATATACTGACCATTTACTGCCTTCACTTCAGGTTTTCGGCAAGCTTGAAATGTCTTGAATAGATCAACAATTTTAATGGCTTCCTTGCCTTTCATTTCTCTTGCAACTGGCTCAATATCTTGAGATGACTCATCAGCAGCATTGAAAGATCCAGACTCACCATTTACAGAGGATACCTGGAAGAAACAAACATTTAAAAAAATGTATCTTCCCTTCTTATTAGGTACTTCAATTCTAATGGAAACTAATGCCGAAACTCACATGTGGTGTAGCTTTTTTTGAAAACCAGAAACCAGGTGTAAGACAGAACCAAGGTGATCTTTTTGTACCATGCTCACCTACAATTAGAGACAGTTTATACATGAAAGGAATCACACCACTTTTTATCTAAACAAATTGTTTTATCCATCATCATGTTACCTATTTGCAACAATACTTACTTGGAATGACACAATCAAGGTAGTAAGCCAAAAAGCCATACAGTACTATATCTAGGGCCATCATTATAAGACTGCCCCCAAATGGAATACCAGGACCAGACCACAAGTTATCAAAAGTGACACCAGCACCAGACAAATCGAGTACCAAGGCCTGAAAACAGTTCAAAATAACATTTGGCTGTACTTATTCAGCAGTTTCTTTAATGTACATGACACTGGAGAACTAATTAAATTATAACAATGTGCTTCTTATAGGGATTATTTGTTTTGGATAAGATTTGGTTATCCAGACATTTGCAACTGAGACACATGGTTATTATTTCATAGACTGTGAAATTCAGACCAGTCAGAGCACTCTCTGTGACTCAATGTGTTACCTGGTTGAAGAAAGAATGTGAGGACAGTAACTGCTGCAGGTAACGGCTCCTCCAAGTTCCTGCAAGGACTGACTAACTTGATTCCTGTGCTAAATTAACAACTGAGTTAACTGTGTTTGCTTTTGTAATAACCTATGGTCTATTCTTAACTGCCTTAAAAGTGCATTGAGAAAGCAACAGCAGCAGTGTGCAGTTTTTGATGTTGTCTGGAGATCTGCAGCAGTGCATGGTATTATTGCAGTGTTACAAAACTCTCAACTTTTTAAACTATGTATGTCCCCTTTTCCTAACCTTCATCACAATGTAAGTTATAATCAACTACTTTGGGTCATGGAATGCCTCGAGATTTGCACTCTTGCTACAACTACCTAGTGGACAGCTTGCCCCATTATACTATACCAGTGGCAGTGGTGAGTCCAGGCCTGACTGTGGCTCTGTGTAGCATGTGGTCCAATGAAGTCACAAGGAGTTGCGGACAACCTGCAAACCACTGGGCAGATGCAGTTCCAAAACTCCATTAGGTGGCACTGCCGTACAGGAGACTAAGCTTCTCCCAGCAAACTTTCTTTTCAGATATGTCAGTGTGCCACTCAATACTGAAATAACAATGATATCTGGTGCTGTTAGCCTAGCAGAGTTTATTATAAACAACAACCTAGGGAATATTTTCACTGTTGAAACCAATTTTCATAATTCCCTTGATGACAGTCAAAGCAGAAAGATGCTTTTCAACTTTGAAAAGAAATCATTACACAACTCTGTGCCAGGAAACACTGTCAGCCTTGGTAATAAATTCCAGTGAAAGATATCTTGTGATGGAAATTGCAGACTTTAATCATATGGCAATTAATAAATTTGCATCAATAAAAAATAGGAGGCAAATTTGCAATACAGATGAGGTAGGAATAAGTATACTGTAAGTTATGATGTATATTGTGTCACTTATTTCCACTCTTTTCAGCAACTGTTATTTTTAGTAGCTGATAGTTATCTAACTATTCACAGAATCATAAACTGTATTTGCAAAAATTGAATTTTGTGACCTTAATACAGCAAGAATTTTACGGATGTTTATATCAGACAAATTTCAAGAGGCCATTCACTGTGATAAAGAATTTTCTCCCTTGCAAACGCCTCATATAAAAGTGTAACATTGGAAATTGGGAGCTACATCCAGCTCCAGGTACCACTAATCACCACTGCCAGAGATATTACCTCTTCTTTCTTTAGAAACCAAGGCAACACATTTGCATGCATTGACTGGCCCGAAGAGCACACTTTATGACTAACTTATTTGTTCACCTAAAGACGGAACTAGAATATACCAAAACTAGATTTTTTTTATCCCCAAAAAATAACCAGAATTGTTTGCATGCAAAGATTCTATTTTAGTCACACTTCTGAAATTTATGTAGAGTATTTGTTTTATCTTCTGAGAGAGAGAGAGAGAGAGAGAGAGAGAGAGAGAGAGAGAGAGAGAGAGAGAGAGAGAGAGAGAGAGAGAGAAATTTCAAGTTAGTATAGTCATTAAAATTGAACAATTTTGATGCTGAAGATGAAACAGAACCAATAATACAAAATAAGTGAGTCACTATGTGGAGGTAACATGTATTAAATGGATACTACCACTAACTAGGTGGCAAAGTGTAATAAAACAATTTTATACTGAAAGATTGTTTTTGTACAGAATATACTGAGGGGAAAAAAGGTTTTTTCATTCATTGCAAATAGAACTGATTCATTAGCACAAAGTTTTCTCATTTATTCTCTCTTCATTATGAAATGGATACCACTCCACATTTCTTCCAAGCCTAAATACATAAATTTTATCCAATAGCATAACAACATGTTTACAGTGTTAAATTAATGATGAGTTAACTGTGCTTGATTTTGTGAGAACTTTGGCAATATCCCGAGTGTTTTGCAAGTTTGTTGAGAAAGCCATGACAGCAGTACAGTAAACCATAACCTAGGTTTTTATATGTAATCAAGACCATGACATAATCTCTTATTCTTATAATTGTTGCTAACTGTCTTCTTATTTAATTGTCAGTGTCCTGATAATGAAATAAACTGGAGTAACTAATTTTTGTACTTAAAAAAAAAACCAAACATGACAGACTTCTAATGAGTGGATGGTGTAGTTTTCACATTTTTGTCATGATATATACTTATTTTAGATGCAACTAAACCAACATATGTCAGTACCTTGTCCATGGCAAGAGCAAAGCCTGTTGAGCTAATGAGTGAAACCACCCAAAATGCTATAGAACTGGAATCATCCACAAACACCTGGATGAAGTACAGCAGACTCATTATGTTGACAGCAAAATTTCCTAGAATTCCTGCTGTCTGAAAAATGAAAGAAAAATTAGACATTTTCCCAATAGAGAGTATCTAAATTACTCTGAAAGATAATATAGTTTAATTCAGCTATAATAAGTACTATAAACTGGGGTAAACCTGTACAATTTCTACAACTGTAATGTGAAAATTGTTTATATCACTCGAGAAGGCTATAATGATTGTGTTTTAAAAACATGTAAGTCTGAACTTTGTTTCTGTAATATCAGCAACAACCAGGCAATTATTTCTTCTACAAATTATAAAGTCACAAATGCTGGTTGTTAGTAAGCATTGATCCCATTCACAGGCATAATTCGTTTCATTCCTGATTTGGTCTGTTGCAGAGTAAAGACATATAAACACAATGGCACTTACATCATAAATTGTATTTGGGAAATATTTACATTTTTCATGATGTTTGGCTTGAAAAATTGGTTACTAAGAACACAGCTTGGAGTCAATGTCAGATCACTTCCATACTGTTTTTGCCTTTATTAACCACCTTTCTCAGACACATATACATTTAAGCAATATTCTTGATGATTGTACATTTCTGATGCCTTTTAGATATTTTTAGATGACACCTACAGAAAACAATATCAATACATTAAAAGTCCTTGCAATGAAGTTTATCACATTGTTAGTGAAGAAACCATTAAGAGGTCTTTTGATATTGTCCCTATAGGAAAGCTAATGAGAAAATGTCTAAATTAGTAATGAAATAAATAAAGGAGGAAATGACTGTTGAAAATAAATTTGATTTTATAAAACAGCTACAAGTTGCTACAATTATTTATTGAATTTTACCAGTTTCACTCCATGAACAAGAGCATTGTCAGAATGTACACTGTAATATTATATATATATATATAAATAGAAAAGAGATGACTTACCAAAGGGACTGGCTCGTCGAGAGAAACAAATAAAATCACACACAAACACACATACAAGCTTTCGCCACCACTGGCAGCTTCTTCAGGAAAAAGAGGGAAAAAGGGGAGGAAAAGGGAAGGATATGGGTTTTAAGGAAGTGGAAAAGGAGTCATTCCAATCCCAGGAGTGGAGGGACTTACCTTAGGGGGAAAAAAAGGAAGGTAAACAAATACACACACACTCAGACATATTGAAACGCAAGCACACCTAGACAGACATTTGTGAAAAGCAAAGAAGTTGGACAGAGATACCAATTGAAGCAGAGGCTCTGTCCACAGAACCCAGGCAAAGATGCTTAAGATAGTGGGCGGGAATTTGAGTTAGCGGAGATTGAGACCAGGTGGGCAACGGGAGGAAAGAATAAGCTGAAGGGCAAGTTCCCATCTCTGGAGTTCTGAAAGGTTGGTGTCGGTGGGAAGTATCCAGATAACCCGGACGGTGTAACACTGCGCCAAGATGTGCTGGCCGTGCACCAAGGCATGTTTAGCCACAGGGTGATCCTCATTACCAACAAACACTGTCTGCCTGTGACTGTTCATGCGAATGGACAGTTTGTTGCTGGTCATTCCCACATAGAACGCTTCACAGTGCAGGCATGTTAGTTGGTAAATCACATGGGTGCTATCGCAAGTGGCTCTGCCCTTGATCGTGTACACCTTCCGGGTTACTGGACTGGAGTAAGTGGTGGTGGAAGGGTGCATAGGGCAGGTTTTACAACGGGAGCGGTTGCATGGGTAGGAGCCAGAGGGTAGGGAAGGTGGTTTGGGGGTTTCATAGGGATGGACTAGGAGGTTACGAAGGTTAGGTGGGCGGCGGAAAGACACTCTCGGAGGAGTGGGGAGGATGTCATTAAGGATGGATCTCATTTCAGGGCAGGATTTAAGGAAGTCGTATCCCTGCTGGAGAGCCACATTCAGAGTCCGCTCCAGTCCCGGAAAGTATCCGGTGACAAAAGGGGCACTTCTGGGATTCTTCGGTGGAAGGTTCTGGATTTGGAGGAATGAGGAGGTGGCTCTGGTAATTTGCTTCTGAACCAGATCAGGAGGATAGCTGCGGGATGTGAAGGCTGTTATTAGGTTATTGGTGTACTGGTTCAGGGATTCGGGACTGGAGCAGACTCTTTTGCCAAGAAGACCTAAGCTGTAGGGAAGGGAACATTTGATATGGAATGGATGGCAGCTGTCATAATGTAGGTACTGTTGTTTGTTGGTAGGTTTGATGTGGACGGATGTGTGAAGTTGGCCGTTGGACAGATGGAGGTCGACATCAAGGAAAGTGGCATGGGATTTGGAGTAGGACCAGGTGAATTTGATGGGACCAAAGGAGTTGAGGTTGGAGAGGAAATTCTGGAGTTCTTCTTCACTGTTGGTCCAGATCATGAAGATGTCGTCAATGAATCTGTACCAAACTTTGGGTTGACAGGCTTGGGTTTCCAGGAAGGCTTCCTCTAAGCGTCCCATAAATAAGTTTGCATACGAGGGGGCCGTCCTGGTTCCCATGGCTGTTCCCTTTAGTTGTTGGTATGTCCGGCCCTCAAAGGTGAAGAAGTTGTGGGTTAGGATGAAGCTGGCTAGGGTATTAAGGAAAGAGGTTTTCGGTAGGGAAGTGGGTGGTCGGCGTGAAAGGAAATACTCCATCGCAGCGAGGCCCTGGGCATGTGGGATATTTGTGTATAAGGAGGTGGCATCAATGGTTACAAGGATGGTTTCAGGAGGTAACAGGCTGGGTAAGGATTTCAGGCGATTATATATATATATATATATATATATATATATATATAAAACGATTATTAAGACGAAAAATTCCTAGCAGGAAAAATAAAATATAAAAAATAGACGAAGATTACTCACCAGGCGAAGGAGCACAGGTGTGACAGCATCACAAATAAATAAATGAATACACACACACACACACACACACACAATCGCAAGCTTTCGCAACCCAGTTGCGTCTTCAGGCAGTAGGGAAGGAGAGGGAAAAGGAAATGATGAGGGTTTTAAGGAAGGGGGTAAGGAGCCATTCCAATCCCAGGAGAGGAAAGACTTACCTTGGGGGAAAAAATGGAGGGTAAACAAATGCACACATGCCCACACATTCACACAGACACAAGTACACCTAGGCAGACATACTGTCAATTTGTCAATTATTTATTTGTGCTGCTGTCACACCTGTGCTCCTTCGCCTGGTGAGTAATCTTTGTCTATTTTATATATATATATATATATATAAAATAGACAAAGATTACTCACCAGGCGAAGGAGCACAGGTGTGACAGCAGCACAAATAAATAAATGAATACACACACACACACACACACACACACACACACACACACACACACACACACACACAATCGCAAGCTTTCGCAACCAAGTTGCGTCTTCAGGCAGTAGGGAAGGAGGGGGAAAAGGAAATGATGAGGGTTTTAAGGAAGGGGGTAAGGAGCCATTCCAATCCCGGGAGAGGAAAGACTTACCTTGGGGGAAAAAATGAAGGGTAAACAAATGCACACATGCCCACACATTCACACAGACACAAGTACACCTAGGCGGACATACTGGCTTTCTACAGTATGTCCGCCTAGGTGTACTTGTGTCTGTGTGAATGTGTGGGCATGTGTGCATTTGTTTACCCTTCATTTTTTCCCCCCAAGGTAAGTCTTTCCTCTCCCGGGATTGGAATGGCTCCTTACCCCCTTCCTTAAAACCCTCATCATTTCCTTTTCCCTCTCCTTCCCTACTGCCTGAAGACGCAACTGGGTTGCGAAAGCTTGCGATTGTGTGTGTGTGTGTGTGTGTGTGTGTGTGTGTGTGTGTATTTTCATTTATTTATTTGTGCTGCTGTCACACCTGTGCTCCTTCGCCTGGTGAGTAATCTTCGTCTATTTTTTATATTTGATTTTTCCTGCTAGGAATTTTTCGTCTTAATATATATATATATTATCACCTAGACAGACATTTGTGAAAAGCTTTTCACAAATGTCTGTGTAGGTCTGTTTGCGTTTCGATATGTCTGAGTTCTACAGTATGTCTGCCTAAGTGTACTTGCATCTGTGTAAATGTGTGGGTGTGTGTGTATTTATTTACCCTCCTTTTTTCTCCCCAAGGTAAGTCTTTCCTGTCCCGGGATTGGAATGACTCCTAATCCACTCCCTTAAAACCCTCATTATTTCCTTTTCCCTCTCCTTCCCTTCTGCCTGACGAAGCAGCTAGGCTGCGAAAGCTTGTATGTGTTTAATTTTATTTTATTTTATTTGTTTCTATCGGCGAGCCGGTCCTTTTGGTAAGTCATCTCTTTTCTATTTTTTTTATTTTTGTTTATCCCACCGGGAAAGTTTCCCCTCTATATATATATATATATATATATATATATATATATATATATATATATATATATATATATATATATATACGTAAAAAATAGATGAAGTACTTACCAGGCAAAAGGGCACAGGCAGTAATAGCAACAAATAAACACACAGACACACACACACACACACACACACACACACACACACACACACACACACACACACACACACACACACACACAAATGCTAGCTTTCGCAGCCTAGCTGCTTCATCAGACAGAAGGGAAGGAGAGGGAAAAGGAAATGATGAGGGTTTTAAGGAAGGGGGTAAGGAGCCATTCCAATCCTGGGACAGGAAAGACTTACCCTGGGGGAAAAAATGGAAGGTAAATAAATGCACATACACCCACACATTTACACAGACACAAGTACACTTAGGCAGACATACTGTAGAAAGCAAAGAAGTTAGAAGTCAGACAGAGATGCCACTTGAGGCAGAGGCTCTGTCTAGAGAACCAAGGCAAAGATGTTAAGATGGTGGGTGGGAATTCGAATTTAGCGGAGGTTAAGACCAGGTGGGCAACGGGAAGAGAGAATATGCTGAAGGGCTAGTTCCCATCTCCGGAGTTCTGAAGGATTGGTGTCAGTGGGAAGTATCCAGATAACCCGGACGGTGTAGCACTGTGCCAAGATGTGCTGGCCATGCACCAAGGCATGTTTAGCCACAGGGTGATCCTCGTTACCAACAAACACTGTCTGCCTGTGTCCATTCATGCGAATGGACAGTTTGTTGCTGGTCATTCCCACATAGAACGCTTCACAGTGCAGGCATGTCAGTTGGTAAATCACGTGGGTACTATCGGAAGTGGCTCTGCCTTTGATCGTGTACACCTTCCGGGTTACGGGACTGGAGTAAGTGGTGGTGGAAGGGTGCATAGGGCAGGTTTTACACCGGGGGCGGTTACAAGGGTAGGAGCCAGAAGGTAGGGAAGGTGGTTTGGGGATTTCATAGGGGTGGACTAGGAGGTTACGGAGGTTAGGTGGGCGGCGGAAAGACACTCTCGGTGGAGTAGGAAGGATGTCATGAAGGATGGATCTCATTTCGGGGCAGGATTTTAGGAAGTCGTATCCTTGCTGGAGAGCCACATTCAGAGTCCGCTCCAGTCCCGGAAAGTATCCGGTGACAAGAGGGGCACTTCTGGGGTTTTGTGGAAGGTTCTTAAATTGGGGAGATGAGGAAGTGGCTCTGGCAATTTGCTTCTGTACCAGACCAGGAGGATAGCTGCGGGATGTGAAGGCTGTTATCAGGTTATTGGTGTATTGGTTCAGGGATTCAGGACTGGAGCAGACTCGTTTGCCACGAAGACCTAAGATATATATATATATATTATTTTTTATATATAATTTTTCCTGCTAGGAATTTTTCGTCTATAATACTCGTGTATATATAGACACACACACACACACACACACACACACACACACACACACACACACACACACACACACACACACACACACACACACACAGAGAGAGAGAGAGAGAGAGAGAGAGAGAGAGAGAGAGAGAGAGAGAGAGAGAGAGAGAGAGAACATTTTGATGATGCACTTGTTCATAGAGTGAAACCGATAAAATTCAATAAATAATTGTAGCTACTTGTGGCTGGTTTATAAAATCAAACATAAATAAATAAAATCTTAGTATGAAAGTGAAATTAACTTTATTAATTCCAAAGCAACTAAAGACAAAGTTATTCAAAATTATGAGTGTGCAATGAGGTGGCATAGTCAATTAACGCTTTTGACATAACTTATTTTGTACAACAGCATTTTCTTGAGCCAACTCTTACAGAGAACAAGGTTTATTTTTAGTGCAGGATACATGGATACAATAAGTCTATGTGGTAGGTTTATGTCATAATTATTTACATTTGTTTATATTTCAACACTGTATTTCACACTGCTTATTTCAAATACACCAGTGTAATTTTACAAGTTGTTGATCCAGAAAAAACTATTGTAAGGACTTAAATGCAATCATGCAATGAGTATTTGACCCTTTCACAAACTGGGGTTGATGTACTTCCCACTAATGGTATTTCTTTACTGCATTCATGGGAATAAGTGTCACCAGTTCTCATTTGCAAATTAAGTGGGAGGCGGGGCCAGGACCGCTCCGGAACTCATCTTCGGGGCCCTCCAAAAATCTTGAAAGTTTAATTTTTTTTTTACAGTCCCATGCTTCTTGTCCAAAGCAGGGATGTAACAGAAGTGATTATATTGGAACCGAATTCGGAAGGAGAGTTTTCAAATTTGGTTATTAGAACGGAAATCTGAACTGAAATTCTAACTGGAGGCAGTATAGAGCTATGTTAAACTGTTAAGGGTAGGCCCAATAAAATAAATTACACATGTTATTCATCAGGTATATACGTATTATTACTTCAAAAAGTAATACAAGTAGGTTTATACTGTATACCTGCGAGTTGAAAATAACAAAAGTCTTAAACACTAGTAATAAATAAACACAAATGAAGTGAGTCCAAAAGAACTAAATTATATTTTATAAACAAAAACTTCACAGCTTTTTCTCCTTCCAATCTACTAATCAGAGCAGTGACATCTGTGAATAGACACACTACAGGAGTCGTGACAGTTTCGGGTTCACACATGGACCCACCCAGAAGTTGCATATGTGCAGCAGTACTGCACCTGTGCAGAATCTCTGACCAGCCCTGGCATAAACCAGTGCATGGAATCCAGCATTAGTCCTAAGTGTTAATGCTGATGAAACAACAGTCTGAAAATTTAATTTAGTCTTTGTGTAGTAAATAATAAATTCGTATTGCCCGCTACGACAGTTGGCGCTGTCAGAGATCAGGTGATCTCATCAGCGCCACCTGCCGTGGTGCTGCTGCAGTGCGCTGCAGCGTGCCAGCTGCCTAGAGTGTTTGCTTTTCATAAGATGCGCCGCGGCGCTTCAATTGGATTATGGTGGTGGTGTCTTTTGTTACCGGTGACTTACGTCACGTGTGTGTACCGTACTGTGTAAATGTTCATTTATGAAATACAAGATTCTCTAAGCATATATATCTAATAAATCACAATTCTAATTTGATAGAAGGAAAATTAGCTTCATTGACTCAGCAAACAAAATGCACCTGTGAAAGAGTTAATACCTTACAATAAACTTTTCTGGCTCAACAGCTTGTACAGTTACACCAAAAGTATTTGAAACAAACAGCATGGCACACACAGTGTTCAAATATAAATGAATGTAAGTAATTATAGTATCCATGTATCATTCACTAAAAATGAACATTGTTCTCTGTAAAGCAGTAGTTGGCTTAAGAAAAAAGTCAAAACCTGAAGTTAGTAAGTATTTAAAAAAAAAAAAAAAAAAAAAAAAAAAAAAAAAAAAAAAAACAAGCTTTGCTGCAACATATACAAAAATGGTTCAAGTCAAGGCACATACTACAGGATCTTAAAATTTAGTTTTTTGTGTCGAATTTTATAAATGAGTATTTATCAGTGACAGCAGTTTAATCTATTGTTTTAATAGCTAGATATTTTAAGAAACAAAATTATCCATAAAAAAGTTAACATGATTTAAAAGTTGACAGTCAATATAAAAGTGAGTGTTTAATGAAGGACAGTTCAGCCATTTCACCACAATGAAGCTCTTTACTTTAAAAGCACTATAAAAGCTTAAAATTCAAGTCATCTGCAATGCATGGGATTAAATCCCAATTACCAACAACTAAGACTTACATGCAACAATAGTTTGATGGCTGTTTTTGATATATTAGGTGACTTTATTGTGCATTATGAGAGTGTTGATTTCATTTCATTGAAACCCATATAAAAGAAACAAAAAATTTAAAGACTGGCCTTATGAATAAGTTATCAAAGTACAGTATTTACTCAAACCTAAGATGCATATTTTTCCTGTTTTCAGATTTAAAAGAAAACACCTGCAGCTTACAATCAAGTGCAAAGTAAATCGAAGTCCTGAAAAGTGGCACTAGGAGCCATCACAACTAACTTTTGAATCAAACTCAGTGCTAGTCACACTTTGGGGACTCACACATAAATAGGCCTACTTGTGTCACAATTTCCGTGCTAATAAAAACAAAATAGTGCAGTAAAAGATGAATATACAGTACCAGTACTTTTTATCTGATATTCAATCACTGAATCGACACTACACAACTGAATCAATGCAATGAAGGAAAGAGAAATTCTGTAGTGCTCATCTTCAAATGTACCAGCAGTTTGTGTATTCATAGCAAAAACAAAAAATTATTTATATCAATAGCAAAAATGCACAAGATTTTAGGATATTTGCACGAGTTTTTAGATGCAAATATATAATGATTTTTGAATATGTGATTACGTAGTGACACCTCTAAAAACAGTTCTGCAATTCAGAAATATTTCCACATTTTTATATGTATTTCACCTGTACAATGAGGGGCAAGAAAAGGTGGGGTGAATTTAAAACCAAAATTTATGTGAGTGTCTGGTTCAGTGTTTTGGCAGTGTGTATTAGTGATGTTATAATTCCTTGTGATTTTGATTACAATACAAACTGATCCACTGACAGTCTAGCTGGCCTCATGATTTAATTACAAAACAATCATTTAAAACACACATTACTCGACTCTAAGATTTCTTGGTGAAATGTTGTGGTGAAGCGAAGTTTTCTTCTTTCATAATCAAAACCTTACATTTAATCACATTTTACTTCAGAACACAGCATCTGTCTCCTGTCTTATTTAGAGCATAAAACAGATGACACACACACTTGCTTGTCAGATATATATTGATGTTTTGCTATGAACATTTCATTGTTTTTGATTTGTGGTTGTACTGAACATAAGAGCATAGCTAAAGTAAGATGGAAATGCAGATTTGTTTATATTCAGAAATACTAAATGGCTGTCTGCTATGGCACATGATTGTGCCATTAACAATAATCACCACCAACACCTCAAACATATTTCCACCAAAATAACCTTAAGCTTGATTGCTAAGCTTATCACTACAGAAGCTGTATCTTCATACATTCTACCTAACTATATCTCATGTTAGACTTAATCAACTTACTTTTGATTTTGCTATGTGGCATAAAACCCTGCCCCCCCCCCCCCCTTTTTGAATTTTGAGTACTATTTTTCAGGTGCATCTTATATCTGAATAAAAATAATTTAACTGTAACTGACACCAACATGACAATAAGATGTGTAATACCTCCTAAAATTCTCTCTACTCTTTTTTTGCCTGCAAAAGTGAACTAACTTTATCAGGAATGGACTCAACTAGTCCTCAGCAGGAATACGGAGCCATGTTCTTTCCATAACCATCCATAATCTTTTTTGAAAGAACTGTCAGTGCAGGTTTTTTGTTAATGAACTGACCTCTCTATTTATTATGAAGAGACCTATTCCACAACGATTTATTAAACCAAACAACAACCTCACCAGCTCAGCCATGAAACATACCATCACACGATCTCAAATGTACAAACTTCAATTGCTTGCGATGGTAACTTTCAAAAAACTGATGGAAATCATGTGTAATTTGGGTTGGCAAATCATTTCTTGGACTTGTTCAGAATATTCTTCAAACAAACTGAACAACTGTGCCTTGGTGACACAAAGCAGCCATAAAAATTCTATCACTGAGAGCATTGAAGTTCTTGAACTTAACCCTTTCACTGTGGAACTATTTGCTGCAGCACGTCAGCCACATGTGTGGCTCTGATCATTTCTGCCACTTAACGTTGTGTGAGGACTTGTATTTTCTTTTCACTGGGGGGTGAGCACTCTTTGCAGTCATCATGTTCTTCACTGTCATCAGTTTCATTTGTGGAAAGCCCAAAAAATTTTCTCAGCTCCAAATTGTTGATGGACAAAAATCCTCCTCATAAGATGATTTAAAATTAAATTCATCCTCACTGTCACTGCTCATAGGCAACCTCTCCACTTTGGCATTTGACAACCCATTTTCTAACTGTTTTGTACACACAATGACACATAACACCGCCAAAATCTGTGAAAGGTAAACAACAGTAGTGTCTTCTACCATCTTTGAGCTGTATTGTGAAGCTATTAGTAGAACAAGCAAACTCACGAGGTACTGTAGTTCAGCCTGTGCATGTATGTTTTAACAAAATAGTGAAAAACCTGTATTTGCTCTAATACAGGATGCACTTTTTTTCCAAATTGTGGCTTTCATAACCTTGGTGCGGCCCATAATCTAGATTCTAGATTCCATCCTCCCCCGGCCCCCTTTTCCATAAGTCATTAGTTTCAAAAATTTTATGCTAACTTTTTTTGGTTTGAGAAACACAATAAACTAGACAGTCTTCAAAAAATAATACAGTAACTGTTTCACCAAAGTGCATCTATGTTTCTGTACACATTCACCGAATCAACATAGAAATTGTGAAAGTCAATATTTCAATATCAATCTAAGATAGTCATTTGGTACTGCAGCCAAACATTGCAGATGAGTATTTTCAACACGTCTGTGTGGCCTTAAACGTAACACACACACACACACACACACACACACACACACACACACACAAACAAACAAACAAACAAACAAAAACACAAAAAGATCTTGTCTTTCCTACTGAACTCCGAGAAAAACTCAATATTTCTGCAGCAAATGTCTACACTAGATAATGCTTGAAATGCCTGATAACGTACCTTGGTTCATCCTCCCATCACCTTGAGCTCTGCATGGATATTGGCCTATCATCTCAGTCTTGTTCGTTGATTTACAGTTTTCCATATTTATTTTGAATTTGTTGTAAAGATAGCTTTATTTCATTAACAACATTGTGTTTCTGATCACGAGAAAGTTCAATTAGACAAGGGGGAGGGGGGGGGGGGGGGAAGAAAGATATAACCTGTAGCCTACATTCAAGGTTTCTTTTTTTTCCTATAATCTCTTGTTAAAAGTTTAGGTGTGTCCCATATTCACACACTGCCTATATTTGTGTGAATACAATATATCCAAAACGTATGCTCATAGCACTGCCGACCACTGCTACAAATAAACAACATGATCAGTTGAAGTGTTAAAATAGAGTACCCAAGTGAGAACCGCACCACCATTAGCTTACACGGTCTCTTGTTAACAACTTCAGTCAATGACGTCTTGGAGTCTGCAGCACACTAACCTTACCATCAGCTCCCGTAACTGAAATTAGGACTTGTTTAACCAAGAAACCATCTTCTAGTTAGTGAGGGTCCACCCAATATGGTCACAAGCCATCAAGAGATCCTGAAAGCTCTGTTATGCTCTTAATGAAGGCACTAGAGTTGGTTGTATAATGCCATAGCCCATTAACGTCAAATTGTGCCATACTTGGAGAATGGATTCTTTTATTGTGCATCCCACATTAGTTTCTGTGTGTTGTTTAATGCAGTGTTGCTCACTTGATAACAGTAACAATTCTAGGCAAACACCATTGTTCTCTATGATTAAGTTCAGGCCTCTGCATTGCCCATAGTGAGAATTAATGTTTGAAATTTGTTTTTATTGGCACACTTTGACACTATGGATTTCAAAATATTGAATTTCCAGTTAACGTGCAGTTTATGTGTATGCGATTGGCACTTGACATGTAGATGTTGGAAATGGAACAATGAATGACGGGAGGTGACAGCAGCCAATGAGAAGTCACATTTGGGTGGCCAATAAGATTGTAAGTTTGATGACTAATAAATTTTGCATCAATTTTAAAATTTGTTCTGGTGTTTTTGTACAGTGCTTTGGCAATGTAAACAAATCAGTACAGCTCATGTAAATATTTTTAGATCAGCATATTGCAGTTTTTTAATTGACAAGGAATTTGTGAATAAATTCAGTCAGTTTACAATATGTAAAAATGTTACATCCATGCTACTATGGGTATAATTGAAGTCTCTTGAATAAAATTATTACCAGAGGCCTGAGCACAACTATGACACTGTTTAATGTGCCAAAGGATTCTCTGTTCTCAGAATTCCTGTGACTATGACATGAGCCAGTCCTGTAATATATCCTTCAGTTTGTTAGCCTAGTTGAAGCGATTCCATTTGAGATGATTTTTTCTCTTTTTTTGTAGATCGAACAGATGGAAATCACTGCGCAACATGTCTGGGCTGTAGGGCAGATGCTCAAGCTGCTTCCACTTGAATCTAGCCAATACACTTTGTGTGACCCTGGTGACATGGACACACATTATCATGGAGTGGAATCAGTCGCTTTCTGAGCCCCAGACCATTTGCTCTTGATGGAATTGTGTAGGCTATGGAGTGTTTTGTCACTGTTAATGGTTTTTTTTTTTTTTTTTTTTTTTTTTTTTACTCGTGGAAATCATTGAGTATCAGACCTTCAATGTCAAAAAAGATGGTGATCATTACCTTGCCTATTATTATTATTTCCACTCTCTTTGTGGTTTTAGGGTGCACAACTGCATTGGTAACTTCTAAGCCTAGACTGACTCAGAAATAAAAAATTAAAAGAAGGTGCTGGCAAGGATAATTTCAGAATATCACTAAAATGAGGAATAAAAAATATCAATAGGAGGAATTAAACGTCCTTGGACAAATTAGTCATATGTATAAAACACAAAACTCTAGCAGTTGCCCATGTGTCATCAGCTAAAATTTCCCCCAAAGTGCACAGCAAATTTACTGCAATACGAACATTATGAAAATTTGGGCAGAACATTAAAACATGGTGCATCGTCTTTGGGTGACCACAAGAACATAATTTGGCAGCTTCTGTATAGAGGCTTTCAATTGGGTTGGTATAGAAGGCTCCAATCGCTAGACATAACCCCTGATGGTGAACTGAGTAAAGACAGCGCAAGATGGAGGGCCAAGCGGAAGAGTAAACAATGCTTCCGTAATCCAGCTTCGATTGGACTATGGACTGATAAAGGTGAAGGAGGACGGTTCTATCAGCTCCCCATGACGTACCGCTAAGAACACAGAGGACATTAAGGGAACGATTACAATGGCCAGCCAGAGAAGATACGTGTGGAGACTGACAAAGTTTCCTATCCAATGTTAGTCCTAAGAATTTCGTTGTCTCTCGAATGGGTGGGGCTGAGATGTGGATATGGTGGAAGGAACTACCTGTATCACCAGAAGTTTATGCAGACTGTTTTCTCATTGGAGAAATGGAAGACATTTGCGATGCTCCACGAATAAATATGGTCAAGACAATGCTGGAGACAGCACTCCGATATACACATTCTTTGAGTGCTGCAGTAATTACGAAATTGTCCACAGAGAGGGGACCAGAAATGTCAGGTGGGAGGCAGTCCAAAATTGGGTTAATTGCTATGGCTAAAAGTACTAAACTCAAAACGGAGCCCTGTAGCACCCCATTCCCCTGTCAAAAAGGGTCTGACAAAACAGAGGCTACTTGTACCGGAAAACTTCGATCCATTAAAAACACACAAATAAGGAGGGGAAGATGGCTGCGAAAGCCCCAGGTATACATGGTGCGGAGAATCTCCGCCCTCCATCAGGTGTCATAGGCCTTCGCCAGATCAAAGAACACAGCCATGTCTGGCACTTTTTCAAACAATTATTCATAATGAAAGTCAACAAGGTGACAAGGTGGCCAATTGCAGAGCGGTGCTGACAAAAACCACATTGGACATTGGTAAAGAGGTGTCAGGATTCAAGGAGCAAAACCAAACGACTGTTAACCATGCATTCCATCACCTTACAGACAGCTGGTAAGAGAAATGGGTCGATAACTGGAAGGGAGATGTTTGTCCTTCCCTGGTTTTTTGATGGGGACAACAATGGCTTCTCACCAACTTGTAGGAACCTGACCTTCAGTCCATATGTGATTATAAATGTAGGGAAGGAAACATTTACCTGCAGGAGAAAGGTTCTTCAACAACTCGATATGAAGCGGGATATGGCGAGAGCACAGTCTAGCACCTGCATAGTGAAGGTCGCATTATAATTTTCATGATTTAAAGATTGGAAAGAAGGCAGCCGTGCCTCCTGTGCCTGTTTGTGAGGGAGGAAGGCAGATCTCTAAACCTTCACAAAAGACTGACCTGAGACATTTGATACGTCAATGGGGTCCACAAGGACTGCACGAACTACTGTCAGGCCGGAAATTGGTGAGTGGACCTAAGTGCTAGATAACCGGCGCAGGCTAGCTCAGACAACCGAGGAGGGAGTGAATTTGTTAAAAACTAGTGAAGGCAGTCCAACAGGTATTTTTGCTTTCTTTTATAGCACAATGGCATTGTGCTTGCAATCATTTGTAAGTGATGCGATTCTCCATTGTTTGGTGGTGTTGAAAGGTGCGTAGAGCATGTCGCCAGGCCCTAATAGCATTGCTGCATGCTGCAGTCCACCAGGGGACTGGGATGCAACATGGAGAAGAAGTAGTACGATGTATGGAATATTCAGCAGCAGTGCGAATAATCTCTGTGAAGTACCTGACCTGAGCTGGGGAAATTCTGATCGTGGAAAACCGCCATGGAAGAATAAAGGCCCCAGTCAGCTTTGGAGATGTTCCAGGTGGTGGAACGTGGAGACAGGGTATGATGCAGTAGGTGGATTACACAAGTCACATGGTCGCTCGAGTTTGTATCAGAAAGAGCATACCACTCAAACCGATATTGCGAGGTCCAAGTGGGAACAGGTGTGTATTGTGTCTGAAAGGAAAATTGGTGCACTGGTGTTTAGGTAGACAAGATTAAGATGGTTGAAAAGATCCGCTAGAAGGGAGTCTCTTTGGCAAGTTGCTGGAGAACCCCTTAGGGGATGGTGGGCGTTGAAGTCGGCAAGGAAAACAAAAGGTGGAGGAATCTGGGCAACAAATTGCAGCACATCTGCCCTAGTAAAGGCAGACAATGACAAGGTATTGCAGAGAGAAAAGGATGGGGAGATTGATGTGGATGGCAACTGCCTGTATGTGAGTGTTCAAAGAGATGGGATGGTAAAATATGTCATCCTGAATGAGCAACATAGCCCTTCCATGGGCTGGAATACCATCCACAGGAGGCAGGTCATAATGCACAGAGGTATATTAGGGAAGGCTATACGATCACGTGGGTTCTTGGTGGCTGACCATGAGCGGACAGTGCAATCAAAGAAGTAATTTTAATTCCTCTTGATTGGAACAAATGCCTCAAATGTTCCACTGAAGGAGTGTCATGATGAGAGTAAGTGGAGAAAAGAGAAAAAAGGAAGTCACCTCAACAGCCGCTGAGGGCCGGACTGCGAGGGAGCACTGCTATCGCAATCCATTGGTGGAAAATCTTGTTCCATCAGTGCAACTGGAATTCTTGCTGCCTTACTGAGTTGATCGGTATGGGCAGCTGCCTAAACTGGTGAAACACCAGTTACCCGACTACCAGTAGTGCATCCCGACGAGACAGAAGATGACCGGACTCATCTACTGTTAAGCGGCATGATGGATGAGTCATGCCTCGGCGGGGAAGGAGAGGAATGTTTTTGTCTGTTAGCTTTTTTGGAAGAGTGACGGTGAGTAGAAGAAGCAGTTGACGATTGAGAAGGCTGAGTGCGTAGAAAATCTAAACGGACAGGTTCCGTTTTCGAAGTCCAGGCATCTTCTTTAGGTGCCCGCAATTTATTAGAGGTTGACAAAGACTGAACTTTGGAGGGAGCAGGAGGGAGCAGGGATGTGGAACGGGCAATTTTCTGCCTGGCTGATCGCACAACTGTGTCAGTGAAAGTGAAATCGCAGGTCTGTGTACCTGTCTCCTTAGTAGGTTGGGGAGGAGGTGAGGATAGTAGGCTTCCGACTTACTAATAACATTTGAGCAGCCAAGGTTGAAACCTTTTCTGTGAACCAAATTTGCTGAATGGCCCGCTCGTCTTTATAGACAGGGCTGTCCCTAGAGGAAGCAGCATGGCCACACCCATGCAATTAATGCAGCAAGGGGATGGATGTGGGCAGTTGCTCTCATGGAAGTCCATACCACAGGTGATGCATTCGGCTGTATTGGGGCAAGATTGATGGGTGTGGTTGAAACTATGGCATTGGAAACAACTCTTAGGGTTTGGTACATATGGGCGAACAGAAATGACTAACCTTGGACGGTAGTTCAACTCTGTCGAATGTCAAAAACACAGTATAAGTTGGTGTTAACTGGTTTTCAACCTTTTCCAACACTATGCACAGCTTTCACACCCTGATCAGATACGTAGTTATGAATCTCTTCATCTGATGGCCTGTCAAGGGATCTTGTAAAAGCTCGCCCCCCCCCTCCCCCCCCCCCCATGATGAGTTGATGGTGCGATGATGTACTTCTACTTTGACAGGAAACGTGTGTAGGAGTGTAGTTCTTATCAGCTTCTGCGCCTGGCAAGCACTGTCTGCTTCCAGCAACAAAGTTCCATTGCGCTGCCAGGAACAGGTCTTCATAGGGCCAGTAATCGCATCAACACCCTTCACACATCAGGTCTCTCCTCCCAAGAACAGACAGAGGGAACAATCGGCATGCTCGAAAGGTACCAGCTTGGGTAATCACCCCTCCCTGGGCCTGGCCTTTACCAGGGGGTACGTACGTGCCCTACTTGTCTACCCGGGACCCAGAGCAGGGAATTACGCATTACCTTGTCACCTGCTATGCATCAGAATGCGTGGGTTGGCCTTCAGACATGCACAGGGAGGAAAGAAGAAAAATAAAGGAAGTAAAGAGAAGGATAGCAGAGGGAGTATCTCAAACACAAAAGTGGGGACTAAAATAGGAGGAGAGGAAGGCTAGAAGAGTACAGCAAGGAATGAAAGACAGAAGCGAAGGTTAGGAAAAGAAAGAACCAAGGAAAGAGAAAATCTATTACAGGAGACCACCTTGACTCACAATGGACACCTGTCTCCGGGCAAAGGCATGAACCGGGAGGGGGATTGAAGCAGTCTGGGGTGGATAGGAAGGCTGCTTCAGCTCGGGGCCCCGTGCACGCCACACACATACCCACAAAGAGCTGTGGGCCTGCTGAGGGTGTAGCCTTGAATTTTATATGGGGATGTGATTATACATGCTTTACATCCCTAGATCTTGCACTACGTTCTCCCAAAACGGCATATTCAAATTCATCTGCTTTGATTGTCATTGTTTTCATTTAAACACACCTCTTAATGGTTCTTCATGTACTTTTCTGAATTGAGATCAACATATTGTGATTTTTTTAATTGACAAGAAATAATATCTATAGTGAATGAATGTGGTCAATTTACAACATGTAAAACAAACTGTTACAGCCATGTATCACATTTGCCGGCATATAAGACCCACTTTATTTCCTACAAAAGTTGGTCCAAGAACTGGATGCGTCTTATTCGCCGGTTGCTAGTTAAGGTAGGTACGTACACATTCCATTTCTTTTCAAGGGAGTTCAAAACACATTGAGTAAAATGCGGAAAATAGCGTTTTAAGTGGGAAAATTTGCTTTAATGTTCTCTCTTACATATTTGTAGTTTCTATTTCATATGTGTACACAATATGCACCAAAATATCCATCAGGAGCTTTATCATGTAGTAAAGGTTATCTGAATTTTGTACTATTTTTAGTGCCAAGCGTAACTGAAACTGGTAAGTGCAGAGGAAGTAGACATTTTTGACGTAATTTTATTTTTCATCATAATTATGTTTTCTGCAATCCTGTAATGGTGTCATTCATTATTTCAATAATGAAATTCTGCTCATGTATTTGAGCATGTCTCAACTGACTATATTTGAAAATTTATTCGCATTCTCAAGTGTGAATATATACATATGAACTTTTTGTTATGTCCACACAGTGTCGGCATCTCACATTTGTCATCTTTTTGAGGTTATAACATGCTGTCCCCATACAGAGTGCTGAGCAATACACACACGTGAGCCACCCATCATTATCACAGTTTATGAAACATCATGAAAAAACTTACATAAATATTTGCACTTGACAATAAATTCTCAAAATGCATCATTTTAAACATGAAAACCCCATACTCGTCACGCAAACCGATACTCAGCATGGTGACTGATGGGAGTAATCATAAACAGTGCCACCTAGGTGGCAATGTCATAAGCCTTTATGACACTCATGAAGTTGGTGCATACTGTAAACAGCAAAAGGCGAAATATCCATTTGAATAAGCAAAAACTGTCAAGAAACTTGTCTGTGTAAAGTTTATGAACACTACTTGAAGGCACTCCCTTAGATATTTTATGTACATGAACATATGTATTATAATTATATTGTAATAGATGTATTAGGTGTAATTTATTTTTTTCTTAAAAAAAGTGGGGATTGTCTTATACGTCAGTGCATCTTACATCCTGGCAAAAATGGTAGTTACTGGTTCCCTAAGTACTTTTCTGGTTCACAGTCTGGTAGCACTTTCTATTACGAAAGAAATTCTGTCAGACTGCAAATCGGAAAAGTACATTGAGAACCATTACATATATGCATTAAACCGTTTGTTTGGTATGTTATAAATTGACTGCATTTATTCATAAACAGATTTTATTCCTTGTCAATTAAAAAAACTGGCATGGTGGATGTAAATGGTTTTTTGATAAACATATTTCAATCTGCTTACAAACCACAAAGACTAAAGCTGTTCCTTACTGGGCATCTGAACACAACTCCAGATTGGCTACCTTCACCTCCAGTCATTCATAGCACTGTTGCCAATGTCTACATGTCAAGCATCAGACGCTTACCCATAAACTGCACTTTAAACAAATTTCCTAACGAATTCCAAAATGGAAAGCCCCTTGTACCTAGCTCCAATAACCTATTTACATTGAAATTCTTAATTCTCATAATGAGACCACAATTAATTCAGAAACCTTTTCATACAAATGACTGGAGTACAAATGACAGCTGTACCAACACATTACTCTTTTACATGAACTATTGTCATTTTAACTGTATTACTGCTGTCCCATTACTTCTGTCACCTCCATAGAGAGGCCAACAGCAATTTTGTTTCTTAAACATACTTCAGTTGGTTTAAGAAAATAATGGTAACCACTTTTAACTGGTCCAGTCTCCATGATTGCAATTATTTAAGAACAATGATAAATATATATGATCTGTCAAATAAGATCAATTAGAGTATATAAATCACAACAAAATATGCCCTAGCATCAGACACTATAATGCAGAAATTCATTTAATAAGGTCTATATAGAACTAAAATAATACTCACAGGTCAGAAATGGCTCTACTTACCCTGCTTTTGTCGAAGAATGGTGTAAGCATGAAGCCAAACATGATTATGGACAGACTGTAGAGAAGTATAAGAAGGAAGACAAGCAAATAGCTTGTATGTTGGAACACCTTCAATGTGAAGAGAAGTACAGTGCTTATGATAGTAAGCACCAGCACAAAAGCACCATAAATAATGAACCATGATAGCCTGTAAACAACATCATGCAGAGGTAACTAAATGAAGCATTTTATGCAACACACAACATGAACTAATACATGTATAATTTAACTGCAAAGAAGCTTATTGTTAAGTTTATTTTTGCTTATTTATGGAAGGCATACACAGAAAGGAAGTTTGATTTATGAAACACATTTATTGCAGAATGCAAAGAAAATCTACTCATATCAAGAGTGATGCTGATAAGAAAAAGCTGTTAGAAAACCATGATGCTGACAAGTAACTGTTTTGTAACGTATCAATAAGCCATAAAGAAAGAAAAACTTGGGGTGTTCATGTTATTTATTAGAGAACTTGGAGGCTAGTGATTAAATGAACACAGATAGTGAAAGAACAAGGAGACATATTTGAAAGTAGAGAAAACTAAGTACTAGTGTGATGATTTCTATGTTTGTAAATCTATGGGACTTAACTGCTCAGTTATTAGTCCCTAGCTTACAGACTACTTAAACTAAGTTAAACTAACCTAAGGACAACACACACATCCATGCACAAGGCACGATTCGAACCTCCAGCACGGGAGGTCGCACGATCCATAACATTGTGCTCCAGACCGCTCGGCTACTCCCACGCGGCTAACTACCAGTGTGAAACTCCAGACTACATATTTCACAAATTGGTATGTGCCAAAGAAATTTTTTAATATGATGTGATAAAATATGTAAACATCCCCTGAAGCAATCAAATCCCTGATGAAAGTTCTAGAACATCAGTCAGAATAGATGTAGTATTGAGTTAATTCAGCATAACTGCTTTCACTTCAGTAATATTTCAGGTAACAGTCTTAAGTTCTTATCATAAACTAATTTTATTTTTTGATGAAATTAATTGCTCCCTATTTTTCTTTTGTCTAGGAAGTGTGTTAGAAAAGCTTACAGCTTTTTCTACAAACAAAAATATTCCTTTTACAATCATTAAAGAAAAACTTCATGAAATATTTAAACTTATCTTCCTTTTAAAATCATTGTTCAAAGTTTAAGAGTACATTTAAAATAAAGAAATAAATAAAAGATATGTATCTACATTTTATGTCTACATGGGCACTCTGCAAATCACACTCAAATGCTTGACAAAGGCTCATCAAACCACTCTCAAATCATTTATCTACCATTCAATTCTTTAATAGCACGTGGAAAGAAATAAATTCCTAACTTCATGTGCACTGTGGTTTCTCTTCTTTTATTATTGTGATCATTTCTCCCTTTGTAAATGAGAGTCAACAAAAATTTCCACCTTCAAAGGAGAGTGCGGCAGATACTGAAATGCCATAAGAAGATTTTATCACAACAAAGAACTCCAACTCTTGAATCAATTCTGTGACACTCTCCCATACAGAGTGAAATTGTCTGTAACTGTTTAAGAGCTTTGATACTTTTGGAACTACTGCATAGAATATGTACACTGGCCATAAAGTAAACTGAAGAACCCTTTTTTCACATTAGCCAGGAGAATTAGCATTGTGTGTAATGTTGTAAAAGCCTGTCCCTCTTAAGGCTGAAGAATTGAACCATTTGCTTTTGTACATCCAATTAAATTTTTCCTTTAATGAGTATCGCTGTTCTAGCTTCATTTCCACATGTACATCCTTATTTGTGTGCCAGCTGCTGTTACTTCCCCAAGTAGCTGACACACTGAAGACAATTACCGAGTTGCAGACAGTCACACAGAAAAGACAAACACATTGACAGTTTAAAATTCAGCATTCAGCCTTCATCAGAAAGAGAGAGCACTGAGTTGTGCTGAGTGATTGTGTGAATGTATGTGTGCTCTCTTTTTATGATGAAGGCTGTAAAATATTTAAGTTGTGTGAGTTTGATTGTATTTTTACATGCCTGTGCGTGGCTCAGTGATTATCTTTATAACATAAGATCATATATACAATCTCTGACAAAGTGTAATGAATAGACCTGTAACATTAATGTAGATGAACTATGTACTACAGTTACCTTACGGTCCTTCAAAATAGTCACCTCCTGTAACCATGCACCAGTGAGCTCTGGGATACACGTCCTGAAAAATTTGCTCGAAGTATTCCTTTGAGATGGTGTTCTAAAGGCTCATTAAGTTTTGTTCGATATCAGTAATATTGTCAAATCTCTTTCCTTTCAAAGTGAATTTGAGTCGAGGGAATAAGTAGTAGTCTTGAGAGTTTAGATCTAATGAGTATGATGGATGTTCAAATTTGCACCATGCACTTTTTTTCCAGCAGCTGTTAGATGATATTGTTAGTGTGTGGGTGAGCATTGTCATGCAACTTTAACATCTGCCATACACATTGGATCTTGATACTCCAGACTTCTTCCTATCACCTCAACTCAAACTTGCTTTGAAAGGAAAGAGATTTGATGATATTCCTGAAATCCAATGAAATGTGTCAAGGCTTTTGAACACCACCTCTAAGGATGACTTCATGCAAAGTTTCAAGAACATGTATTGCAGAGATTTGTGGTACATAGCTGTGGGAAATGAGTATTTTGAAGGATGGTATGGTCACTGTAGTTCATAGATTATCTACATTAATGTTACAGGACCTTCACCAAACTTCATTGTCAGAAGTTGGGTGAAACCATGGAAAGTATAATCTGGACTGTAGGCCAAGTCACTGTAGTCTCATTCCTTCACAACCCCAGAACTTTCTCTCCCATTTGCTTCAACTGATCATCTTCCACTCTTTGTCCCACCTCCATGAACAGTGTACTACTCCTCTCTCCTCTCTGATGGCTTATCCCACACTTCTATCCACATTAAACCCACCAACCATGAACAGTACATAAATTAAAGCAACTGCTATACCTTGCACAGCAAAAATATCTGTCCCATTCAGCTTGGCCACCCACAGATGGACATATCTGCAATGATGGGAGCTCCCTTGCGCAGTATAATTTCACAATAATTAACCATTTTCCTTTCCCTATGATATCACAGCCTTTGTTGGGAATTCGCTCATATATGCCCTTAAATGGATGATATACAACTCAAGATCCTTCCAAACCTCTTCAAAAATGGTGTCCTCTTGCATCCAACCAACATGCTAGTCTATCTTTAGCCATTTCCAATCCCAATATCTTGGTGATGGAATCTTATCCGGGTAGAATACCTAGGTACATGACCTGCCCAAGCAACATATGCAACACTGTTCTGTGACAGGCATATCCTACTCCATCATAGATTGAGCTACCTGTAAAAGCAGCCCTGACATACATGCTATGCAGGAATTACAGCTGCCCATAAATATGAATGGGTATGTCCAAACTGTCAACAAGAGAAAAGTCTAGCATCCTGTGACACAATATACAGCTGAACATAACATGCTGGATTTCAGTGGCTGCCTCACATTCTGGGCACGTGTATACTCCCCTCCACCACTAGCTTTCCTGAACTATATAAATGGGAGTTAATCCTTACAACATATGCACTGTTACTAAAATCATCCCGGTCTCAACATATGGTACTATATTTTCCCCACAACCTACGCTCAATAGTTGCTACTCCCTTTTGTTCTATTGCCTCTTCTAAAGTCTCATTTGGCCACTCATTTTCCTAAATGAGGCTTTGGTCAAAAACTTATGTGAACATTCTTTTCATCATGCCTGTTGCAACACAGCCTGTTGACCTTTCTATCCTTTAGATGATATTAAAAATATAAATAATTTATGGTCTACTTGTATCAAGTTCACTAATTCTGTTCCACTGTAAAATGGTCTTTGAATTAACTAAACAATAATTCCAGCTCAAGTTACTATAGTAAATTGAACAGGACCTGGTGTTTATCATGCTTTCTGTGACAAAAATTAATGTACACTCTTAATTAGAATTCAGATTACATTTTATCCACCTGAATGTAGTTACAACAATATTTTTAATATGTTATAATGAGTAGGTGGTATGATAGAGGAAAAAAGTAGAAGGGTTTAGAGACACACACCTTCATATTCCCCTTACACTTTATATCTTTGTGAGAATTGCATCCTATGTTGGGAATGGCTTGGCCTTAAAAAATCTGCACCAATATTACTGTACCATATTTCCTCCCTAAAAGATATTTCTTCTCTAAAAGAGTACTAGTTTTGAAAGCTAGAACAGTGTCAGGTATTTTTATATGTGGCTTTTGGCAGTACTGGCATTTTGCCTTATGAAGATAATAGCATATTAGCATTTCCCAGGTAACTTCCAAGTTTTTTTAAGATTAATTTTTTTCTCCAGTGACAGTTACAGAACAATTGGAACAATAAATTATCCAAAATGTAAAATTTAATTTCTTTTATAACATTAAGAAAATGTAAAAGATTCTAGAACAGGAGAAACCATCCACTCCACAACATAAAAATGGAGTGGGGGTGGTGAATATTCTATCAGGGCACACGACATCAAGGTCTTTAGCACCCAGATGGAATCAGTGTGAGATGAGTGTAAAACGTAACATAAAAGATAAGTGATACAAAAGATATCACAAGAAGTTTCTTTCTATCACCGGTGGCAAAAATCCGAGTGCAGTAAAATTTTCAGAGCAGATAGTAGCTGTTGGCTTATCATACAAAATATAAAAACGTGAGCCAGCCACTCTGTAACAAACTAAAATCTCCAGCCTAGAAGCTTAGGCCAGAACGACATTGAGTCACAAAACTTTAAAATTTTGGCCACGCTGTCTCGTCATCAGATAAAACGGAGAGCAGATCACAACTAGGGTTAACAGCTGCCGTTGCAGCATGATATGAACTGCACTCAGTTAAAATGTGGCGTACTGTAAGTTTCACTCCACAAACTTCACAAAAAGTGGGGTTCCTCCCAGAAAACCAAAAATTTGTGTGTTAATGAGCAGTGACCGATGTGGAGCCACGTCAGTGTCACTTCATGTCTTCTAAATGAAGCAGGAGGTTAACCATGGCCGGACAGTGGGTTTCACTGACCACAGCTTATTACTGTCATGGACAGCCATTTTTCTCCCCACAACTGAAAGAATCTCCACTGAACAACAGAGAGGACATCCTGCAGAGGACATGATGGTCACTGCAGGCTGCCTTTGCAGTGTGATCAGCAACTTCATTTCCCCTAATGCCCACCATGACCAGGAACCTAGCAAAATGACACCTGTTTCGCCTAGCACTGGAGGGAGTATAGTTGGTCCTTTATGAGCTGCAGAACTTCTCTGGTAGGTACAGGCTCTGCAATGATTGTAGGAATTGGAACAGATAAGAAATCGATTGTCTCAAACACGCTGCAATTCCTCGAGAGCTTTCAAGATGGCCTAAAGCTCTGCTGTAAAAACAGAAAAGGCTGTGGGGAGGCAAATCCTAGTAATATGGTCAGGGAACACAATGGAACAGCCATGGGAACACCATGCTTGGAGCCATCAGTGTAAACAACCATAAAGTTGTGAAGCATACCTAAAATGTTAAAAAAACTCAGATCATATATAAAATCAGGAGTGCAACCTTTCTTAAAATTTGAAATTTCTGGCCCCTGAAGAAGCCAAGGAGGAAACCTGTTCCTACTGCAATCTAATACAATAAAATCAGGTAAGTTCATTCGTGAAAGACAGTTATTCAAGCGAATTCCAAAAGGACGAGTTGCCCACTGCCAAGTTTGAAACAGCCTTTCCATAGGAGGCTGCACTACACTATGGTATAATAGTATGTATGGCGTCTACAGTGTTTTGTATCCATGGCACCCCATGAGCAACTGTCACCTGATGGATAAAAGCGGTTCAGCAGACCTGGCACAGAGGCTGGGAATGGGGCTATTTCTAAATGCCCCAGTAGCCAGCTGAATCCCTTCGTGGTGCACCACATCTAGCAGCTTCATATAAGAGGGTCTGGCAGAGCCATACACTGTGCATCCATAATCAAGGTGAGACTGCATGAATGCTCAATAAAATCTAAGCAGACAGGTTCTTTCTGTACCCGTCGAATTGTGACTGAGACATTTTAAAATACTCAGTGCTTTGAGGCACTGTTTCTTCAGGTCCATGAGGTGAGGCAACCAAGTGAGTTTCGAGTCAAAAATCAGGCCCAGAAACCTCACCGTTTCTTTAAAATGAAGAACAGTGTCCCTCATACTCAGTTCAGGTATGTTTAAAATAGATCAAGAATGGTTAAAAAGAACACACACACACACACACACACACACACACACACACACACACACACACAGACTTCTTAGTTGAAAATTTAAAACCGCTCTTTTTTGCCCAGTCATCCAACCATCGAAGAGGGAGTTGCAACTGATGAGTTTCGTTGCAAGGCTAGAATAATAGCAAAAAGATCAAGAAGTCATCAACAAATAGAGAACACTGGACAGGACTGGATGTAAGACTGTTAATGGCTATGGTAAAAAAGTAACACTTAAAATGCTACCCTACGAACTTCACTGACTCGAAACTTAAAATATCGTGAAGAAAGAAAAGACATAATAAAAAGTGGAAGACAAGCATGGAATCCCCATTCATGGTGCTGCCCAAGGATTAGATGCCTCCAAGTAATATCATAGGCTCATTGATGACAAAGAAGATACCCTAAAGGTGCTGCCAGTGCAGGAAAGCCTGTTGTATAGCCGCTTCCAGGAAGGACAGGTTATCAAAGTTGGACCGATATTACCTGAAACCACACTGAAAATGACTAAGAAGTTGCCTGGATTCTAAGATCCAGAAAAGGCAGTGGTTGACCATCCGTTCTAATGTCTTTCCCACGCAGCTAGTGAGGGCTATGCTATGATAACTACTCGGGCTCGTGCGGTCCTTCCCTGGTTTTAAAATTGGAACTAAAACCGATTCATGTCACAAGTCGGGAAACTAACCTGAAGCCCAAATGACATTAAAAATTGAGAGGAGAATTTCTCTTTTCTGTTATCGGGTGCTGCAGCATACTGTAATGTATCCTATCCTGTCCAGGGCACGTACCACGAGCTGCAGCAACACAGTATCCACTCCCACATGTAGAAAGGTCAGTCATATTCTTTAGCAGTGATGGATCTGAAGTCCAAACTGACCTTTTCAGAACCCATTCTGTGGTGCTGGAAAGCAGGATCCTGCTGATCAGTGGAAGTAACAGTGGCGAAGTACACCACCATAGTCTGTGCTATGTTTTGTGGATCGGTGTGGAGAGTGCCATTCACCATTATAGCTGCTACTGGGAACCGTCCTCCTCTTCCAGATATCCTGCTTGCGGTCTCCCATACTTTAGTGCTGAGTGTGGAATGATTGACAGAATTCAGGAAGTGCTGCCATCTCTTCTTACTCTCCCTTATTACTGTGTGGCATTTTGCACTCGCTAACCAAAAGGCCGCAAGATTCTCTGCAGTGGGCCAGCACTTTAATTTACGCAGAGCCATTTGGCTCACCGGTATTGCAGAGCGGCATTCTTCAGTCCATCAAGGGACAGAGTGCCATTGTAATTGGCCCGTGAACTTGGGAATGGATGCTTCAGCAGTGTGATGGATCACTTGGGTAATATGGACGCCATCACATTGCTCAAATTCAGCCAGTTGGCTGAACAAGGTCCATTCTGCCCCAGAAGCACTCATCGTGGGAGGGTTCTGGCAGGTACCACTGTGTCAGGGAGATGAATCCAGAGGGGGAAGTGGTCACTGCCATGTAGGTCTGTGTCTACTTCTGGGGAGAGTGAGCAAGGGGTGGAGAGGAAAGCGAGAGATCAGTAGCGGAGAATGATCCTGTTGTGGCACAGAAGTGTGTGCTCTGGCCTGTATTTAACAAATGTGCTCTGGGCGACAAGAGAATCCTCTCACTACCCCTGGGGCAGGTTGTGGCAGAGTCCCAAAGCACATTGTGTGCGTTAAAATCACAACACAGGATGAATGTTTGGGGGAGCTGAGAAATAAGGTCACGGAGAGAATCCTCATTGAGTGCATCATATGGGAGCAAGTAAAGCGAGCATATTGTCAATCAGTGCCGCAAATGCATGGGTACTGCAACTGCTTGGAGGTGAGTGGTGAGTGAGATAGGTGAGGAGTGGTAGGTGGTGTTGATGAAAATAACCACCCCACCTTTAACTCTTACGCCAGTGAGGTCATCCTTCCTGTGGAGTAAGTAGTCTCGTAACTCGGGGTTGTCTGATTTTTTGAAATTAGTTTCTTGGAGACAGACACACACAGGTCTATCCTGAGTCAACAGTTTTAGTTCCTCTGCATGGGTCCTGAATCCCTGTAAATTCCACTGCAGTGGGAGCCATTTGATCTTGAAGGTTTTATCTTCACTCTCTCTTTCTCTGTGTTTAGATTGTGGGATTAAACTCAGCAGAGGTTCAGTTTTGGGGTGTGATGTTTGCCCCTGAGGAACATTGAGCTCCATGAGTCAGATGAGAGGTCAGGTATAATGACCTCAATGTTATCTGTAGGTTTATGCGCTGTTTTTGAGTGCAGCATCAGAAGAAGGGGCAGCGCCCACCTTTGAAGTAGGCTCTGCCATGGATGGTGGCAGGATCTTACCAACTGCCTCTGCCAGTGAGAATGCCGAGAGCTCTGTAATGCCAACATCAGTGTCTTTTTTGGATGTTCGTGGAGGGGCTTTGGGCTTGGAAACAACTGCAGACTGACATGTACATCGACAAACACAGGTGTTGGTGCTAACACTATGTCCGAGTGGAAATGTCAGCTTTGGCAACCGGTTTCTGAAGAACAGCAGTGAATGAGGTGACAAATTCAGAAGGTTGCATGCCCTTAAAGACCTTCTTGGCCTCTGAATAGGAAATGTGTTTCGTTGTCTTTATTTCCTGATTTTTCTCCCTCCTGCAAGTAGACACTACAGTCCCTACTTCAAACTGCATGTTCTCCGGAGCAGTTGACACACTTCAGAGGAGGTAAGCAAGGTTCTCCATCATAGGCAGCTTTACCACAGTTGCCACAAGTAGTGATGCCATTACAATCCTGTATTGTATGACCGAACTGCTGGCACTTGAAGCAGCACATCATGTTCGGAAAATAGGGTCTTACTCATAGGCGGAAGAAACCTGCTATGACATGTTCAGGGAGTTTCATGCTATTGAAGGAGAGGATGAAGGAGTCAGATTTGATCAACTCCCCACCCACCCTTTTCATGATATTCTGTACCTCAATGATACCTCCCTGAGCCCACTCACTTTTCAGTTCTGCAGCTGGAATATTCACCAGATAACCAGCACCTTATGACCTTTACTCTAATTCAGGGTGCCGTGCAATTCTGCTTCAATTGAATATTCACAAAGGCTTTTGGCTTTCTGCAGGTTCGTTACTTGATGTGAAATGGATCTTTCCACTAACAACATTCCATTATGGAGTCGCATAACAGATTTCAAATTTCCGGCAATACCCTCAAGACCTTTCTGCATATAAAAGGGCAAAACATTTTCAAAGCAACCTTCTTTACACTTTATTACCAAAAACACATTCTGATTAGCAGCCTGTGTTCCGTTACTATTCCCAAAGCTATGCATACATCTTCCCAAATCCAGAGGGCAAACGAACCCAGCACTCTTATTATGTTGGGTGTTGATTCCCCCTAGCAGTACACCCATCCCACTAGGAGGTTTAAAAATTGTCGAACGGTCCATCTTGGTCCCACGAGCAGCTAGGGAACTAAATGTCCACTTAGAGTTCCACATACTTAGGTAAGTCTTATACAACTGAGGCTTGGCAGTATCTGCAGAGGTTGCTTGCTAGCGACTGTTTCACCTCAACAGCTATGCATCCCATCAGCGTGTAGCAGACCTTAGGATTGGAGGGTGTTATTTTATTTTATTTTATTTTATTTACAGAGGTACGTATCATCCTCGTGATCCGGGCATTCCCTGATACACACAACATCGTTCCACCACCACACCACACGGTGGCCGCTGAATCGTGCCCAGAGGTTACGGTATCGGAGGACTGGTAGTGCTTACCAGTTACCAGCTCAGGGAACCCAGGTTTGCCACGCTCGTACTCAACAAATTAATGCTGAGAATGTAGATCAAATTAGAACCACTAAAGTAGTGCTCCACTTTATCAGTGGAATACCAAACACTACTAAAAATTCTCCTGAATTAAGTTCCAGAAACTTCAAATGAACAATTGGTAGAACATCAGGGTGGTTTCCAAAATATATGATTAATCACAGGGCAGATTGTTAACTTGAAAGCAATAATTTTTCAAAGAATGTCATTCTTGCATTGTTCAATGATTTTCTTAATTGCATAGAATTTAGATATAACAACCAGAAAGCTGAACCCATAGTTGCAGGGAAGAAATCAAACAGAATTAAGGCAAATTACTAAATTTTTTTAATTGATTTGAAATTTTTCCAGAATATCTGACAGAAGGAATTATTGAAATATATCTTCTGGCAAGAATTTGTCAGAATTTCTGCTGAACATGCATGACAAGTAAAGAAATGTACCAAAATACAAAGACACACCAATAGATAAAATATACTAAGTTGCTGGCTTAAAATACCTGTGTTAGTAAATTATAATCTTAGAATCAAATATTAGTTGCAAGAAGCCTAGCTGCAAAACAAATTTATTTTCAATATATCTCCTGATAATAGACTGAACTGCTACTCATTTGGAGGTATAACCTTAGGTTTAACACAACAAGACAAGTATTGCATTTCATGCAAACACCATTAATGCAGCAGAGAGAGATTAGTGTAATACCATGTAGTCCAGAGAAGATCTGGTGCAATTGCAGATTACATCTGCTCTAGTTGTTTACAGTTTTAGTCAGTAGCGATCAGGCAGCCTAACAAGAGACTCAAATACAATACAATTATGAGTATTCGGTGAGATTTAGTTCAGCAGCTTATAAATAGTGTTTGCAGAAGAAGCTCAGTATGTGAGACTGCTTCTAATAGTTCTATGTACTGTAATTTCGAGACTCACAAATGAATACATTATGTACTGGAAATGTCATCACAAAAACAAAAATAAATAAAATAAAACAAATTAAGTACAGTAAATAAACTAGTTTTAACTTTGTTATGCCTGTACTTAATTTCTGTGTGCATGCATATGTAAATGGACAGTCCTCTGTATTCCTACATATACCACAAAAGAAGCAACCGTTTCCTGTAGCATAGAACACATACATTCCTTTATTTCTGGAAAGACAAATCAACTATAGCACACATAACAGAAAAAAAGAAAAAATATGTAATTATTGAAAGCAAGAGAAATTATTTAGCGAATCAGAAACTGAATTAATATTAGTGCCAAGACACAAAAATAAGGAATCAGGAAGAAAAAAGATAGAGAAAAGAAAAATTGATAGAGAGAAGAAAAAAAGATAATATGAAATTAGAAGGTGAAAGAGTAGTAGTGAAAACAAAAAACAGATTTTTAAGACCACTTCAAACAAACAAAACTATATGTTATTGTGTTTATTCAATCTGTTAGATCAAAGTACACAAGTAGGAAGTGTTAGAGGAAATTGAAAATTACACTGCAAGTAAACTTTTAAATGCAATGGCAAGTGAAAAAAATCTCAATTTCAACCTCTCTCACCAGAAGACAGAATCCCTGAGTCCCATAATCTTCATTCCCTCCTTTATTTTATTTTCTTTCTCACCAACAATGAGTATAAGCAGGTACGTAATGAACTGTGATAATGCCATCACCATGTACAGTGGTATGACAACACGAAATGCCACCATCCAGTCTGTAAAATAAGAATTATCATTAATTACATGTAATGCTAAGTCAGTGCGGACAGATAAGCAATGTTTTGTCAAAGAGGGGAGAGAGAGAGAGAGAGAGAGAGAGAGAGAGAGAGAGAGAGAGAGAGAGAGAGAGAGAGAGAGAGAGTGGGTATGGCGGGGGGGGGGGGGCGCAAAAGGGCTGTAGAAGGATAGGGGGTCATCATATAGAGGGAGATCAAATCTCAATTACAGCAAACAGCTTCAAATAGATACAGCAAACCAATATTTTGACAGGTGACTATAACAATATAAACATAATAAACATTACTGTGCAGCTCTTTCTTACTACACTGCCCAAGAAAAAAAGTTTTGCACCTAGAACGAGTGGTTTGAAGTGAATGAAACTCACTATGCTAAAAGACAATGTGAGTTTAGTGAACATATTATAATATGGGGGCTAAAAGAGAAAGCTGTTGACAGTTACAGGTGCAACATTGGGGTCAGGCAACATCACCAAGAGGGAAGACCACGATGCTCTCGTGTGATGTCATGCAGAGTAGGCTGCACATGCGAAGCTGACTGGCTGCCTGCTTCGGCATAGTGCCCCAGTGGCTACCCAGTTATCTATGCACATGCAGCCTACTCTGCATGACGTCACATGAGAGTGCCGTGTCATCCTCTCTAGGTTGTGTTAGGTTAGGTCAGTAGGATGTCGCATCTCCTCTGCTAGAAATGGATGCCCTTATGCTGTTCAGAATGATGTCTAACAACCTTTGGAGAAAGTTTGTCCATAGTTGTTTTATCTGTCCCTCTGGATCCCATGGGTCGGTACTGGGACGGAGGCCTTTCCAGTGTCATACTTTACAAGATGACTGCAGGTAAGGTCTGCAGATCTTCTTGGCCATGGGAGAACCTCAAATTGCTGTAGGCAGGCCGTAGACACACACATGCTCCACTATGTGATCAAAAGTATCCAGTCAACCCCCAAAACATATGTTTTTCATATTAGGTGCAATGTGCTGCCACCTACTGTCAGATACTCCATATCAGCAACCTCAGTAGTCATTAGATTTCGCACAGAGCAGAATGGGGCACTCTACGAAACTCGTAGACTTCAAACATGGTCAGGTGACTGGGTGTCACTTGTGTCAGAAATCTATATACGAGATTTCTACACACCTAAATATCCAGGATGAAAGTGTACAGGTTGACTTCGCCTGTTGACTAACAGAGATCACTGACAATAGAAGAGTGTCATATAGTGTAATAGGTTGGAATCTATCCAGTCCATTACAAAGGAATTCCAAACTGCATCATGATCCACTCCAAGTACTGTGACAGTTAGGCAGGAGGTGAGGAAATGTGGATTTCATGGTCAGGCAGCTACCCATAAGCCACACACCACGCAGGTCAATGCCAAATGATGCCTCACTTTGTGTAAGGAGCATAAACATTGGTTGATTGAACAGTGGAAAAATGTTGTGTGGAGTGACAAATCATGGTACACAATGTGGCAATCTGATGGCAGGGTGTGAATATGGTGAATGACTGGTGAACATTGCCATCATGTGTAGTGCCAACAGTAAAATTCAGATGTGGTGGTGTTTTGGTGTGGTTTTGTTTTTCATGGAGGGGGCTTGCACCCAATGTTGTTTTGCATTGCACCATCATAGCACAGGGCTATGTTAATGGTGCAAGCTGCTCCTTGCTACCCACTGTTGAAGAGCAATTTGCAGATAGTGATTGGATCTTCCAACACGATCGAGTACCTATTTATAATGCACAGCTTGTGGTGGAGTGGTTACATGACAATAACATCCCTATAATGGACTGACCTGCACAGAGCCCTGACTTGAACGCTATAAAACACCCTTTGGATGTTTTGGAACACTAGCTTCATGCCAGCCCTGACCAACTTACTATTAATACCTCTTCTCAATGCAGCACTCCATGAAGAAAGGGCCTGCCATTTGCCAAGCAACCTTCCAGCACCTGATTGAATATATTACTGTGAGAGTGTAAGCTGTCGTCAAGGCTAAGGGTGGGCCACAACCATACTGAATTCCAGCATTACTGATGGATGACGCTACAAACTTTTAAGTCATTTTCAGCCAGGTGTCCACATACTTCTGATCACAGTGTATTTATGGACAACCATTATCTCACTAGAACATTGTCCCAGAGCACAGTAAGATTAGGATGAGAACACAGAATATCTGTGACATTGCTGTGCCATCAATGTCTGTCGAATCAGGACTAGAGGAGGCCTGAACACACATCATATGCCTCCTCACTACATGATGCCAGACATTTAAGATAGTTTTATTGTCTTTAGGCCATTACAACAATAGACAAAATACAGCATGCACTTTACATTGGTAAACAAAATACTATTGCATATGAGCTGTTCACTTAAAATTCATGTCACAGTAAAAAAATAAATAAATAAAAATAAAAAGGGGTTTACAACAACCCATTTATTTAAAGTTTTCCTAAATGTATCCTCTGGTAGGTCTTGTACCATCTGTGGAACCTTATAAATAGTTTCTGGCCCACTAGCTCATAGCTGTTAATTGACTTTGTTAGTCTGTGGTATGACATATATATGGACTTATTTTTCCTTGTAATGTGAACATAATATTATTTCTACATTTTACTTCATGTAGTGTCTTATGTGTAGATTACAACTCGATAGATGATATACCGTATTTGCGCGAATATAGGCCGCGCGCGAATATAGGCCGCACCTAAATTTTTGACACAAGATTAGAGAAAAAAAATCTAGAGTATAAGCTGCAGGTTTTTTAATTTTATTTATTTTTATTCTTTGTATAATCTAACATTTTTGTGATCAGAAACACAATGTTAACGAAATAATGTTTTCTTTTCAGTAAACTCAAAACAAATATGCAAAACTGTAAATCAACGAATAGGTAAAATTTTACGATGCTTCTCGCCGGGCTCCAGCGCTTATGTTGGCAACATATAAACAATGAAGTGTAGAATCGTGCTAATATTTTTCGTAAATGTTATTGCTGCTCGTTTCGCTCACAGCAAAATAAATACTGTACCTGCTCCACGGTTGACAGGTTCTTGTATGTACGCTTGTCCGTTCAGAAAATAATAATTTTTGTTTTAATTGAAGTTGTCACGAAAAAACATTTATTGGTCATCTGAGTTGCCGTCAGTACCATTGGTGCCAACATAACCACTGCAGCCCCGCGAGAAGCGTCGTACAATTTAACCTAACGAATAAGAAAGCGAGACGACAGGCCAATCCGGGCGCCCGAAGTAAGGGGACGCTGAAACAAGGCGTGTTACCAGGCACTTCAAGTGTTGTATAAAGCATAGGCGTGAACTGCAAAAATATAGTGTTTTTAGGTGTGTGTGTGTGTGTGTGTGTGTGTGTGTGAGACGATGTTTTGGCTTGCAAGTTTGTAGCGGGAAACGAACTTACGGTTTACACTGCCGAAAAAAATGTAAGCTTCAGGTTGCCTAGTCACAGTAACGGACATGGAAAACAGGAAGTTCGACGTAAATTTGACGCTGACAAAAAAACGTTCGGCGCTGCTATGTAAGTGAGGATAAACTATTAAAATGTTCGAAGAATCGTCGTGCATTTCAAGGGCTAAAATATAAATATACCCATGTTTGCTTGACTTCATAATTCTAAACAGGAACTGTGGTTTTGCTGTTACAACAGAAATGATTCAGTTGCAAGGCTGCAAAATAGCCCCGAGTTCCATGTACATCGTTTCATGGAAATAATCCCCAATGAATATGAAACCAGTGAATCTGGTTGTAGTGAAATATGTTATTTTAAAACATAGCATTGGAACTCAGCATTAGCTAGCCAAATCAGTTGTTCCGCTCTCTTAACCTCCCATCACCATTCGCTGTAGGCGTTACCGTACCAACGTAAAAGTCACGGTAAAATCTCTCGCATTACACACTAAACTGTTATCGCGAAGACTAGCTTCATTGACAATATCAAATTAAAGTCATTTGTGTGCTTAGGAAGTGTGTGTTACGTACTATTTTTATTTAAAGGCCGCGCGGACGTGTTAAAAAAACAGCCAGCTTTTGTTGACTGCGGTACAGAATGACACTATTCAATTCATATCGAAATATCGACTTCCAGGAATTCCCGCGCCGTTTCCGTGAACATGTACAAAAACGTATATGTAGTTCTGCGAAACTGTTACTATAGCATTTTTGAACATTTCTCAAACCAAAATAAAAGTGAGCGTGTAATTTTTGAAACTAACGACTTTGGGAAAAGGAGCAGTTGGGGGGGGGGGGGGGGTGGGGGGGGGGGAGAAAGACTGAATCTCGATTATAGGCCGCACCATGATTTTGTACGCCGAGATTTGGGGGAAAAAAAGTGCGGCCTATATTTGAGCAAATACGGTATATCTCAAGATTCACAACAGTCAGTTTTTTACATTCAGAGAACAAGGGCTTACAATGAGCTTTATGATGAGAATATGTAGTCACTCTGTTTTTTTCTGGAGAAGTAATACATTTTTAACATGGCTTGAATTTTTCCAGAGAATAAGCTCTTATGACATAATACTCTGAAAGAATGTAAAGTAAGATGTTTTAATAAAGTCTGTTGGCACACATTTCACAAGACTTCCCAATAAGTAAATAACAATGTATAACTTAGTCTAATGTATTTTATATCTTGCCCCCAAGACAATTTATCATCCAAGTACACCAACAAAAACTTTACATAATTAGGATAATTCAAAGGGCTTTTGTCCTTTAAATGCCATTTGTTGTGTTTTGATCTCTTTCAGGAGAAACCCATTTGATCCAAACCAGTATGATGATTGGGCAAGTGTATTGGCAATAGAATCTTTTAACATATTCAGATCATTGTTGTAATTTAGGAAGATACTGTCATCTGCAAACAGCACAGTACTGGAGCTTATATATGAGGGTTGGTCATTGATAATTACCAAAAACAAGAATGGTCATAATGAAGATACCTGTTGAACTCTTATCTTAGCTTGTTTCTCAGTAGACTTTTCTGTGGCAATTGATACAACTTGCCTACGGTTTTGGAGAAAGACATTAATAGTTTCAGGCTGTTTTCCCTGATGCTGTAAAAGTGGAGTTTCTGTAGAAGTGTGTCATGTCCTACACAGTCAAATGCTTTACTCAGGTCACAGAATGTGGCTTAAGCAAAGCCTTTCTCCTCAAACACTTTCAGAACTTATTTTGTTATTGTTTCCTTTGCATCAACTAATCATGATTTTTTTAAAACCAAACTGTACTACATTTAAGACTCCATGTTTTTTCAAAATGAGCAGACAACTTATGGTAAATGATGTATTCTATTATTTTTAGCAGGGCTGGAACCATTGATATCAGTCTGAAATTTGCAGGATTATCTTTATCACCCTTTTTATATACAGGTACTATCCCAGATATTTTCAACTCCTCTGGAAATTATCCCTCTGAAATACACTTGTTTATGCAGTGAGTCAGTGGATAAACAATAGTGTCAATTATTTTTTTCAGCAGGTAGCAGGATATGTCATAAAAATCAGCACTGTCAGATGATTTGAAGTTCTTTACTATTTTTAGTACTGTACTAGGTGTGACCTCAGTGAAAGTGGGTATGTTGTTGTAGGGTGTTCCATGCTAATTTTGTTCTAACAGTTCTGTGGGCCTTTTATCAGGATTATTGATGCTATTGCTTACTTCCTCCAGAGATTTAATAAAATAGTCATTAAACTCTTGAGGAGAGATATTTATCTCGACCTTATGTGATTCTTTGGTAATACCATTTTGATATCCCATGCAGTTCTGCATTTATTGTTAGAACTCTGAATGCACTGGATGTTGTGTGACTTATTGCTTCTATCACTGCTTTTTTATAGTTATTTCTCCATCTTATGGAGAAGGATTTTGCATTTTCAGTTGTAGTATGTTTATGACCAACAGCATCATTAAATGCTCTTTCATATCAGACAGTGTTTTAGTGTACCAAGAATTTTTTCTTTTCAATACCTTCATTTTCCTGTCTCTGTCGCTTTACATCTTGTAATGGGAATACTATCATTAAATATATGCAAGAAAGAGTTAAAAAACATTCAAAATTTATCTTAGCCGTATCATTATTTGATACACAATGTTTACTATCATTTTTCCATCAAAACCAGTCTCTATTTGCATGGAATTTTTTGAGTTTGTCAATTTTACCATCACTAACTGGCCTAGTGACAATCTTTTTGATTTGGCCAAGGTACCACTAAGACTGGCTCAGCTGATCCTATTAGCATATATTACGTGAACTGAATCATGGTCAGAGATAGGGAACATTGTTGCATCACAATGGTCTTGGCTTCATTTAAAAGTAACAAATATATTGTGTAAGCATGCTAGTTCCACAGTTAGTTTACATGTAACATACTGCAAATTGAACTGCCTTAACAAGTTGCTTAATTCACTAACACTGTGCATATTGGTTAACATATCAAAATCAGAATTAAGATCACTAGCTATTACAATGTCATAGTTGTTAAATCTGTTCTCTGCTAGTGTACATAAGAGGATGTCCATTTTTTCTAAGGATATACTAATAATTCCACTGGGAGATCTGTACAGTGACACTACTATTAGCTTCATATTGCTAATTATTACACCAGTGGCTTCAAAGTTCATTTCACCACACATGTAATCTAGGTCTAAGTTATAACGTGAACAACTGATTTATCTGCCAGCATAGATAGCTACACCACAACTCTAGTGAAATATTCTGCAGTAACTGTTTAATAAATTATAATTTTCCAACTTGCAGAATAGAAGTTCATCTTCAGTGGCCCAATGTTAACTTAAACACAACATGTCAAGCTTATTCTCTGATGAAAAGTCATTCAGCACCAATTCCTTATCATTCAATTCTTGGATGTTTAAGAAACCAATTTTTAGCTTTGCATTCTGCTCCTCATTTTTTGAATGGTGCTTCTTTTTGGAATTTTGAGCTAGTTTATTAAGTTCTTCATCCCCATCAGGCCATTTTAGTTTCCCTTGTTTCTTACGATTTTGCAAACATCTGTAAACATCATACTTAATGTTTGTGACCCCAGTCTTTTAAAATGCAGACCATCCTTTCCTAGGCAGTTTTCATTTACGAATTTATTTGGGTCTATGAACACTGCTCCAAACCTGTCACATTGTTGTTTTATGGCACAGTTTACCTTGCTTGTATATTTATCACTCACAGATCATCTTGTATAATACGGGATCCTGTATGAACACTTTTAGCTAAGCAAATCAAGTTTATTGTTTCACTGGTGATTGCTTCTTCTTTAGTACTCTTTACTGAATTTGTGCTGATGTGTATTAGCATACCACTATATTTATGCCAAAGTTCATTTTCTACAGTGTTGTGTTCTGAGTTTTCCACATTTTGTAAGTGATTGTTGAGTTTCTGTATTCTGATTCCAGGTTACACATCAATTTTGCATCCTGGAAGATAAGCATTTTTCAGTAGAAAATCACCAATCGGTAAACATTCGCTTTTGTCTCTCTGTACACCTGAGTGAATGCCATACTTCTTGGTGTACATTACTGACTTCCATTTATGTTTATTTACTGGATTATTGCCCCTCTATCCCTGTATGTCTCTTCACAACAGACTGTGACCTCCAGCCTCGACATCACCAAACCAAAACTCAATGCACATTGGAGGTTATAGAGAAGTGGGATGTATCACTGAACACGATATGCCACCGCCTGTCTTCTTCCTGTGCCTTCCGTACATGGTGTCACTCCAAAAGCCGGTGTTAGTATTTTGGGGTCAATGAAAACAGATGCATGGAAAGATAGGATCCCAACCTGGCAGAAGCAAATCATTGAGAGGCTATGCAAGAACTCACAGGATGTTATAAGCTTTCCAGAATCACAGCCCACTAGTATGCTCTTAACAGTGTTGGCACTTCTTGCCATTGCTTGTTACTGCTGTGTAGTTCAGTCATTCACCACGTTCCTTAAGCAAAGGAAGCTACCTGCTTGAGCGCAAC